>JADLZN010009115.1:0-459192 GCA_018155175.1 Sinocyclocheilus anophthalmus
CCTAAGTATTCAGACCCTTTGCTCAGTATTTAGTAGAAGCACCCTTTGATCTAATACAGCCATGAGTCTTTTTGGGAAAGATGCAACACGTTTTTCACACCTGGATTTGGGGATCCTCTGCCATTCTCTTGCAGATCCTATCAGTTCTGTCAGGTGGATGGTAACCGGTGGTGGACAGCATTTTTAGGTCTCTCCAGAGATGCTCAATGGGTTTAAGTCAGGGCTCTGGCTGGACCATTCAAGAACAGACACAGAGTTGTTGTCAAGCCACTCCTTCGTTATTTTAGCTGTGTGCTTAGGGTCATTGTCTTGTTAGGTAAACCTTCGGCCCAGTCTGAGGGTCCTGAGCACTCTGGAGAAGGTTTTTTCGTCCAGGATATCCCTGTACTTTGGATTCATCTTTCCCTCGATTGCAACTAGTCGTTCTGTCCCTGCAGCTGAAAAAACCCCCCACAGCATGATGCTGACACCACCATGCTTCACTGTTGGAACTATATTGGACAGGTGATGAGCAGTGCCTAGTTTTCTCCACACATACCGCTTAGAATTAATGCCAAAAAGTTCTATCTTGGTATCATCAGACCAGAGGAGTTGGAGTCCTTTAGGTGTTTTTTTAGCAAACTCCATGCTGGCTTTCGTGTGTCTTGCACTGAGGAAAGGCTTCCGTCGGGCCACTCTGCCAGAAAGCCCCAACTGGTGGAGGGCTGCAATGATGGTTGACCTTCTACAACTTTCTCCCATCTCCCGAATGCATCTCTGGAGCTCAGCCACAATGACTTTGGGTTCTTCTTTACCTCTCTCAACAAGGCTCTTCCCGATAGCTCAGTTTGGCCGGACGGCCAGCTATAGGAAGGGTTCTGGTCGTCCCAAAGTCTTCCATTTAAGGATTATAGAGGCCACTGTGCTCTTAGGAACCTTTAGTGCAGCAGAATTTTTTTTGTAACCTTGGCCAGATCTGTGCCTTTCCACAATTCTGTCTCTGAGCTCTTCATGCAGTTCCTTTGACCTCATGATTCTCATTGCTCTGACATGCACTGTGAGCTGTAAAGGTCTTATATAGACAGGTGTGTGGCCTAATCAAGTCCAATCAGTATAATCAAACACAGCTGGACTCCAATGAAGGTGTAGAACCATCTCAGGGATGATCAGAAGAAATGGACAGCACCTGAGTTAAATATATGAGTGTCACAGAAAAGGGTCTGGAATACTTAGGACCATGTGATATTTCGTTTTTTTTTAATAAAATCTGCAAAAATGTCAACAATTCTTGTGTTTTTCTGTCAATATGGGGTGCTGTGTGTCCAGTAATGAGGAAAAAAAAAATTAACTTAAATGATTTTAGCAATGGCTGCAATATAACAAAGAGTGAAAAAAATAAGGGGGTCTGAATACTTTCCGTACACACTGTATATTTGATTTATATATATATACACTGAACAATATTATAAACGCAACACTTTTGTTTTTTTTCATGAGCTGAACTCAAAGATCTAGACTTTTTCTATGTACACAAAAGGCTCAAATATTGTTCACAAATCTGTCAAAATCTGTGTTAGCGAGCACTTCTCCTTTGCCGAGACAATCAATCCACCTCACAGGTGTGGCATATCAAGATGCTGATTAGACGGTATGATTATTGCACAGGTGTGCCTTAGGCTGGGCACAATATAAGGCCACTCTAAAATGTGCAGTTTTTTCACACAGCACAATGCCACAGATGTCGGAAGTTTTGAGGGAGAGTGCAATTGGCATGCTGACTGCAGGAATGTCCACCAGGGCTGTTGCCCGTGAATTGAATGTTAATTTCCCTACCATAAGCCATTGTCAGAGGAAGTTTGGCAGTAATCCCAACCGGCTCACAAAAGAGACCACGGTAAACGACACCAGCCAGGACCTGGGCACCATATGTGGTTCCAGGTGGATGGATTATTCGGCAAAGGAGAAGTGCTGACTAACACAGATTTAGACAGATTTGTGAACAATATTTGAGAGAACTAGGCCTTTTGTGTACATAGAAAAGATCTTAGATCTTTGAGTTCAGCTTATGAAAAATGGGGGCAAAAACAAAATGTTTTGCGTTTATAATTTTGTTCAGTATACCCTCTTCATTGCGAGTAATACTCGCATATGTGAATAAATCTTCACTCTGGGCGACTAAATTGTCTAAATTCTCAGATTTTACTCGCCAGTGTGAGAGTTGGATGCTTAGTATATGATTAGCACAGATATATTTACACTCACAGAACACTCTGACTGAGTCTTCAGAGTCTCACTCTCCGTCAAGCGATCTGTGATACTTTTCAGTTCATCTGAATGGATGCGCAACGCACCTGTGTTTGTGTATTTGGCGTAATGTGTTTCTAGTGTGAAGGCGCAAGACTCACCTTCGCTTTCTCTCACTGTGAGCAAAGAGCGAGAGTTTACTAACATGCAGAATTTGATGAGCTACATGTAAACGAGATACTTGTGTATTTTCTGTAAAAAAAAAAAAAAAAAAGTCCTTTGGAATTCTTCGCTTTCAGACCTGGTTTTCCTGTTGTAGGCGTAACGTAAAGCGCCTATCTTAGTATTTCAGTCTGGCGAGGTCAACACACCCAAAAAATATAGAGCCAAATGCGATTCAATGCCAAGGTGTCGTTGAGGGTTGCTGTATGAGTGATGGTCGATATATAGATATATATATATGACCTTTTCAACAAGAATGATTTCTCTTTAGAATATGGGCCATAATAAATAATAAGACCAGAAACTAAAATATTTGTAATTTCAACTGTTTTTTAAAAAAGAGTAAACATTATATTTATTTGATAAGATACAATATATATATATATATTCTTTGCGCTTATTTGTTAAATATTTGATTTAAAATATTTGCTCATATTATTCTCTGAAATGAGAGTTTTATGATAACACTTCCTGTTGTCGTGACCTCACGGCCGGCGCTTGACATGAGCCGAGAGATAAACATTAATCATGACATCACTTTCTCAAGCTGCCACCGTTTTGACTGCTGTATGGAGGTTTCAGACTTGAGAAAATGACATAAGCTAGCAAAGCACAATGAAAAGAAAAGCATGTGTGTGTGTTTCGTTGTGTGTGTCTCATCGGAGGGGGTGGTGGTGTTACACTACACCAGTGTTGTATGCGATATGCTGGATTAGATTGGACAAAAGTATGCAAATATTGTTGCTCAGTTCTTACAGGCTTTGTGAGACAGTTTGACAGAGTAAAAGGAGACGAGATGCATGTGAGGTTTTGTCGCCATCTGTGATACTAACATTGGGAAACTGTACCCTAATTAGCATAAGAAGAATTGATACATTAAATTTTCTTACAATGTCAGGGTGTGAAAGGAGGGGAGCGAAGTACAGAGGAGAATTAGAGAAAATCAGATTGGTACGTATGATCAATTAAATACAAACATCAAAAAGGCCTATAAACACAATAAGAGAATAAAACAACCAATGAAACTGACTAAAAACACACCAAAAAATGTTTTTATTAAAAAAAGGAAATCATTAATAATATTTTGTATATTTGTTTATACATTTTGTTCATTTTCAGGGTTATAACTAAAACTGAAACTAACATTAAAACCTTTTCCTTACTTGAAATAAAATAACTATTACGCAAAACCTATAATAAAATATGAATAACTTGTAATTTCACAATTTATTGCCAAATGTAAAATCTTAAATTCACCCCCCAAAAAATTCAAAACTTAATTTTACTTTAGTTTAATTTCTTTTACTAAATAGCTCAAACTTAAAGGCAAAACCACACAGTTGAAATTATAAAAAATGCAACGAAAATGGAAACTATAAAAATAAAAAAGGATTATGTATATATGATATATATTTTTTATAAAAATTATATATATATATATAAGAGATATTATTTTTTTTTTAAGGAAAATTAGTGATTTATTTAAACTAATTAGACAATCTCAGCAACTATACAATTAATTTTCGGACTTATCTAAAAATTTCATCATTACTAACTTTTTCTAAATTAAGAATTATATATTAATAGGAATAAGCATAGCAGAAGGTATACCTCTAAAAAGAGAACACAAATGCCAGTTCTTTGTCAAGTTATGCATCAGACAAGTATGCAATGATCTGAGAAGAATCAAGAGGGCAAAGGCACTTCATTTTTATAACGTTTAAGAGTATTTGTGACTCGAATGCGTCAGTAGATTTGTGATTTTGCTCACCACACACACACACACACACACACACACCACACACACACCTCGCTCACTGAAAGGATGGCGGTGGTTAGGTGTGAAATCACGATGTGTTAACAAGACTGACTCCTCCTGTGAGCACACACACACTCAGATTCATAACCCTTAAAATAGCATTTGTACCTGTAAAAGCTTCTCATGTTGGCTTCGGCTAAGCAATATATTTCTCCGTCGCAGTCCAGAGGCGCTTTATACACCTGACACAACACAGGGTCCGCTGAACTGAAAAAGCACGATACATTGATCAATTTATATCCTGACCGTAATTTAAAGGATTAAAAGCCGTTGCTTTCCCTCATCATGATCAATGATGGTTTAATTTCACTCAGAAATGAATATTTCCGCATCTCATTCCCACGTCTAATGTAATGAGTGAACATGGCAAGTTCACCATAGCCAAAGGCCAAATGGACACGATTTTTCACAATAGAAAAAAATAAGACAAATGCAAAGGAACGGTACTAGAAAATGAGTTTCTACTGATCCATCAAGCTTGTACTTGTCTTCTGTGGAAGTGGATAGCAGTGCATCAGGAATTCAGTTTCCTGTTCCAAACGTCCTCCTGGACTAATCACCGTGTTTTCATTAATTACACGGCACTCAGTGGATTTGAACATAACTAGAGCCACATGTAGACAAACGTCAGCAAAAATCAGATGGCATGCATGTTCTTTGAGTGTGAAACTGTTTTATAGCTCATTATTTTTGTCTTTTTAGGGATGGAAGACAAATGAAGGATGCTAAAGGAAGCATGGGAAAGATGTGATCTGGATACTTTCATATCACTTCAGTGAAAATGGCATCAATCAGAGCTCACATATCATCATACGACGATGCAGAAGATGGTTCAATCAAATGGTAAAAAATATAATATAAATTAAAAATTCCTTAAATGTAAGCCATATGTATAAAACTGAATTTTTTATAAATAAAAAAATATATTTGATCCATGTATGTATGTATGTACTGTATGTATGTAGGCGTATATTTATATATTTTAGAAATGTAAGGTTTGAAGACATTGGAGACACATACATATATATATATAATTTTCTTTTTTCTTTTTTAAACAGTGCATATGCTTGTTTTTTTTAACGTTTAATATGCATGTATATTTTTATGATGATATATAAAGATTTACACATTTTTAAATAAACAATTATATTTGAACAAAATATGTCAAGTTTCGATTTTTATGCCACTGTGCAGGTGTGTGTCTCAATCGATCAACTCAATGGTCCAAATATCACAGATCATAAAAGCATGTCAGTTTGCATGAATGAATGATATGAGTGTAGCCCTCATACCTTAGTACACATGATATGTTACAAAACCCAATGAAGCAAAAGCCTTTAGTTTGCATAAATGTGGGTAAAATCATGTTTTGCTACTTTGTTTTGCTAATCATATTCAGGTTATTTAGGGGGAGTGGCATTCTTATTCTTCTAGAGAGTGTTTGATTGGACAAAAATGTGCATATATATATTTATTCCATTTAATTTTTTTTTTTACCAGAAGATAACATTTTTAAATGTGTATATCTGCTAAATGTTTTGGAGCTCTTTAAGCTTTAAATAAAAATGTATTTCAAATTGTGCAGCAAATAAAATAATTGTTTACATAAACTTTTAGAAACATGACTGTGTTGTGGTAGACAAGATATAGAAAAAAAATCTACATACTGACTTAAAATATGTTGGAAAACCAGTAAAGGCTATTCAAAATATTGTCATGAAAATGGATACCTAGATAATTAACACAGCATTATAAATGATTGGCCAGTATCAGCATCATTGAGTTGAGGGGCTCTAGTATTGTGAGTGGACGCTGGTCATGTTAACAGCCTCCTCGCAGGAGGCCCTTGTTAGACGAGGTGCCACTGAAATGAATTAGTGTGATTCACAATCTACTCCACAGCCTGCAGGTGAGGAGAACCATCATGTCTCTTCATAAAGACTGTGCCTGTCCAATCAGTGTTTCTGTATGCGGTACTTATATTTACTCTCATTAAACTCTAAACAAGCCGATAATGATCAAATAACCAGCAGAAGTTAACAATGCTCTTCCAGTAATTAGCTTACATCTCTTATAAATGGAGAAGCCAGCAGTGAGCAGCACATTAGCCGTCTCTGGAGAAATGTGTGCATGTTTTGTCTTTGTGCATTACTGCAATAATTATGTTTTTGAACATGTTTATCTGGCTAAAAGTTCTAAAGTGGAACATATTTGTTGTATTTCAGGAAAAGTCCAAATGTAATAGCTTCAGCTTGGTGTAAAATCTGACTATGAACTGTACAAATGTTAGCAGTTAATATTTAGGCTTATATGTAGGCTATTTAAAGCATCATGAACCCCCCTCTATATTGACACTGAACAATCACATCTCAGGTTAAAAAAAAGGCTCAATAAATGTTCCAAATGATCATTTTCATTCTATAGCCCATTATCCAGCATGCTTTGCAACGTTGGGGGCATGTTTACAGATAAGTCTTACGTGTTTGTATGTGTGCTACCATTGTGGAAATTTGCATCACTTTCACCACGTTTTGTAAATATGCCTCATTAATTGGTGTCTGACAATAATGATTTTTGTTATATATTATGCTATTATATTATTATATCATGACTTAACAACATAGTCAGTATATGTATAAAAATGGCAATAAAAATGTGATATTAAATTATGTGTGTGTGTGCTGCTAAGCATGCTGGGTGGGGCAAAAATGTATGCCGAAAATTATATTGAACAAATGTAATTATATATATATATATATATATACATTGGGGCAAAAAAGTATTTAGTCAGCCCCAATTGTGCAAGTTCTCCCACTTAAAAAGATGGAGAGGCCTGTAATTTTATCATAGGTATACCTCAACTATGAGAAAAAAAATGAGAAAAAAAAAATCCAGAAAATCTCATTGTAGGATTTTTAAAGAATTAATTGTTAATTTCCTCGGTAAAATAAGTATTTGGTCAACTACAAACAAGCAAGATTTCTGGCTCACAGACCTGTAACTTCTTCTTTAAGAGGCTCCTCTGTCCTCAACTCGTTACCTGTATTAATGGCATCTGTTTGAACTTATCAGTATAAAAGACACCTGTCCACAACCTCAAACAGCCACACTCCAAACTCCACCATGGCCAAAACCAAAGAGCTCTCAAAGGACACCAGAAACAAAATTGTAAACCTGCACCAGGCTGGGAAGACTGAATCTGCATAGGTGGTAAGCAGCTTGTTGTGAAGAAATCAACTGTGGGAGCAATTGTTAGAAAATGGAAGACATGCAAGACCACTGATAATCTTCCTCGATCTGGGGCTCCACGCAAGATATCATCCCGTGGGCTCAAAATGATCACAAGAACTGTGAGCAAAAATACCAGAACCACACGGGGGGGACCTAGTGAATGACCTGCAGAGAGCTGGGACCAAAGTAACAAAGGGTACCATCAGTAACACACTGCGCCACCAGGGACTCAAATCATGCAGTGCCAGACGTGTCCCCTGCTTAAGCCAGTACATGTCCAGGCCCGTCTGAAGTTTGCTTGAGAGCATTTGGATGATCCAGAAAAGGATTGAGAGAATGTCATATGGTCAGATGAAACCAAACTATAACTTTTTGGTAAAAACTCAACTTGCCGTGTTTGAGGAGAAAGAATGCTGAGTTGCAACCAAAGAACACCATACCTACTGTGAAACATGGGGTGGAAACATCATGCTTTGGGGCAGTTTTTCTGCAAAGGGACCAGGACGACTGATCCTTGTAAACTAAAGAATGAATGGGGCCATGTATCTTGAGATTTTGAGTGAAAACCTCCTTCATCAGCAAGGGCATTGAAGATGAAATGTGGCTAGGTCTTTCAGCATGACAATGATCCCAAACACACCGCCCGGGCAACGAAGGAGTGGCTTCGTAAGAAGCATTTCAAGGTCCTGGAGTGGACTAGCCAGTCTCCAGATCTCAACCCCATAGAAAAATCTTTGGAGGGAGTTGAAAATCCGTGTGGCCCAGCGACAGCCCCAAAACATTACTGCTCAAGAGGAGATCTGCATGGAGGAATGGGCAAAATACCAGCAACAGTGTGTGAAAAACCTTGTGAAGACTTACAGAAAAAACATTTGACCTCTGTCATTGCCAAAAAAGGGTACATAACAAAGTATTGAGATGAAATTTTGTTATTGACCAAATACTTATTTTCCACCATAATTTGCAAATAAATTCTTTAAAAATCCTACAACGTGATTTTCTGGATTTTTTTTTTTTCATTTTGTCTCTCATAGTTGAGGTTATACCTATGATAAAATTTACCCAGCTTTCAGGCCTCTCTCATCTTTTTAAGTGGGAGAACTTGCACAATTGGTGGCTGACTAAATACTTTTTTTCCCCACTGTATATTGCCATAAAACAGGCTTGGACTAAACTGTAATTTTGATTTCACAGGGTCTTAAAAGATTTCAATAAACACATTCGCTGTTTAAAATACATAAAAGAGAGTTTGGACATTGCGTATTAACTTTTTGAAGGAGGAATAAAAAGGCATATGATTTCTATGCTAAACTGGCAAGTGTATATAATTTATCTAAAGAAAAATGACAACACCTTTCATATTTTCCCATGAGCTATGGGGGAAGCTAAACCATGGCTTAACATATCCAGAGAGTATTAAAGCTGGACATCTCAATGGACAGAGGGTGGGACGGGCTGTCTACTTGTGTGCAGAGCATTTCGGAGACAGACTATTGTCCCACCACGGTCTCAAACCCCACTAGAGTCTCCCCCCCCCCATTCTTAGAGTCAGACAAGGCTAAGAGGTTTCCACATTCACGTCCACCTCAACTCGCTCCCCACTTCACCGCAGCAATGCATGATACCAGCTCACTCCAGCCCGCAGAGGAGGCCAGACTGCAGCTGCCCGTCTGAGGGGCCGCATGAAAGAACGGGGTGTTTTTCGGTTGGGGCGGAGAGGGAAGCAGTGAATGCCCCCCCAACGAGAGATGAGGCATATTGAAAACATATTTAAATTACCCTGAGTAACAATTTAGCACGAACCCCCCCCCCCCCCCCCCCCCCCCCAACAGCAGGAGAGGCAGGGGGGGGGTTCTATTGGCAGAGCCAAAGCCTATTCACCGCCAGAGCGGCGGGGTCGAAAGGTCCCCCAAGTTCACAGGCTCTGCGGCTTTGTTATGCTAACACACAATCTCAAATCAGCAGCCAAGTGGAGTGTAAAATAGAAATGATTCCTTGAGAACTTTCAGCGAGTTTGTCGTCCACACCACCTCCTCCCCCAATACCAGGGGTCTGCCGTCTGCTCCTGCCACATTAAAAACTACTACCTCCATCCATGGGATGGAAAGCGACTTTGAGGGTGGACTGCAAGATGTCAGAAGTAGTATTTTGATGACTACTTCATTAGATTGTTTGTGTGTGTGTGTGTCAAATTACATTTGTATTTTTGCATGCTTGCGAATATAGAAGCTTGTTTTCACAACGGGGTAAGAAAATAAAGGTAAATGTGACTTTTAATCTCACAATTCAAACTTTTTTCTCACAATTCTGAGCTTATATCTCACAAGTGGTAATTCTGAGTCAGAATTGTGAGATATAAAGACAGAAATCAAGCGTAGCGTTAGTTCTGGCAGGTCACGTTAGTCAAGCTCGCATCAGCTGACTCTCAGCTGATCCCCATCAACCTATGAGAATACGACACCTATCTAAGCATTCATATATAAGGTCCCTCCGTATTATCAGCAGTTTTCGCATTGCTCAATAGCTAATTACCCGCCTCCATCCCCAGCTCCTCCTCTGTCAGTCAGGATTCAGCCTTTGCGTTATAGTGCTCTCCTGTTTCATCCTGCTAGTCATGATGCAATGCCACAGGGAGTTTTTGCCCAGAACAGAACCATACCGCCAATCCAAACTGTATGCTAATTGTCAATCATCTTTGACGATAATGGTCCTGACAGAATTGCAAGATATATACAGTAAGCTCAGAATTGCGACTCTGTTCTCAGAATTGCGAGTTCTTATCTGTGAAATTCTGTGGCATCACAGAAACAAAAGAACATCATTTTGAGTTGTAAACTGATAGAAAAAAATTCCATTGCGGGATGTACAGTAAACTTACAATTCTGAGAAAAAGGTCAAAATTGTAAGATGTAAAACTCGGAATTGTAAGAAAAAAATTTCAGGAAGAAAAAAATCTAAATTCAGACATTATATCTCACAATACTGAGTTTGTTAAAAAAAAAAAACAGGTTTCCATATAGAAAAGATACATTCATGACAAACAATTATAAAAAGGTGAGTCTTTAACTTCTGTTACTTTTTATACATTTGTATTAAGGTCACATTAAAACATCAAAACTTTTTGCCGCCTTTTAATTTTCCTACTTTTCAAGTACATTTTATAGAGAGATTTTTTTTGTTTTACTCTAGTCCCAAACCAAGTTTATTAGCAGATTCAGAAAATCCATCATAAAAAATGTAAAATAACTTTACAAAGAGTGAAATCATCATAAATCATTTCAATATTTTTTGATTGTGTGTGTACATTAAAACAAACTATGAGCTCTCAAGTGTGAAATTTATTTCATCACTGTCAACAGTTTTACTGCTAATAAAGTTTTTTCAAAAGTTCAAATGTTTACTTGCAAACAATGTCAGTGAACAGCATGCTTTAGATCAAAAGGTAAATATCACTTGTCATATTCTATTCAAGCTGCTGTTTTATCAAATTATGCAAAAATCATGAACACATTGTTTAATTGTGTGTATTTAGGATGCACAATATGCAAGCCATAAAATTAGCCTTAGCAAGAAAAAGGTGTTTTTTAATCTAATTTCTACCACAAAATGCTATTAAACACAAAACATAATAGAAATATGGTGAAAATGTTTAAGACAAAATTACAAAAATTACATATTTCTCCTGTGGTGCATGTATAGCCCACAAACACACACAGTTGGACGTTGCTAGTAGACAAAATAAACTATGAAGAGTATGAAAATTGTGTTTTAAAGGAGTTTAGTTTAAGGTCCAGAGTGCCCATAGTTGAAGAAACGCCCACAAATTATGGTTATGGTTTGTTTTAAGAGCAAATAGATGTCATTTTAATGCTGAATGTCCACTGGGAGCTGCTTTGCGTCCTTGGGGAGCCATAGAGCCGCTCAACACTACAAGTAACTGATGGGTCAACCATTGTTTAAATCCAGGTCAACATTACTTGCCCTCATAGGTCACATTCAGTGATAATCAATGACCCTCTATGATGTGCAGTGGATTATGTCTCTCTTGGGTCTCATTTGTGAGACATTAATTGATAGCAGAAGGTGGATGTCAGTGTCAGATATGGATCAAGTCAAGGACATCCACTATATGATAAACAGTTCAGTCTGAAAATTGAATCATTTTTAGAATAGGTCTATACCTTGTAAGTGATATTTTAGAATGGTGCAACAACTTAATCACATCATTAAAGGAATAGCTCAACTAAACATGAAAGTATGCCGAACATTTGCTCACTATCAGGCTGTCCAAGATGTGGATGAGTTTGTTTCTACATCTGAACAGACTTGGAGAAATGTAGCATTACATCACTAGATCCTCTGCAGTGAATGGGTGACGTCAGAATTATTAGTTAAACAGCTGATAAAAATATCACAATAATCCACACGACTCCAGTCCTTTAATTAATGTCTTGTGAAGCAAAAAAAACTGCATGTTTGAAAGAAACAAATCCATCAAGACGTTTTGAACTTTAATGAGTACGTTATCCATAATATTGTGCCTCCAGGTGAAAAAGCAATGTCTGAATCAGGAGAGGAAATATGCCACAGACATTCACAGTTTACAAGCAACATAGTATTAAACACAGTTCAAAACAAATAGTGGGAGGGATTTGATGGAGGGAGAGGCAATAGGTTTTCACTGGGAATAGTATTATGCTATGGATCATATTTATAGGACTCATGCTGGAAGCGATGGGTTAAAGTTCAAAGTCTTAAGAAGGGATCATGTACATCCAGCCTGTTGTTAGCTCAGAATAAACCGACAGAGTGGATCAGGACTGTCTCAGCCTGAAGGTGGGTTGATTGAGATAACAACCGGCTGGATGACATTATCCGGGCATTTAACAGCTACTTGCCACATAAGTAATTAATTAGACGCGAAATATTGATTTGAGATATTTGAACGCAAAGCTTCCGTGAAGACAGCAGTTGCGAGCAAGCGGCAAATTCAAACTAGACGGACATTTAAAGGGGTGGTTCACTGGGTTTTTTTCTAGGCTTTGTGTTTATGGGGTGCAGTCTAACAATGCTAATGCTTCGTTTTTTTAAAAACTCATTATATTTCACATAATTTACCTTTATTCCACACCGCTATGTCCCTTCTCTGAGAAACGGGCTGAACTTTTCCTGTTTTTATGAAGCCCCTCCATCAGAAATAGGCGATGGGCTCTGATTTGTTAGCTAGCCCAGTGTGTTGTGATTGGATAAACCATCTCTAGTGCGTGTCTAAACATCCCACCCCTCACCTCAGCGCATGTGCTCCGAATGTATTGTAAACAACGGCATCGTTAATAATGCTTATCAGTTTGAGCCCGATTGAGAAGCAAGAGGATATTATTGAAGAGGATCGTGCAGAACCTGTGCAAGCACGGCTTTTAATGGTAGGCCTATGTTTTTGTTTGTTGTTGTCTCATACTTTTAGATACGCTGTTATTTGTAAATGCTACTGCTTATGTTAGCTTTTAATATTCAGTTTTATACTGATTAAAGCTTTAATACAGCACGGCAACCACATGCACGTCCATGTTTAAAGCTTCTGTAGAGCTATAGTTGTGAAAATAAGTGTATTCACTGGTCTGATGATCTGAATGAGAGAGAGAGATGCAGAGCGTGTGCGGAGCAGGGGGATGCGAGGAACAGTATTAAGAACTGCTGATTTAGAACATTGATTTTGAATCTTGTGAATCCATTAGAATCGTTAGAAGACAGAATCGCGATTCATATATGAATAGATTTTTACGTGCACCTCTAGTTTTCTCTTCTTCTTCTCTTAAAGCAGCACAGCATGGCCTCGCCCACTTTGCAGCCTTTTCCCGAGGGTGGGGTTTATCATCGTTTGTGATGTCACGAACCCGGGAAGAAACTTCTTGTAGTCCCTACCAGCCGTATTTGTAGGCATTAAACTGCCAGAATTTAAAAGACGATATCTCCGTTTGCATTGAACTTTCAGCTTTGAGAGCGGAGCCAACGATACCAGGATGACTAATTAAATAATTGTACTACCCATTTGATCGAGTTTTAATCTTTTTTAGCTAAACAAAACGCAAAGCTTCCAACAAGAAAAAATAGTTCAAGAGTACAGCGTCGACTGCTGTTACCCGGATGAGCCTGTGATATTAGCTTTTACCGGTTGTTATCGAGGGATAGCATACATCAGAATGTCGCGATTGACCGATCAGAATCGAGTATTCCAAAGGCCATGTAATATGAATGGATTTGCTTCTACAAACATGTGCTTTTCACTTATCAAGACATTAACTGATGGACTGAAGACGTTTAGATTACATGTGGATTATAGTGATGTTTTTATCCGCTGTTTGGACTCCTATTCTGACGGCACCCATTCACTGCAAAACATCCATTGGTGAGCAAGTGATGCAAAATTTCTCCAAATCTGTTCTGATGATGAAGAGAACCAAACTCAATCTACATATTGGAAGGCCAATGATGGGTAATTTTTAGCAACTTTTCATTTTTGGATGAACTATTCATACATTTATTTAGAAAAATGATTTAAATCAGCAGGTTAGTGACATTTTTGTTGTAATTGGCAATGGTCATTTTAATATACAACAATTAAAACTAAACTGTTAATAACAGGAAGGAATGTCTTAGTTTGTCCTATTCGCTCGCTCTCAGTGTAGACGGGGTGTTAGTTACCCCCCTATTTCTTTTTACTTTCTCCTCTCTCTCTTTTTTGGGATAATTGCCAGAGAAAATTGCGCAGCAATTTCAGATTTATGTAGCACTTTGAATACATTCTCCCCCTCTCAAGTCTGATTGGTATCCAACCGCCTGTTACCATGGTAATGACAAGATCATTTTCCTGTAGCTCTTTGTGAGGTGGCCTTTCTCAGATGACAGGTTAAGCAGACGTGCTTGACCTGTGGGGGAAGATCTATTGTCACCCTTACATTATTTTATCTCGCCAAGGAGACGAAATAAGGAGAACAAAATTACATCAAAAGTTCAAGAATTTACTCACGATTCTGATGAAATGAAGCAAGCAGTGAGGCGTCCTCTTACATGTAGCAGCAACACAGTGCAGTAATGGCCGTCAATACCATGGTATATATTCTGGTACTCCAAGGTACTTCAAAAATACAATGGTACATGCCTAAATACATGGTACTACCATTAGCCCATGGTACATTTGTGGTATTACTTTTTGTTAGTGTTGTGTGCAGTGTTATTATTTTATAATATTATATTATTTCGATACTAGTATAGCATTATATATATTTTTTATTTTATATATATATATATATTATATATAAAATATATATATTTCTAGTTTCACTTTTAGCAATTTTTGAGTCCTTAGCGGTAAACTGGTATTTATTTATTTATTAGATGATTTGTGATGTTTTAGTTTTAGTTAGTTATGATAGTTAAATATCATCTCTGGTTTAGTGTTAATGCATTGAAGTGATGAAGTAGTGATACATTTACCATGGTCATTTCTGTAATGGAGAATAGAATTCTACATAAATAATACAATTCTACATTTACTGTTACCGCTATAAAACCATAGTAAATTCATATTTTTTTAATGCATATATGATGCCTACTCTCAAGATACTAGTTTTACTATGGTATTTTGATGGAAACTAGGAGTATCATGGAAACATTACACAAATCACGTGGCATAACACTCTAACAATTGATCCTGGTTTTCTTTAACTCAATCTTTTGGTTGTTTTCTTTGTAAATGATGATTTTATTGGTTTTCATAGTACATAACAAAGTGGGTAATGATGGTTACCATGGTAAAATGGTTTTCAATAGTGCATTACCATGAGTAAACAACATCATAAATAAGGTTGATATTGCTTTAATAAGACGTGTGCTCGGTTTAGCCATGCATAAGGAAAGCCACAGCCGTACATGGTTTACAATCTCCGTAGCAACAACTGGATCTCTTACTGTTTAAAAGGGGCCCTTGGGCCCCCGTTGACTTAAACCCAAGCCTGGGGCCAACATAATGAGCCTGTGATCGGCTCGTCAAACAAGAGCTTCATACCCCATGAGCTCAAGAACACTGCAGCGAATCTACACCACAACACAATTAGTGCACATGCACCAGAGTTTTTCCACTGGTTTAGCAGAAGCCGAACCAGTTGGTGACACATTAAAAAAAGAAAAAGCAGCCTATTTGTACTTGTGTTCAGTGTGATTTCAGAGAAGAATAACTTTCATGGAAGTCCACTCTATTCCTGCCAACAGTGCTGATTACATGTAATCTGGACTATGTAATCAGATTCCAAACATCGGTAATTTATTTTAAGGTGTCCTTGTTACGCATGTTACATGTACTTACTATTATAATAACAATAAATTATGTATAATTACATGCAAGTAACCCTAAATCAAACCCTAATCCTAACCCTAACCATATAGTAAGTACATGTAATTAATTAATATTAATCAGTACTTAAATGTATATTTAAACTGTACCAATGACACCTTAAAATAACGTGTAACCCAAACATTTAGTACTTGTAATTAGAATACATTATAAGATTAGAATATATTACTAAGCACTGCTGATGTATAACTGCCAAGAATATTTAAAACTTGGTAGGTGTTTGTCCATGTTATGTTTATTGTTTGTTCATGTGATGCAGGGATTCCCAAATCTGTGATCTTGTCGAACCTTTTGAACTAAATATTCCTTGAAGGACACCGAGATTAAATATTTCAGTAATTTAAAACACATTTGCATGCTCTTCTGGGCAATATTTTTTTCGGTAATCGTCACAATTGACATGCAGGTAACCAAATAAAAAATCAATTTTAAATCATAAGAAGTTAGGTCACACGGACTCTAAAACAGTAGATGTACCAAAAGTAGTCAGAAGCATATTTCTAAAAAGGAGTAATCAAGATTAATTGATCAATTTTGACTATGCCATTTGTAATCAGTAACAGACTACAATTTGTAGGTAATCTACGCAGCACTAGCTGGTTTGGAACAAAGTAATCACTTAATATCACGGCACTCTTGTTATGTCTCTTGTCCTGTCAAAGATAGATCTACATGGTATGTTGGCACAGGTCCTGTCACGAGCGCTCGAAGAGGTGAGAGGTGACGTGTCTAAGAAATTTGCAGCCTTCAATTAGCCGTGAGTAGAGTCAAGTCGCTTAACTACCCTAATGTATGGAGACGTTGCCATTACCTCTGCGATCTAGATCACACCTAATGGACACTCAAGCATCTGAGGGTGCTTGACGCCCGGCGGAAGTGACATGAGAGATGACAGCCTATTTTTGGTACGAGGACAATGCGAAGCCAAGAACAGAGGTTATCTGAGATATATTGGTATTTTGGTGTCATAGATACAATTTGTGGCTTTTTTGAAGTTTCAATATCTGTTAAATGGAAAAAGACAAGGTTTTATTAGATTAAAAAGCATTTAAGATTCATCAGTGTGAGACTTGTACAATGACTTTCAGAGGGGTGGATTTTAGAAAGAAATACAGAGTTCTGGCATGAAACTCTAGATTGCGCAGTCCAATAGTTCTAACTCAATCTGACCTAATGACATAACCACATGGCACAGCTGATTGGTTCTCTCCTGTATCGGTAGCCAATGAGCTCGCTGCTCAACATTCAAATATATGACTAGTGCTTGCCGTAACAGTTGCAGCTTGCTTCAGAAACCCTACACCTTCCCCAGCTCCACCTGTATAGATCTGCTACGAGGTGATTCATGTACGCTATATGGGGGTTATTTCATGTATGTTATATTTGCAGCAGCAATATTTCTTACATGCTCACAGCAGCATGTTGTGGATGTATTGGCAGTAGCAAGTCTCGTTACTTGCTCTGCCGCAGCAGCAGCGTAGCAGATCTATGCCGCCAAGACCAAATACATTAACATACTCATGTACATTACCATGCCAATCCCTCCGAGAGTTGTCATGACAGAAATTTAGATATAGAATTTTTTTTAGGGCGCAATCTGTTGAGGTTTTGCATGAATCTTTTTGTGCTCCTAGTGCAGTTAGCTAACTTAAACTAACTTAAAGACCTTTTCCTGATAGTCTAGTAAAATGTAATATAATAAAAAGCCAAACGATGACAGTGTCAGTGTTTCACTGATCCTAATGAAAAACACCCTTTACTCCTCAGGCAAAGAAAACATTATTAATTGTGGTTATGGAAATGTTTGAACTATGTAAAAGTAATATGCACTATATGAGTCAAGCTTGATTATACTTAACATTGTGTATTAATGAATACTATTGGCTGTATGACAGACTTTGGATAATAGTGTCTGCTGAATGAATAGATGTAAATGTAAATGATAAAAATTTTCTAAAATAACAGATTGGGGTGGGGAAAATTTATCAAAATTTAAGTCGTCTGCTCTAGCACTCAAATCTAATTTGCTTATTCAAATCTGGTGTTTCTCAAGCCAATTAGTAAATTAGATTGTGGTTACAGTGGAAGTTTTTTTTTTCTAAGCAAATAATGATTTAAATAAGCTACACCGCAAAAAAATATTTTCTTGTTTTATTTTAAATGCAAATATCTATACATTGTTAAATCAAGATACATTTGCTTCAGAAGCAAAATTACTTACAAGTCTTGAAAAGGAAATTATCAAAAATAAATGACTATGCTTCAACCTATTAAGGAAAAACCTATCTGTAAATGGGGTAAGAATAAAGAACTTAATTTAAAGAGAAAGCAAGTTTATTTTTCTTACCTCATTGGTAGACATTCTTCTTATTTTAAGCATAAAGTCTATAGTGCTATATTTTTCAGAAAACAAGACTTGTTATCTTCTGTCATTTTGCTTCTTAAATTAATGTATCTTGATATGAGAATGTTTAGATATTTGTACTTGAAAAATACGATTTTTTTCAATGTAATGTGTGATGAAAAGACTTCAAAGTGTTACTGACACTGTTACTTTGAAACAACAACTGAATTTAAAGCATGGCTAAACAACAGTTCTGTATTTTACCAATGGATAAATGCATCTACGCACTGCAAGTTATTCTTTCTTTCGCAAACTTATCCCAGCCCTATCCCAGAAAACCGTGTGTCACCGGTGTCACTGATCTCCCCGCGGGAGGTAACAGGCCAGGATCCGGAGGGCGGTTTCTGACAGCTTGTGCACATTCACTCAAAGTGCTGCTTCAAAAAAGACCTCCGCAGCAGCTCTACAGACCTAATTGTTCAGTGCAGCCAGTCCTGAGAGTCGAGCCGACCCTCTCTGGCACCCAGTAATCACTGCAGTCGTGACCCAACACAACTGACATTTTTTTGTTGTACAAAAGTGAGCAAATGCTATTCAAGTCAAATATTGTCATTTATTAATATTAATATGAACTCTACAGGCCTGAGTTTATACAAAACTTTAGTTTAAACGTCTCTTGATTAATAGTTTCATGCTCTCAGTGGTCGATAACTCACTTCACGAAACACAATGTACTTGGAGTGTTGCATGTGAACCTGTGTTTAACGCAGTCTGGGTTGAAATGTATTTTGCTTTGCGTACTTTTCTTCATGGTTTTTGTACCAAGTGACTGCTGCAAAATGTTGGAGGGTTTAAATGAACACACAGCTTTTTGGTGTCAAAAATAAAAAAAGATGTAGAAAGCATTTTCTTCTCCCTTTTTAACAGTGATAAGCATAGTTATTATTACTTTCCTAACTATGTTTGGAAGTAATGGTTAGTTTGTACTTTCCAATTTCTGTACGAGTCTGTACAATTTTTAAATGCTTTTAGAAGTCTCTTATGCGTCGTAAGGATTTATTTATTTATTTATTTTTTAATCACAATAATACAAGTAAATTTGTTTTAAAAACTAACATATTAATAACAAAATAAGCTGTTTTCTATTTGAATTTTATTTAAAATATAATTTATTCCTGTGATGCAATTAGAATTTTCAGCATCATTACTCCAGTTTTCAGTGTCACATGATCCTTCAGAAATCATTCCAATATGCTGATTTAGGGCTCAAGAAACAATTTTTTAAGAAAATGTATTATTGAAATGTGTGCTGCCTAAAGGGCTAGTTCACCCAAAAATGAAAATTCTGTCATTAATTACTCACCCTCATGTTGTTCCAAACCCGTAAGACCTTCGTTCATCTTTGGAACACAAATATTTAAGATATTATTGATGAAATCCAAGAGCTTTCTGACCCTCCCATAGACAGCAAGGGTCCAACAAGATCAATGTCCAGAAACGTATGAGGCCATCTGTAAAATAGGCCAGGTGACACAGGGGTTTAACAAAATTTAGGCGCTTCAAGAATACTTTTGTGACAAAAGAAAACCAAAATAACAACTTTATTCAACAATTCTTCTCCATCCCCATATGCTGTGGCGTGCTGCCATTGTGGAGAATATCACAATATTGAACCCCTGATGTCACATAGACTATTTTACCATTGTCCTTGCTACCCTTTATTATTTTTATTCTGGATTTTTGAGTAATAGAAAGTTCAAAAGAACAGCATATATAAGAAATAGAAATCTTTCATAACATTTTAAATGTCTTTACTGTACTTTAGGCCAGTTGAATCCTGACGGAATAATAGCATTAATATCTTTCAAAATAAATAAAAATCTTACTGACCCCAAACTTTTGAATGGTAGTGTAATACGACTCATGTGCAGAAACTTCAACATATTTTCAACATAAATCCAAAGGATTCACTGATTATACCGTAAAAAAAGAAAAAAAATGGCCTCACATCCCTCCAGTGTTGCCAGACATACGATAATTATCGTATTTGTACAAAAATTTCGACCTCTGTACGATGTACGATCAATAATGAAAAAAATCCCATAATGTACGATAATTTCAGAATTTTGTGACATTTCAAATAATGGTCGTTGTAATCATAGGGCTTCTATATGATACGCGCCGCAACAGCTAAAATCTGTCTACATTGGACACAACAAAGTGACCATTGAAAATCATTTGATTTGAAATTTGTGTCAGCACGTCATAAATAGAACGTGGCAGCAGTTTACTGTCGGGGAATTGTCGTGTCGCGGCGCG
The DNA here is from genome assembly GCA_018155175.1 of Sinocyclocheilus anophthalmus. NCBI lineage: Eukaryota > Metazoa > Chordata > Actinopteri > Cypriniformes > Cyprinidae > Sinocyclocheilus > Sinocyclocheilus anophthalmus. The sequence continues at coordinate 20,569 of JADLZN010009115.1, forward strand.
CCGCATCCAGTGTTGACAGCATCACTGATTATAATGAGTTCTATAGTATTTTGTGGCACCGTGCCACTCGTGTCCGGTGTAGACACGGTGTGAGATTTGTCTGTCGTGCCGCGCCACATCCATTGTAGATGGTCATTTATCTATTGTGGTAATTTACATGTCGTGTTAAAATGTTGTTGTTTAAGATATAAATAGCTGTATTCTGTACGTCTGATTTGTGTACGATCATTTTCTTCCAAATACGATCATTTTGAGCTTCTGGTACAATACTTGGACATTTCCAATCTGGCAACACTGCATCCCTCCTCCCTCCAGCTGTGCAAATCCTAAAGGTTTTTAGTGTGTTCGAGACGGAATTTAATACTTCAGCCTAGGTGTTTTTCATCGAACACAATGCATGATTGTAAGTTATGACATCAGCAGCCATGCTGCTACATAGCACAACTGTCATAATATATAACGAAACAAGCTGACGGCAGAGACAGATGAAAACCAGGCTGGGCCTTTGCTAGAAATGCCTGTCAGATTTATTTCAAACATCAAGGGCCTGCTTATTTCAGCCATGCAGGCCTCATTCATCAGAGGCACGTCTGGGCTCCAGCATGGCCTCGGCCCGGGAAAGGAGAGTCTGTAGCCGTCGACCCGCTGTCTCTGAGGACAGTTGCCAGGGTACGAGGGCCAAAACTATCTTTCCCCGTCTGGCATCCCACAGTGTGACTCCTGGCATGATCTAGACAAGGTACGGTTGGAGGTATAAAGGCTGTCTTTGGAAATGAATGTGGCCGGCGAGGAGGACAAAGAGGCAGGAAAAAGCTAGCGCGGCGGTATAACTGTACTAATGTGTGTACAAGAGAGCGCGTAACGCAGATCTCTAATGCATTAGCCAAATGTAAAGAGGCTTTAAAGAGGCTGAGGCTTTGCACATTACACATTCACATTCACATCACACCGTGATTCACGGCCCCCGCCCCGGCGCGCAGGCTAATTAGCGCTCGGCTAACGAGCTAGGTCCTCCATTAGCACCTTGAGCCTGAGGGTGGTTATCATTATAGGGGTTTGTATGGCAGCGCCCGGCTTTCTCTCGCTCAGTCACTGATTAAAAGGCAGTGTGCTTCCTGTCTGAGGGACTCAACTTCCGCCATTATGTTCTGCTGCAGCCTTGAAAAAGCTGAGAGGAGACGGCGAGAGAACGCTTTGCTCCCTCTCTCGGCCGCGACTCCTTCTCATATCTGACGTTGTAGGCAAAAAAAGGAGAAAAGAAAGTGAGGGATGTTAATTTATGTGAGTAGCAGATGCATCAGCCTCTAAAAATAAACAATGTGGAATCAAAATTGACCTTACTTGTATGGTGCACATTATGATATGTTAAAATTGTGCTAAAATTTTGGTAGCAGTATATAATTAATCCTTTTTGCTGGGGAAAAATATCTTATTTATTTAATCTCATTTATGTTGATTACTTTTTTTATGACAACCTAAAGGTAAGATTATTCATAAACATATCAATGGAGCAAACCTATCTATATCAATCAATCAATCAATCAATCAATCTATCAATCTAATCTTCTATCTAATCATCTATCATAGTCTATCTATCGATCTTAGACCATCTATCTATCATCAATAGAAATCTAAAAATCATATATATAATATTATCTATCTATCTATCTATCTATCCATCCATCCATCGTTTCCCCCTCCCCAAACTCTCGCTCTGAACTCCGTTTGTCATTCCCTCTCACACAAACACTCCATTGAAAACTCCTCGGCTCCAGTCGTGTGTTCCAGAAAAACCCCTTACAAACTCAGCAGGCCGGAAAATTGGCCCACGCTGTCACAGTTAGCTTAGCTGATCCTTATTATCCACGTTTCCAAGGGAGCTATTGGTGGGTTTTTATCTAACGTACCGGGGAGACGCCCTGCGACCCAGTGGCCGACTGCAGCAGCCCAAAAGGGAAGGTTCAAACGTTAATGGCAGCTCTCTGCATGGGACAAAGAGCTTTACAACGCGTGGGAAAAAGTGGTCCGTCAGCTTCCTGCTACTGGGAGAGTTCGCACTGACCCAAAAGGTCAGCCAGCGACAATGCTTCATCCCAACAGGGCCGGTTTGAGACAAAGCCTTTCTTTTACAACTATATTCATTACTCAGGGGCGGTTTCTGTTGCTGTCTGGTGCACAGTCACTAACACAAAAACATGCACACACACACACACAATATGAGCATTTTTAGAATAACTTTATTTTGTGATGAACATTTTAATGGACTTGTAACGTTTTAAAGACATTAAAAAATGTCTTTGAGTCGCAGTTCAATGTTCAAAACCAAGTAAATTCACTTCACCCTTTTAGATTTCAAATACCAATCATTTAATGTCATATAAGTCTACAGGGGCCTATAAATATGTGTCGTCCACTTCCCCTCTGACCCCAGGACAACATGCTTTTGGCATGTCCATATGGACAGACAATGAAGCAGGTCAAGTGAGGTCTGGTGAGTGTCTTCATTTTGCAGGTCAAGGCCACCAGTGGACCACAAAAGTGAAGTGACCACAGCTCACAGAGTCAGCGAAGTCCACTTGGTCAACTATTGGTTTGACCTGCTGACCAGCCGGCCTTGTTCATGACCACGACACACGTCAGTGACAATGACAATGGTAAAATAAACATTTTGCGAATAGTTTTATATATTAGTGAAAGATATATTCTGTAATAATCTAAAAGTTTAACCCATTCCAAATCTGAAGGGGAAAAAAACAAGTTGTGCACATTATATGTTTTGTTAACAAAATAAAAATAAATAGGCTATATAAATAAACAAACAAAAAATAATTTACTTTGCCAAATAGTATTTGTTAAAAAAAAAACAATATTTTTATATAATAAATCATATATTTAAAAATAATTATTCGAAAAAATTACTCATTTAATTTAGAAACTTTTATTGTCAAAAACAAAAAAAATCATGCAAAAAAGTGATAGATATATGATTATAATCGCAAAACTAAGCTAAGGTCACAAAATTTAAATTTCATAATTTTCTAAATAGTATTAAAAATTGTTTAATGTCAGCAAGAATTACAGACAATAAATGTGTGACTCTGTGAGAAACGAGTGTCCCCCATGGCTGTCTCCCTAAAAAGCAAATTTGAACATATTGTTAAAACCATCTGTGAGCAATAATTATGCATTGAATGGCTGACGACAGTGTCACCATTATGTTCCCAGAGTCCTAAAATCCTGCTTGTTCTAAGGTAATTCCAGCTCTTGTGAGAAGTGTGCTCTCAAAATATACCACAATGCACTGCTTTACCCAGAATCCATTCATTTTGACCACTGTTAAATTGCCCACACCAAATGCTACTTAAAAATAGTTTGCATGTGTATTTACCAATTCAAAGTGTCAATCTACTATAATAAAATTGTATGTTTTTTCCGTTATAGAACAAACAATCCATAACTAAGTCAGTTCTGTATTCCTTTGTGAAAAACGCAGGCACAGCCAGCGGGTCGTTGTAAACTCAGAAAGGGTTCAATAACTAGTCCCCTGAAGTGGAGGGCAGGTCTGTTGGTTTTGACTTCAATAGATTAGGCAGGTTGTTAGTGCGTGGAGTGAGAGGGCAGCTGCTCGCGGTCTTTTGGTCATTCAGAGCGTATGGATTACAAGGTGGCAGTAACGCTCGGCCCACAGCGGTAGGCAGTCCGGCTGCCCTAAGGGAGGTCAGGGGTTAAATGGTTTGTGTCAGAGGGGCCGAAACCCATAATTGAAAATAAACCTTGTCCTCCTTTAGTTCACAAAACCAGTAGAGTGGTTAAGGGCACGGGGTCTGACATATGAAGTCCACTGGGCACGAGGTCACAGGCTAAAGATATTTATAGACATGTTGCATTTCCACATTCCATCAATCATTATAGTTATTGATCAAATTTTCTTTGCTGCAGTTGTCATACTCTGCCTGACGACACACAACTTGCGTAAATGCATCTACATTTAGCATCTACTACATTATCAACTTACCTATCCAATGTACAATTTTCCACTTTGAAATGATCCCTGGATAAGGTGTAGGATAACGTCTTCTCATTTGTCATTTATATTGTCAAAACAGTATGGTATGCTGATTATCATTTTCTGCTCTTTTCATTTGATCTTGTGTTGATTTTTAGTTGCGGTGACATCGATTTAATCATTGCTTGGGAAAAAATGTTAATCGTCTGTTCCCTGGCTGAAATATTAGTAGGAAGACGTTCTTTCAGGTCTCTTTACTCGAACCTGCTGGGCCCTATTTGGGCCTTTTGAAAGAGGAAAATAAAGAGAAAGCCGAGGCAGGAATACGAAGCATATAGAGTTCTTTCTGCTGAGCAGCTGTGCTGTCTGTGGGTGCTTGTAATCTCCATTGTGCCTCGTCACAGGACAATTAAATCACTCACCTCGGTCTGCTGCCGCAGGGCCTGGTTTTTTTGTGTTTTTTTACAGTCTATGGTTTGAACACGAAGAAATATCGTGATTACAGAATGAAAATAAGGTCATAGAAGTGTGTGTGTGAATAGACGCGTTTATCTACAGCTAACAATGTTTTTAAAACAGATAGTTACAGTTCCGTCATGTTAAAACACCTGGACGGGGAAAAAAACTTTTCGTATAGTTACGGTGTGTATCACTGCGCAGCGCTATTAGATGTGTGATATTAACGATGATGTCTGGGACTATATCTAAAGAATTTGCGTTTTTAAAAATATGTTTGTATATTACATTTCAGTGATGTAATTATGTTTTATTGTGAACGCTTTATAAAAGCAAAAATTCAATCTTTGAATTCCTTGTAAGGCACAGAGGACTCATATTCGACAGTCATTGATTCTGTGAATGAAGTACAATGATGCCATCTAGAGGTAAAATTGTCAACATTATTTATTATTGTTTTTGTTTGTTTTGTAAATACATTATAGATTATGTATGTATATATAGGTGCATCTCAATACATTAGAATGTCGTGGAAAAGTTCATTTATTTTATTCATTCAACTCAAATTGTGAAACTCGTGAATTAAATAAATTCAGTGCACACAGACTGAATTAGTTTAAGTCTTTGGTTCTTTTAATTGTGATGATTTGGCTCACATTTAACAAAAAAACAACAATTCATTATCTCAACAAATTAGAATACTTCATAAGAACAATAAAAAAACATTTAGTGAATTGTTGGCCTTATGGAAAGTATGTTCATTTACTGTACATGTACTTACTTGGTAGGGGCTCATTTTGCTTTCATTACTGCCTCAATTCAGCGTGGCATGGAGGTGATTAGTTTGTGGCACTGCTGAGGTGAGTCTGGAAGCCCAGGTTTCTTTGACAGTGGGCTTCAGCTCATCTGCATTTTTTGGTCACTTGTTCCTCATTTTCCTCTTGACAATACCCCATAGACAGTCTATGGGGTTCAGGTCTGGTGAGTTTTGCTGGCCAGTCAAGCACACCAACACATGGTCATTTAACCAACTTTTGGTGCTTTTGGCGATGTGGGCAGGTGCCAAATCCTGCTGAAAAAATGAAATCAGCATCTTCAAAAAGAAGGAAACATTAAGTGCTCCAAAATTTCTTGGTAAACAAGTTCAGTGACATTGGTTTTCAAAAAACACAAAGGACCAACACCAGCAGATGACACTGCACACCGAATCATCACAGACTGTGGAAACTTAAAACTGGACTTCAAGCAACTTGGGCTATGAGCTTCTCCACCCTTCCTCCAGGACTCTAGGACCTTGGTTTCCAAATTAAACACAAAACTTGCTCTCATCTGAAAAAAAATGGGACCACTGGGCAACAGTCCAGTTCTACTCCTTAGCCCAGGTAAGACGCCTCTAACGTTGTCTGTGGTTCAGGAGTGGCTTAAAAAGAGGAATACGACAACTGTAGCCAAATTCATTGACAAGTCTGTGTGTGGTGGCTCTTGATGCCTTGACCCCCCCAGCCTCAGTCCATTCCTGTGAAGTTCACTCAAATTCTTGAATCGATTTTGCTGGACAATCCTCATAAGGCTGCGGTTCTCTCGGTTGGTTGGCATCTTTTTCTTCCACACTTTTTCCTTCACTCAAACTTTCTGTTAAAATGCTTGGATACAGCACGCTGTGAACAGCCAGCTTCTTTGGCAAAAGAATGTTTGTGGCTTACCCTCCTTGTAAAGTGTGTCAATGATTGTCTTCTGGACAACTGTCAGATCAGCAGTCTTCCCCATGAATGTGTAGCCTAGTGAACCAAACTGAGAGAGCATTTGAAGGCTTTGCAGGTGTTTTGAGTTTATTAGCTGATTGGCATGTCACCATACTCTAATTTGTTGTGATGTGAATTGGTGGGTTTTTGTTAAATTGTGAGCCAAAATCATCACAATTAAAGAACCAAAGACTTAAACTATTCAGTCTGTGTGCATTGAATTTATTTAATACACGATTTTCACAATTTGAGTTGAATTATGAAATAAATGAACTTTTCCACGACATTCTATTTATTGAGATGCACCTGTATATAAAAAATATATATATATATGTTTACCTCAAATACATTTTTATTATCTTAAGGCTGGAGTACACTACACAAGTTTTGCCAAAATTCGAGGGCCAGTCTGCAGATTTTTTTAAAGCTTCAGAAGTATTACACAATTTCATTTGTCACGTGTCTGTCTTAACCATTTATGTTGTGTATGATGCCTATCATTTTAAAATCTGTTAAGATTTTAAAGGTTGTGTTGTGTAACTATATATACATATATAAAAAGATGGACTTTAATCTGAATATTCAGATTTATTCCTGGGAGGTAAGATCCACCTTAAATACAACATATTAAAAAGACACTAAATACCAAAAACAAAAAAATTGTAAGAAATTCATAGAAATCAAACAGACAAACAAATGACAAAATTCCTTTATTTGCATATATATTAGAAAACAATCACTGTATTTTTACAAGAACGTATTAAATAAGTGCATGCATACCTGATAGTGTAATCTCACTCACATCTTTATGCATATTGTCAGGAAATCATTTTAGAAAAAATCAAAAGCAAAAAGCATTATTTTCAATTTTGTGATTCCAAATATGAAAATTGTTTTGATACAAAATACATTCTTCTGCATTTCTTGGTAGTTCCTATATTGGACATATATATAAAATCAGATATAAATGTTTTCTCTTGATCGCCTGCTCAAGCACAACATTTAAAAAGAAAACAAACCAGACTGTGTAAATTTATAAAACATATTTGGTCTTCCAAGGCATGTTTTTCGCAGCAGGTGAGTTTACATGCTTTTTCCCATCCTTCTCCACTTGTCAAGCATCACAGATTTTTAAGTAAAATGTGGTTTTAGTTTGTTTTCAGAGGAAAAACTGTAATAGTGTTTGACATTGCAGAGCGCAAACAGTAGTTATGAATCTGGACAACATCACTTCTGTCACCTGGAAAACATCACCGTCCCTTTCAAGACAACTGTGAAACGTTTCTTCTGCTTCATAATTTTTTTTCCTCTTTATGAAAACACATTCTGTAAATAAGGGAGTGCAGGTAAACAAACATTCACTCACTGCCTTGTCTGTCTAATGTGACGACTATGATCAAAAGTGGTTTATAATGTCACAGAACAGACACATAAAAGCTTTTAAAGTGTGTAGCGGAGTGAAATCCTGCAGTCTATCGGCTGCTGTTGGTCACTGCATACTGAGTTTGGGTCTGCTGCAGAAGTTCAGTGACTGCCAAGAGTTTTTTCAAGATGTGCTGTGAGAGAAACAGAACAATTTCACCCAAGTACTGGCTATCATCATTAAACATTTTATTAAGTTATAATGGTACCTGCTGCGCGCCCCTCTCATTACTGAGTATCCTCAGCTCATCTAAGTGCGAGACACAGAGCTGGTGTAGGGCAGCGAGGTCACGGGCCAGGTCAGTGTTAAAGTGCTCTGTGGGTTCAGGCAGCTCTGGGACATTCTGAATAGAGCAAATGCATGCAAATAGTAAAGACACACTAGACATATGGCAAAGGGCATGTGAATATGACTTAATCATTGTGGTTATCTGGAAAATAAATAAATACATTTGACGATAATTCCATTTTAACTCATCGTTGAGTATTTCGGTGTTTAAAAATGTGGATAATGAAGCATTTGCGCCCCCTGGAGGACATCTAATTTATTTATTTTATTACACTGTAAAAAAAAGTTACAAAAAAGTTGTAAAAAATTATATTATTCAAAAGAAGAAAATACTAATTCAGTCGTTCTACTTCAAAAAAAAAATCCTTGTTTAATTCAATGTGTTACTTGCTGTTTCGCTGTAATTATTACTACACCACATTTTTTCAGCAATATTTGCAGTAAAACGAGTTTTAGAGAAGTTGACAAACCCCAAGTTCGCCCAAAAATTTGATCATTCTGTGTTTGTTGTTCTTGATGAATGGATTTACTCCTTCCATGTACAGCTCCTGAGATGGGACAAAATGAAATATTTAAAGAAAGCAACAATTATAGAACCAGAGAAGTCTTTAAAGTCTATTCAAATCCATTTAAAGTGTTTCTTTTACTTTGGCACCAAATTCCACCAGGTTGGCCAGATTTTGGACTGCTTTGGCCACTAAGGTGAGTGTCCGGGATGCGATAGGGGAAGGTGGATCTGCACAAATAGACCAATTTTTTTTTTTTTACATTAAAAAGATTTATACATTTCTATATTTAAAATCTGATGCCTATTTAATAAAAACGGAACAATCTGAATAGCCCAATCACAGCTCACCTGCAATGATGTTAAAAATTCTGGGGTTGACAATAGCAGGGCAGATCAATCTGAGGAAGACAAATCCACTGGAAAAGAAAAACAAATTACTTATGTAAAACATTTTATTATATAGCTGTTGATACATTTATACTAATTAATATAATGTAAGATTTTTAACTGTATTAAATTCATTATTTTATTATTAAATCAAATTTTGTCCTCCAACAAAACATATTTCCATACCTTACAACTCTAGTTCTCATGGTTGTGTTTCTGGGCCACTTCTGCTGTACAGCTTTCTGTAAACATCCATATATGAACCTGAGAGTCCTGCAAAAAAGAAATCAACATGTATAAAACTCCATTCTCTCACATTATATCCTTGCTCTGATCACAGAGTTTATTGGCAGAAGTATATTTATATACACAGTGACTCACGGAGGGAGGATTTCAGCAGCCATGAATATTTTCTCCACCAGCTCAGACACAATACTCAGGAGATGAGCGAGATTCACATTCACATCCTCATTCTTCTCCAGTTTAGATGGATTGAGCTAATTTACAGCGGAAACAACATATGTTTAGCAGGCTGATCTACAAGATTGAACTAAGATGCATCAGCTTTAAAGGGTTCATTCATTTTTGAAGCTTTTTGATAACATAATTTGACATGCAAACATGTTAGCCAGTCATAAATCATAATAGGTCATTTAGATTTTTGAAATATTAAAGATTCTGTTCATTCGAAGTGTTAAAGAGAGGATGTCAATATCTAATTAATAATTAAATGTAATTAAATAATTGTGATATAACATACGAATCAATCATAATAATTCAATTATAGTTTTTTTATGGAAGACTGTTTCCACCACAGAATTTAAAAAAATGAAAAAGGTAATTTTTTTAATCTCACAAATCACTTTTTTAACCTCTGAGTTTACATTATGAACAGTATTATTTTTTATCTCACAATTCAGATTTTTTTCCTTGCAATTCAGAATTGAGACAAACTCAGAATTCTGACCTCCTTTCTCTTAATTTACGAGTTTACATATCATCTTTTTTCTCTTAATTCTGACTTTATATGTCGCAATTCTGGTTTTGCTTCTGCCACAAAATAAAAAAATAAAGGTAATTGAGACCGTTTTCACAATCATAATTCTTACTTTTTTCCACAATTTTGAGTTTGTATCCCACAATACAGACTTTTCTTCTCAGAATTACATGGGGGAAAAAAATGAATTGTGAGAAATAAACTCAGAATTGCAAGGGAAAAAATGTCAGAACTGTGAGATAAAATGTCAGTTTTTAGTCCATAGTTTTTAGTGCAAGAAACCTTAACTAACATTATTAGAGGACCTCAGTGGGGAAAAAAAGTGCTACGATATGGATATTTAAGCATGATGATCTCTATGCGATTTTGGTTAACACAAAAAAATCGGAGAAATACCTCGCAGGACTGTCTAGACTCCATGATCTTGAGGATGGTGTCTTTAAGAGCGTGATGCACGAATGGAGTGGCTGTAGCTTTCATGTACTGCTCCATCAGAGTACTGGCCAGAGTGGTGGCACGAAAAAGAGTCGTCGCTTCATCTGGAAAAACAAGCAACTCTGTGAATAATTCTGATGAATTCAGTCATGCAGCATAAGAAGAGGAATAAAAGAAGTACCTTCAGCACTGATCTCACGGTCATTGAGCTCTCTGAGGAGCTGGGCCTCCAGGTTCTCATGTCTAAATATCCTGAGCAGAACGCTGGCCAGGAGAGTGCGGTCCTGTCCACACACGTGGGCCAAAGCACTGATCACGTGCAACTCTTTCAGCAGAACCAGCTGGAAAATATCAAATATCATATGCTGGAATGAGTTGCCAGTTCTAAAATAAACCAATTACTAATAATGAATTGTCTCTACCAGGGTTACTACTTTTAACTAAAACAATTAAAAACTTTCGTGTTGATTGAAATACAGCTGAAATGAAATACTTTTGAAACTATTTTGAAATGTTACCTTCACCACTAACAGAAATAAATTTAAGCACTAAAATTACTAACTGGAAATTCTGGAATTAAATAAAAACTTAAACTAAACTAAAACTAAAGTCAAAATAAAAATAAATCAAAATAGTAAATAAATAGTATAAAAATGACAAAAGCACAACATAATTACTTAAAATATAACAATAAAATCTGAAAATATAAAAATCTAATTCTAAAATGTTTTTAATAAAATACTTTAGCAATATATAAATAATAAGCAATGAACTAAAATAACAATGGTCTCAACTGCCAGAAATATTTATCACTGGCCATTACTCTGTATTTTCATAAATAAAATTTTCTCAGAATTCTGAGTTTACATTTTTCAAGTGTGACAAAGTTTTTTTGTTTACACCAAAAAAAATAGAAAAATAAAAACGGTAATTGTGGCTTTTTTTCTAAAAATAAATCAAATTACCTTTTTTCCTTGCATATACAAATTCATATTTCGCAATGATGTTAACTTGCAATTCTGAATTTAACCAGTATCATGCAAGTCTGTTTTAAAAAAAATTAAATTGCAAGAGAAAAAACAGAATTGTAAGATAAAAAGTCACAATTTCCTTTTTTATTCCATGGCAGAAATAGGCTTTCATAATAACGTGACATATTTCTGAGGGAAATTATAGGTAGTGCATTACTTGACTTCAGGATATGACTGGATGATCAGTGATACATTAAATCATGTGGCTTTTTTTTTTTTTTACTTTTATATGGCGGACAATAAAATGGGCGAAAAAACTTGAATAATTGAATAATCAATATCATAAAATAAAATAATATACAGATTTTTTTTGTCGCAACATTGCATTGATTCCTCAGTTTCTTGTGTCAGCATTTATTTTTTCAATACAAATAATTGCACTTTCATCAGCAGGGGTCAGACTAATGTTCTTATATTGTGACTGAAATGCATTGTAAATTCTTGGCCAGTTACTAGCCAACTGTCCAGTAACTGAATTCGAGTTAAATGCTGACCCTGTTTATATATCAACTCATGTATGTACCCAACCTCTTTTAACTCATTGTACACCTCCACGGGCATGATCTTCTCCACAGAGTAGCGCACTCTCAGCCGGAGTGAGCTGGGCGCCACGTTCTTCAGAGGCACGTGGGAACTCAGAGGAAACCACTCGTCAATCATCTGACCCCTTTGTAGCCGACACAGAGGGCAGCACATGAACACTGCAGGAGAAGAGCATACGTTATACGAAACCGTTTTGAAAGTCAGAGCATGAAGTAATAAGAAAGAACATACAAATATCATTCTCCTTGCTTTTTTTTGTCTTGTTGCTCAGGCTGATCTCAAACCTGTTGATTTCACTGGATAAGTCACTGCAGGAATATTGGGAAACATTAATGAAAAGGTTCGATTTTATAGAATTACTATCAATATCTGAGGAAGTGGCTTACTCGAAAATGAACTCCTCTGTCCACACAGGGTTCTGGCCCTCCCGCGGATGGGTTTTGGCTATCTGAATGCTGTTCAGGTAAATGTTGCAGTAGGCGTTTGTGAAATGTTTACTAGGAAGGTGGTGAGCCTCCTCAACATTCAGAAATAAACTACTGACCTGTAAAGATACATGTAAAACATGAGGAGTAACAGCTGTAATTCATGACATTAAACAACAACAGGAAGCAACTGAGAGTTTACCTGACGCAGGCGTTTGTTTGAGCAGGGCTGGCTGGGTTTCCTAAGGTTACTACAAAAGGTTTGCAGACATTTCATCCAGTCCTATGCAATTGAAGGGTGTAAGAACGAAGTGTACAAGAACAAATTGAAGAGAATTATATTAACAGTGTTCTACAAAGGCAATTTTTCTATCCTCACAGCTGCATGACAATATTACAGCCAAACAGATCATAATATTATTTTTAAATCTATACACATGTCTGTTCAAAAGTTTGGGTTTCGGTAAGATATTGTAATGTTTTTGAAAGAATTCTCTTCTGCTCACCAAGCCCAAGCCTGCATTTATTTGATTAAACACCAAAAAACAACCCTCAAGTACTTAAATGTAATATTATGAAATATAATTTAGTACAATTTAGTACAATTTGAAAGAACAGTTTTCTATTTAAATATAATTTAAAATGTAATTTATTCATGTGATGACAAAGCTGAATTTCAGCATCATTACTCCAGTCTTCAGTGTCACATGATCCTTCAGAAATCATTCCAATATGCTGATTTGCTTCTCAAGAAACATTTTGTATTTTCATCAATGTTGGAAACAAAATTTATATGAAAAGATCATTTTACAATGTAAAAGTCTTTACTGTCATTTTGATCAATTTAATGCTTCCTAGCGGAATATAATATAATAATAAAAATACAAATCTGACTGACCCAAAACTTTTGAAAAGTGGTGTATTTGGAGCTGGATTTGGGATGTATGAAATTTCCCTTTGGGATTGACAAATGCAGTATTTCATATGCTAAACTCAAGACAGAAAATCTATCATTTGGACACAGTGCTACTCTGATGAAAGTGTATTGGCCAGCATTGCTAATGAAGACATCGGTACCTGAGCTTGTTCCGGGGTCTCTCCAGCAAAGTAAAAGATACACTGCTCCTCGCTAAAGTGCTGTACAACTATCTGGAAACAGTTTGGCCTGCAGAAAAAAATAAATAAAAAATTGCTAAATGTATTTCAATCGAACCTAAAGTTGAACTATTATCAGTGCATAATACAGTGGGGAACAAACCTGCCAAACATGCTGTCATGGACCTCGTACACAGAACAAACACTCAAGTCAATTAAACCCTTTGGTTTAGTTGCTCGTTTCTCACTCTCAAAGTAGATCAGCTGGGAATCGTTTCCCTCAAGGATGAAATATAGATTTTTCCATCTTTTTCCTTTTCCTATAAAAGACACAAGACTAATATCTCACTAAAATGATTTTGATAAGGTCTTCAATGTAAAACTACACTGAAACGTTGGCAATACCTTTATTGAACAGGACATATCCTTTCTTCACAATGTTTTTATAGAACGCATCCTTGGTCTTTCTACGGATGGTGTTGTAGATTTCTTTGCCTTCGACGGTGTCAGTAAGCACCTGCTCCTGGTGCTGATGAAATCACACATTTCAAATCATTCACACAATAACATCAATAAAACAAATCAGAGTTTTTGAAAAATAGTTGTTGCACATACTTGGACAGATAAAGCATCTTTAAGGTTGTGGCCCTCAACTATCTGTTCCTTTCTGTAGTGTTCAATGATGTCATCAATACTGTACAAACAAAAGCAAGAAAACACAAGCAATATGTGTCATGAAACTCAATTTTATCCATTCCAAAAGTCATAAAATGCTCCCAAATCGCATTTACCTGTTGTAGTATCGGCCTCCCATCATAAACTGGTTGCTGGGTGTGGGGCTGATTTTGAAGCGCTGGATGGTCTCAGTGGTGCGGAAGTACAGCGAATAGTCCCCAGGTGTGCTGTCAGACGGGCGCACTAAAAAACTGCCCACCTGCCCAACTGGGGAGAGCGATTACAGGAGTTAAGCAAGTGTAACCCTTCGCGGTTTATTGCTTTTAAACATTTTTTCTGACTGACCTGTCATCAGTAGGTTGTAAGCCTCTTGCTTGTTGATCTTGCCATGAAACCAGCTGAAAAATACAGATGATGTTGAGCAGATCATAAATCATCATGTATTTCTATTCATTTTATGCAGTGTATAGTTTGTATTACTACTGGAAACTAACACCACTCAACCAGAAATCGAAACAAAAGAATCAAACTCACGCTTTCCCCTCATGTGGGTCTTCTTCACGTCCCTGTGAATGTGTCAATATAGGACACCCTGTCATAATACTGTATATATACATATTCATCCAGTTATGGACATATGTTTATTTTTCGTTTATTCTAAACAGTGTTTCTACTCACCACTTCCTTCACCAGGTCTTGGACTATAAGACCCTGCTCATCTGTTCGGACATTAGTCACCCACAACCAGCCGTCCTCCAGTTCATTATGGACTATAAATGTGTCGCCTTTGAAGAAACTGTGAGCACAAGAAGTCTAATTAAGTAAACTTTCTGAACATACTTTAACATGTAATTTATTTCTATGATGACAAAGCTGAATTATCAGCATCATTACTCCAGTCTTCAGTGTAACACGATCCTTCAGAAATCATTCTAATATGCCGAAGAAACATTTCTTATTATCAATAGAAAAAGCAACAACAGTTGTGCTGCTTAATATTTTTGTGGAAACCATGATACATTGTTTTTCTTTTATGAATAGAAAGAACAGCATTAATTTGAAATATAAATCTTTCATTACATTATAAATGTCTATACTGTCACTTTTGATCAATATGAAGTGTCCTTGCTGAATAAAAGTATGAATTTCTTTAAAAAAAAAAAAAAAAAAAAAATTTCTGCCACCAAAGTATATTATAGTAGATTTTGAAGAAGTAAATTAGAATAAAGTTAGCTGTTCACAGTTTCAGGCACTGGGTGTATGGGGAATTGCTCGCACCCTCTGCGGTTTCAACAGGCTTACAAAACAAAACATTGTTTTTTTTATTTATTTATATATTTATATATATATATATTATATATAATATATATATACTTGAAAATGACAATTTTATGCTAATAATACTAACACTGAATGTCTACCATGGGGGGGACTGGTGACATCAACTTCTCTCCTTTCAGCAGACAGGACACGTAACTGTAATAACCAATCAGATCTGACAGAGAGGAGAAACGACGGCCTCCAATGTAGTAGTCTCCACACATGGCGATGATCCTGCAAACATTCATTACTCAGGTCACAGATACCATCTCATTATCTAGGCACAAAACCTTGCAGATTAAAATGCAAGCACATTGCAAATAAAGATGTGCCATGACCATTAGTGATTAATTCTATTTAAAGATGTGGTTTGATTCTAAAGCTGCAGAGAAAGATAACAGATAAACAAACACCTGAAATGACTGACTGTGTTGGTCATGCTAAGGAAAGACAACACAAATGAGCCGGGTCGGCGGTCACTCTCCCTGATAAGGTAGCCGCCAGTCGTCCTGGCCTGAAGCAAACGCTCCTCTGCGATCATCCGGTCCAGCTTCCCATGATACCACCTGTCGAGTTACAAACTCCATCACAAATCTTTTATTATTTTCATCACAGTTCAAATTTAAAGGAATACTTCACCAAAAAATGAAAATTTACTAAAAACTGACTCCATCCAAGATGTAGATGAGTTTCATTATTAAAACAGATGCAGAGAAATTTAGCATTACATCACTTGCTCACCAATGGATCCTCTGTAGTGAATGGGTGCCGTCAGAACGAGAGTCCAAACAGCTAATAAAAACATCACAATAATCCACACCACTCCAGTCCATCAATATCCATCAAGACATTTTTAACACCTATCCTCTAGCCATAATATTGCTTTCTCCAGTGAAAAAGTCTCGCCTGAATCAGAAGAGAAATATGCACAGATCAAGCACCACTTACAAGCAAAAACAGCCCAAAATAGTTCTAAACAAATAGGTTGGTGGATTTTGATGTGAGAGGACAACAGAGGATGGACTTTATTATGAAGCGTTATTATGGATTATGGACTTGTATTTTGGAAAGAAGCAACAGTTAAAATCTAAAACTTTAATGATGGATTTCAGCTCACTTCATGTGACGATAATTGAGGAAGTCGTGTGGATTACTGTGATGTTTTTAATCAGCTGTTTGGACTCTCATTGGTGAGCAAGTGATGTAATGATAAACTTTCTCTAAATCAGTTTCTATGAACTCACCTGCATCTTCTATGGCCTAAGGGTGAGCTAATTCTCAGCCATTGTTTTTATTTTTGGATGAACTATCCCTTTAAACACTCATGGGATGCATAAATTGGGATGTCATATTACACGACTCACTGATTGGGAGGTGGTGCGGTGAGAGTTAAAACAACTTCCTCATCCTCCCCAATTTCCTGCACATCCAGAGTATCACCTTCTTCAACGATGCCCAGTGGAAGAAACGAAGGGGCCGCCAGGCACACCTCAGGACCCAGCGATGCGGATGGTATCCGACCGACAGCACCTTCATGTGGAGGATCTGGCATCCCCCTCCCAACACCTGAAAAAGACCCCAATATAACATGTCCAGCACTAATACCACCTGCCTTTGAGGCAAACATGACTGCTCCAGGTCTCGGATCCTTTCCAAATACAGAATATGTGACCCCAGGAGGCTGTTTAGGTGGTAAAACCGTGGTATGGACGGACAAAGCTGAGCCCAGGTCCGAGATCTGTATCCCCTGACCACGACAGGCTGGTAAATGCGTGGTCCCATCTCCTCCTGCCCCAGCCATCCGGGTCACCACCGAAAAGGGATCAGGCTCCTCGCTGCCACCATGGGTTGCCATCATTGTCACCCAGGGAAGTTGACTATGAAAGCTGACAATTTTCAGGAGGGTTTCCCCTCCTGAAACCCACAACTACACCTTTGTTCCCTTTTAGGAGTTTTCTCTAATTCACTTTGGTGGTTTGGGTCTAACACAAGACAGACAGCTTCAGATCTTCATTGTTCGCTTTTCTCCTAATCTGAAAATAAGGACGAACACAGAAAAAGTAAAATACTGTGATATGCCTTAGAAGTATCATTGTTTATACATGATGCTAGCGCCTTTTTGCCTTTGTAATCACAACACGATCTTATTTTTCTGGGAATAAACGTCAGATCTATTACAAGGAACTGCATTTCGCTTAGAATAAGACTAAACAAAAACAGAATACAGTTAAATCTGCATACAAATGACGGCTATGTGCGTTAGCTCGTTAGCTTAGTTTGGTTCTGGCCAAGTTTGACACCACAAAAGTCCAGCGTTTGAGGTTAGTTGAGCGCTTAGACTTATTTACAGTGAGGCAGGAGTGTTAAAAAATTGGGAAGAGATGTTAAAGATGATGTTAAGGAAGCTTTGCGTTACTTTTGTTACACTCACTTCGGCTAGTTTCATGTTGAGTTGTGTTGTGAAGTCTCGCGCAGCCCTTGCGCCCCTCAAACACTCGCGTGAGCCCGTCCTCCCGCCGCATCTTGTGCCGCGTCACAAACAAAACTACCATGGTAACAAATTTCTCCCAAATAGTCACCTAAAGTTATTGTTGCTACTGCCAAATCATCATAATAAATTATGGATATGAGGGTTTCTTTTAAATGTAATTTGTATTTAAATGTAATTTATTTTTAAAGGCAGCGGTGGCATCACGTATCACGCATCTGCAGTACTGAGGTAAAAAAATAACTAGAAATTTTCTCGTTTCTGTAACAAGTTATACGTTTTTAATCATTAAAGATGAGTATAATTATACATGGATAATCAGAATATTCGTTTTACTTAGTATACGAGGCAATTTATGCGAAATAGCCTACCACAGATTTACAGTTCTGAGGTAACAGTCTGTAGAAACTGTGTTAAAATATGAAATTCTAGAAAATATATTCTCGGTTTCATAACAAGTCATAGTATTAGAAGCAATATATGCGAAATACGCACATTAATCGGGTTAAAATGATCAATTAATTCGAGGAGGAATGCATATAATTCTGTTACTTACTCCTTTGGGCCTACAGAGGGCGACAGACACGACTTTCATAATCATAATCACTCTATACTGTAAATATACGAATACGCTATATGAAGTAGTAGCTATAATATATGTGTAATAAATAAACCTTTTGTAATAATTTAGAGCACACCAGGGGACATGATTATCTACGATTTAATACGTGATTTTTTTTTTCAGGTAATACAATAATCGTGAAAAAGAAAGATACAATATCATCGTGTGTTTATGAGACATTAAAACATTTTACATTTGCACGTGGCAGTCAGGGATATTGGAAGGCAAATCAAATAAGGGCCCCTATTTCTTTCTTTTGTTTTTTTTTTGGTTTCATTTCTTTTTGTTGGTTTTGTAATGTAGCCTATATCAAGTAGCAACATTTCAATGCACTCTATAAAAGAAAGTTGTGTTTTTCTGAGGATGTATGGATCAGTGGGTGCGTCTTCACTGATGCTGTGAATCCTGCCAGTGTCGGGTCTCCATCATCATCTTCATCACTGCAGTAAGAAGCAGCAGCAGCAGCATCACTGCTCGGAGTCACAGCATCACCGGACATCCTCACTGCGAGTCTCTCTGCCATTATATCTGCATCGCAGCTGAAACACGGGACGCATCGAGGCTGCACAATACACAAGTTCCCCCGCGATGGTGCCTTTATTTTTGTTCCTGGTCGTCCGCATTGGCGCATCCATCCCACATCCGACATCTGCGGGTGAGTTCACGGAACACAACTCTGTGTGTTTAACACACACCTCACATTTGCACAGAACGAAGTTCATAACACACATCAGAACTTCCAGACAACGTTTGGTGCGTTTATTCACAGCTCGGACATCTGCAGCATCACTTCAGTGTTTTTATTCAAATGTCCTCAGATATAATTCATGAGGGAGATGATAATGAGATGTCGGGTTATTTCGAGCATATGATTTTATCAGCGCCCTCTAACAGACGCTCAATTAAATATGACATTAATGCAAGCACAGCTGCTTGACACAAAAAGATGGCAATGAATAGTAAAGCGCCTGCTTGTGCATATTACAGTGCTGTTATGAGCTGGGATATTTGTTTAATGTTACTTTAAGGTGACCCAGAGGTCATATGCACAATAAATAGTCATCTAAACACTGTTATCATCTTCGAGCCTGAAACATCTCCTTGTGTTTTTAATAGCTGAGCCCTATGTGATCATGTTAAATGTCATACTGACTGTGCATCTCTGGCTGACCTTTACATAGAATGACTTAGTTTGGACTGTCACTGAGTTTTCGTTAGAAATCAGCTGCATGGGTTAGTGTTATGTTGTAATCTTACTTATTAGAGCTGTTTTTAGCTTGAAACCTGTTGTTTTTGCATGCCAATAATTTATTACAACGATTTTTATCATTGTTATGCTTACAAAAATTGTTCTTATGAACCATAGTTCCACCAAAATATCTTATTACAGTTTTTACTGTAAAATATATAATGCATTATGGGATGCCATTCGAACTGTATATACCATGGTACTGAATGATTATCAAATTCATTTACCATGGTATTTACATTGTTCTCTGAGTAGTACATTGCCGTTCAAAAGTTTGGGGTCGGTATGATTTTTAAATGTTTTTGAAAGAAGACTCTTATGCTTACCAAGGCTGCATTTTTATAAAAAAATATATAAAAAAGCTATTTTGTGAAATATTATTACAAATTAAAGTTACTGTTGTCTATTTTAATATATTTTGTAATTGATTCCTGTGATGCAAAGCTGAATTTTCCGCATCATTACTCCAGTCTTCACTGACACAAGATCCTTCAGAAATCATTCTGATATGCTGCTCAAGCATTTCTTATTATTGTAAATGTGAGTTGTGCTGCTTAATATTTTGTGGGAACTGATACATTTTTAGGAACTTTGATGAATAGAACGTTCAAAAGAAATTTTTTTTTGTAACATTATAATGTCTTTATTGGCCATTACATCAATTAAATGAGTTTTTCTTAAAAGAAAAATCCGTACCGAACCCCCAAACTTTTGAATGGTATTCCCTTCAAACCGTGGGTACTTGCCAACAACTATGGTCAATTCCCATAGTAACTGATAACTTTTTACGTTTTTCTTATTGAGTTACGTCACCACAGTTTTTATCCCGCAGCAATACTACTTTTTTTAAGTGAAACGGATTACATGGTACCTTTAAAACTGTAAGGCTTTGATGAGTCCTTCATTCCTTCCCGTATCACTGTGTTCTATATTCATAATCACAATTGCCAACATTTTTCCATTGCCAGTGTTGTTGTATTTAGTGCAGTACCAACAAATATCAGACAGTGGTGAAATTCATTGTACTGGCAACCACAAGGCAGGTGGGGATCAGCGCTACTATAATCCTCTGTGCGTTTCATGCCCTCAGGTTTGGTGTCGGATTCATTGTGAAACAAGAACAGCTCCGTCCGCCGTGTTTTTTTACTACCACACAAATAGTTTTTCTCTAATATTCCACTTCACTTTAACCTTACACACTTCGGAACGCACTTGACATACCTTTCCCCATCGCCCAACTCGTTGGCGGCAATCTTTTAAGAGTCCGGGCAAGTGGTATTCCAAAGTTTTTGCCGAACATGGACAATTGTAACATCAAAGTTTACTCTGCAGAGTTCTGTGGCTGAATAATTCAGGCCGAAAGACAGCGTGGCCTGTGGGGATAAAGCATCACAAACTTCTCGGCAATCACCCCGCAATACAACTTTTTCCCAGCGTATAGGGACTTTTCTTTGGAAAGAAGAATCTACTCATTCCTGTTTATAATCTCTTGCATTTTTTTGTAGGTGAAGTAAAATCGAACATGTTCCCGGTGAGAACTGCCGCTACTGTCCCCAGTACACCAAACTGAGAAACTGTTTCTTGTGAGTTTTTTGTCCCCTTTTGTTTGGATTTGAAAGAACCCTAAAGGCCCTTGAGATTTTATTTCTGCGATTTAAAGACCACTTTTAAATGTAAAAGGAGTGATACAGGAATGTGTCCTTCTGAGTTTTATCTTTTTATTAAGAGTTTGCCTACACTCCTTAAAAAAAAGTTCTTTTGTTGTTCCATGAAAACCTACGTATACAGTCCATAACCTTTCCTGCTGGACAAAAGTTCAATTCGAATAATTGAAAATGGTCTTTCACACTAAAGAAAAAAAACAAAAAAAAGTTCTTTTTTTTAGGAACTATTTACCTGAACGTTTTTTGCATTGGGGAACCAAAACTGGGTTCTTCTGTTTGCACTTGCAAAGATATGCTTTCCATTATCTGACACATATCATTCATTAGTTCCACAATGAGTTAGATCATCTCCCCACACTCTTATACGTATATAGCTTCTCAGATTCAGCAAAGAATCCTTATCAAGAATCCGTTTTTTTGAGTTATTGGTTTTTTTTTTGGAAGATTAGGTTGTTTTGGGGCATTCCATACACTCCTGTAAAAATAAAGGTTTCCAAATGGAGGGTTTCTGTATGCAATAGAAAGGACTATTTTATTTCCTCAAAGAACCTTTCTGTGAACAGATCTTAAAAGCCACAAACCATTATTTCTTAGAATATTGTAATATCACGAGCATTTTTTTCTACGTAAGACATTTTTGTGGAACTGGAAGGTTTCAGGATGTTAAAGGTTCTTCATAGAACCGTAAATGCCAATACAGAACCTTAATAACAGTGTAAATTAGAATAAATTCTAGATAAAATTTAGTGTAAATTCTTCAGATTGGAGTTTTGACTTATATATATAGAAAATTTCACACAAACACTTAATGAGAATTATATAACAAAAATGAGATAAAACAAAATTATTTAGATTAAATATAATCATATGTAATGTGTCAAATGTGACTGAGTTTTTCACTATAAATTATATAGTAATTCATAGTTTTTACTTGCAAAAACTATATACTTGAGTATTTACCTCATAATTACATATAGTATAATGCAACATATAAAACATATATGATAAGTTAACATGTTCACACCAAGAATGTTAAATTTAAAGATAACAAACAATAAAGATATCAGCATCCACACCAACGCACAATAATACTGTTGTGCTTTAAATGCTCTTTAAAGGTCGATTCTGATTGGCTGTCAGTGTTTTAATCATTCATCAGCTGGAAAAAATCATTCTGATAGTGGTTCTAGCGATAGCGTTCCTCTGTGTTGTTATCGTATTGTATATTATATTGCATAAAACTATATATATTTCATTGTAGTTTTCATCTTTGGAGTGAATACCATGTATTTATTCTAGCATTTTTACATTTTTTCCCTGTAAAAATTAGAGCAGGAAATGATGTTTTTAAAGAACTAAATATTAAAACGTTTGTAGTGGAGCTGTAGAAGATTCTACGGTTTCATCTAATTGCAATTTTTCTTTTTAATAGTGCAGATAGAATATATCAGAATCTCACAAATTGTGTGTTCTGCTTTTTTTACAGCATCAGGCTGGGAAGAGCAACCTGTAATTGGTGAGTTTGTTTATTTGTAGCCTGTTTTCCTCATTTTAAGAAAGGTTCAAGAGCGCTTTGCTCATTGAGACTCCAGATACGAATGGCATATTAAACAGATGGCTCATGTTCGGCTTATGAGCCGTGAACATAAATGATGTCAGCCTCGATTTCCATTCACTAGTTAATTCATATTTAAACATCTGCTTAGCGTTCATTAGAAACTCACACTTTCTTGAGTCGTCTTTTATAGCTAATGCAGTATTTAGCGTCATGTTCAGACTGAGCTGAAAAACATGAAATAATAATGACCGTGTGGGGAAAGTGCATGTCATCAAGCGCACTGAGCATCAAGTTCACTTACAAATCAACCTGCAATAAACTCTAGTAGGATTTTAAATAGCACTTCAAATGAACCCGGCAGATTTCAGATACTGTGCGTTTCTGTCATTCAGGGCCCTGCCGCCCAAACCCCTGTCACAACGGAGGGGTATGTGAACTCAGTGAGACCTACCGCGGCGACACTTTTGTCAGGTATTTGTGCAGGTGTCTGCTTGGCTTCGATGGTGTCCACTGCCAACACAGTAAGAAACCTTGTCATTTTTAGAGACATTTATTTCAATATTTTTGAATTTATAACAAACTTAAGTTGTCTATTAATCACTTTTTCTTTTCGATCATGTTAAATTCTGCTTAATCATATATGTATACACCCACCCACACTTTAAGTGGATTGTAAAAAAAATTTAAAATAAATTTTTTTTTTTTTACTTTTTTTATTTTTTATAATTTATTTTTCAATCCAAAATATTATATACACACCCAGATTAATTATTAAAAATCATGCATATAATATATAATTTGTATTCTGTTAATGTTTATTTGATTAAAATTTTTTTATTATTCACATGTAACAACACGTTAAAATTATTAATTCAATTAAAATGTAAAACTTTTTGATATATTAAATTATATATATATATACAGTGTGTACGGAGAGTATTCAGACCCCCTTATATTTTTCTCTCTTTTTTATATTTCAGCCATTTGCTAAAATCAGTTAAGTTAATTTTTTTTCCTCATTAAACGTACACACAGCACCCCATATTGACAAAAAAAAACACAGAATTGTTGACATTTTTTGCAGATTTATTAAAAAGAACAACTGAAATATCACATGGTCCTAAGTATTCAGACCCTTTGCTGTGACACAAATATATTTAACTCAGGTGCTGTCCCTTTCTTCTGATCATCCTTGTGATGGTTCTACACCTTCATTTGAGTCCAGCTGTGTTTGATTATACTTATTTGACTTGATTAGGAAAGCCACACACCTTTCTATATAAGACCTTACAGCTCACAGTTCATGTCAGAGCAAATGAGAATCATGAAGTCTGCCTGTGAACTGCCTGAAGAGCTCAGAGACAGGATTGTGGCAAGGCACAGGTCTGGGCAAAGGTACAAAAAAAATTTCTGCTGCACTTAAGGTTCCTAAGCGCACAGTGGCCTCCATAATCCTTAAATGGAAGACGTTTGTGACGACCAGAACCCCTTCCTAGAGCTGGCCGTCCGGCCAAACTGAGCTATCGTGGGAGAAGAGCCTTGGTGAGAGAGGTTTAGAAGAACCCAAAGATCACTGTGGCTTAGCTCCAGAGATGCAGTCGGGAGATGTGAGAAAGTTGTAGAAAGTCAACCATCTCTGCAGCCCTCCACCAGTCGGGTCTTTATGGCAGAGTGGCCCGACGGAAAACTCTCCTCAGTGCAAGACACATGAAACCCCGCATGGAGGACTCCAAGATGGTGAAAAATAAGATTATCTGGTCTGATGAGAACAAGATAGAACTTTATGGCCTTAATTCTAAGCGGTATGTGTTGAGAAAACCAGGCACTGCTCATCACCTTTCCAATACAGTCCAAACAGTGAAGCATGGAGGTGGCAGCATCATGCTGTGGGGGTGTTTTTCAGCTGCAGGGACAGGAGGATTGGTTGCAATCGAGGGAAAGATGAATTTGGCCAAGTACAGGGATATCCTGGACGAAACCTTCTCCAGAGTGCTCAGGACCCTCAGACTGGGCCGAAGGTTTACCTTCCAACAATACAATGACCCTAAGCACACAGCTAAAATAATGAAGTAGTGGCTTCACAACAACTCTGTGACTTTTTTCTTGAATGGCCCAGCCAGAGCCCTGTTTTAAACCCAATTGAGCATCTCTGGAGATACCTAAAAAGGGCTGTCCACCAACGTTTAACATCCCACTGACAGAACTGGAGAGATCTGCAAGGAGGAATGGCAGAGGATCCCCAAATCCAGGTTTGAAAAACTTGTTGCATCTTTCCCAACAAGACTCATGGCTGTATTAGATCAAAAAAGGGTGCTTCTACTAAATACTGAGGTCAAAGGGTCTGAATACTTAGGACCATGTGATGTTTCAGTTTTCCTTTTTTAATAAATTTGCAAAAATGTCAAGAATTCTGTGTTTTTCTGTCTATATGGGGTGTTGTGTGTACATTAATGAGGGAAAAAACATTAACTTAAATGATTTTAGCAATGGCTGCAATATTACAAAGAGTGAAAAATGTAAGGGGGTCTGAATCCTTTCCGTACCCACTGTATATAGATATATTAAAACATTTTGTTTAATGAGCTAATAATATCATATATATAATCATATATTAGCGTTTTGTTCCCCTTTTACTAAGTTTTGTTTTAAATTGACTAAAATAATTCCCTAAAAAACTGTTAAAATTAGGGATTTTTTTTTTTTTAAATATCCTAAAAATATCCTCTGATTTTTTTGTTAAATAAATATAAAAAATATATTTATAAGAAATATACATATAAACAAATTGGGTTTCAAAAAATACGTCCAGTGAATATAGTGCACCTTAAAAACATGCAAATCTGTATGTTGAATTTTCATTGTTGCCACAACTCAGCAGTCAACATGTTTATATCTACAGTAGCTACCAGAATAACACATCTAGTTTAATTATACAGATTGAATGAAACTATCGTCCACTTGAGAAGTGACTTCTGCCACAGTGATGGAAGAACATATGTCAAGATAGCTCACTTAGAGTGGTGTATTTTATGGCTTTAGTTTCACTAGTGTAGAAGCACAATGCACATTAATGTGAAAATCAATGTTTTTCTGCCTCAGTTCGTCTCAAAAAAACTTCTACAGCATATTGTGCCAGAACACTTAGCAAAGTGACAGGAATGTGATAAACAAAGAGCTATTTTTTATCTGTTTGCTGTCAGAGCTGGTTTTTATTTGGTTTGTTTTTGTCCTGATTCTCTTGTTTCTGTGGTTACCTCACACCGCCTGCATTATTCATGGAATGGGAGAAAGAATATTCAGCTCTGTTCTGCACTGCCTAATATACACATCACACATGTGCATCCGTGACCTTAATTTGCACTGTCTCCTGAATTGACTTCTAAGCGTAGTCTATAATTAATGCCGGAGTGAAAGTACAGCTAAGATAAGACACTGAGGCTCAGTTAGTAGCAGGGGGGTGACTGGTGAAAAGAGACTGAGCAAAGGCCTTAGAAATCTCAGACTATTTTTTGGTCTGATTTTTTTAGAGAATGACATTCGGTCTTATTACCTGCCCCGGGTCCCATGACCTGCTCAGTTTTTGTCATAATAATTAGACTTCACAGCATTTTGACCTCATGCAGGATGTTTAGCTGAGTGTGACATGTATTAAAAAAACAAAACAGGGATGTCCCCCCTAGACAAAAAAAAAAAAAAACTACCTACAAGCGTGAAGAGTTTTTCCCAGTAAGATGTTGTTTTAAGAAAGATAGGTAAAAAAACAAAAAAAAAAAACAGAGAATTAAAAAAAGCTAAAATAAATTGGTAGTAGATTATATTACACTAAACTGAATATTATATTAAATGTAACTAGATGACAAAAATATTACACTGATGTCATGGCTTAGACACTCCCCAAGAAATGAAAAAGGAAATAAAAGTCTTTTCAATAAATAAAAAATCCATGAAAAAAGAAAGAATCAATAATTATTACTTAAATCATAATTAATACTAAAATCCTATCTATTTGAAAACAAAAATGTTCTATATATATACACTTTATCTATATATATTTTATATCCATTAAAATGTATATTATATCATTAAATTTTTATAATATATATATATATATATACATTTTAATGGACCAAGAAACCAGATGCATTGAAGTAATTTGTAAGAAAGGAAAAAAATGACAATTTATTTTGTAATAAATTTACCATAATTTTAAATTAAAAAATAAAGATCAACAACAGAGAATTATTACATGAATTAAACAAAAAATGACGAAGCGAATGGATTTGCTAGAAAGGACAAAACGGAATTAAAATTTTGTAATAAAATGAATTAAAATTTTAATTATTACCTTTAAAAAATAATTAGTAAAATTAAATTAAAACAAACTTCTAAGTGAAAAAAATGACTTCCCAGTTTAATTTAAACTCCTTTTGAGTTTTTTATTTTTAATTTTTTTTTATATAGAACCCAGAAAACCTGCACATGTACAGGTGCCTCTCAAGAAGCTGAAGTCCGGGTGGACAGTTCATTTACTTTAGTAGTTCAACTCAAATTGTGAAACTTTTGTTTTAATAAATTCAATGCACACAGACTGAATTAGTTTTAAGTCTTTGGTTCTTTTAATTTTGATTATTTTGGCTCACATTTAACAAAACCCACCAATTCTCAACAAATTAGAATATGGTGACATGCTAGTCAGCTAATCAACTCAAAACACCTGAAAATGTTTCATGAGCCTTCAAAATGGTCTCTCGGTTTTTTTCACTAGGCTACACAATCATGGGGAAGTCTGCTGATCTGACAGTTGCCCAGAAGACAATCATTGACACCCTTCGCAAGGAGGGTAAGCCACAAACATCCATTTCCAAAGAAGCTGGCTGTTCACAGAGTGCTGTATCCAAGCCTGTTAACAGAAAGTTGAGTGGAAGGAAAAAGTGTGGAAGAAAATGATGCACAACCAACTGAGAGAACTGCCTTATGAGGATTGTCAAGTAAAATTTATACAATTTTGTTTTGAGTGAACTTCACAAGGAATGGAATGAGGCTGGGGTCAAGGCGTCAAGAGCCACCACACACAGATGTGTTAAGGAATTTGGCTACAGTTGTTGTGTTCCTCTTGTTAAGCCACTCCTGCACCACAGACAACGTCCCCTGGCTAAGGGATAACCCACTTTTTTTGCCCATGGTCTCCCAAAGTCCTCTTTTCAGATGAGAAGCCAAAGTTTTTTTGTATTTCATTTGGAAACCAAGGTCCAAGAGTCTAGAGGAAGGGTGGAGAAGCTCATAAACCAAGTTGCTTGAAGTCCAGTGTTAAGTTTAAGATTTGGGGTGCAATGTCATCTGCTGGTGTTGGTCCATTGTTTTTTTTTTGAAAACCAACGTCACTGCACTCTTTTACCAATAAATTTTGGAGCACTTCAATGCTTCCTTCTGCTGACCAGCTTTTTGGAGATGCTGATTTCATTTTCCAGCAGAATTTGGCACCTGCCCACACAGCCAAAAGCACCAAAAGCTGGTTCAAAAACATGGTGTTACTGTGCTTGATTGGCCAACAAACTCGCCTGACCTGAACCCCATAGAGAATCTATGGGGTATTGTCAAGAGTAAAATGAGAAACAAGAGACCAAAAAAATTGCAGATGAGCTGAAGGCCACTGTCAGAGAAACCTTGGCTTCCATACCACCTCAGCAGTGCCACAAA
The DNA here is from genome assembly GCA_018155175.1 of Sinocyclocheilus anophthalmus. Classification (NCBI taxonomy): domain Eukaryota; kingdom Metazoa; phylum Chordata; class Actinopteri; order Cypriniformes; family Cyprinidae; genus Sinocyclocheilus; species Sinocyclocheilus anophthalmus. The sequence goes on from JADLZN010009115.1 coordinate 49,178, forward strand.
TGGATCACCTCCATGCCACGCCGAATTGAGGCTGTAATTAAAGCAAAAGGAGCCACTACCAAGTTTTGAGTACATGTACAGTAAATTAACATCATTTACAGAAGGCCAACAATTCACTAAAACATGTTTTTTTTATTGGTCTTATGAATATTCTAATTTGTGAGATAGTGAATTGGTGGGGTTTTGTTTAATGTGAGCCAAAATCATCACAATTAAAAGAACCAAAGACCTAAACTACTTCAGTATGTGTGCATTGGATTTATTTAATACACATGTTTCACAATTTGAAGTTTTGAATTTACTGAAATAAATGAACTTTTCCATTACATTCAAATTTATTGAGATGTACCTGTATATGTACTTATTACCACGAGCATCAGAGTCGGACAGTAACTAAGTACATTTACTTGAGTTTTGTACTTAAGTACACTTTTTGAGTAGCTGTACTTTACTTGAGTATTATTTTTTTTCTGGAAACTTATGACATTAACTTCACTACATTTGAAAAACAAATATTGTACTTTTCACTCCACTACATTTCCACGTGTGCCACGACATTGTCCTATGAAGGTCCTCGAAGTAGAAAGTCATTAGCAGCTTTGAAAGTCAGTGGGTGATTTTTTTTTCTTCTCTAAAAACGTTTTTTTTTTCAGACAGTTTATCAGTAATCACTCTTGTAGGGCTACATGAAGTGATTTCCCAGCAATTTTTGAACACTGAGCAGTTGCAAATATGATATTTATTTATAACAATTCAATAACAATAAGTTAATATTGTGGTATATATTAAAAACAATATTGTCTGATTTTGCTAAATTGTGTAAGTGAAAATATTACCTATAAAATAAAACACAAAAGTCCACGAAGAACTTGTTGTACGTTCCCCTCTCCTAATAAAACACAAAAGGTGTTGGGCTTGAAGCAGAACTGCACAGACTGTTCTGTTTGTGACATCAAAGTACTGCGAGAGCGATCAGACAGCATTTTAAATTTTTTTGTTTTGATGTCAAATAAGCCTTGCTGTTTTGATTTTTTGTTAAAGCAGTGTTGCTGTTGTAAATTTATACAGCTACAGTTGTGTTGCCTGGGGTTTTTCAAGCAGTTTTATTTTTTTCTTTCTTTCTGATCACTCTGTCTTTTACAGGATTTCCCATTTCACTGTCTACTCTGTTCAATTTGGATGAATGCTTCCACATAGATGTGTGCACCCCTTGGTCGAACCTGTTGGGCGATCACTACCTCCTTGCCTTTTGTGGGGGTGGGTAGGGGTGTAAATATTTTTTTAACATTCGAAAAATCTCTTTATTTATTTCCAAAGATACTACCGACAAGATCGTCAGGTAAATCATTAGTGTCCTGTTTGAGAAGTTTGCTTCAGAAGAGTGCAAGTATTACGTACAAGAACATAAAACAGTGGGGCAATTTACCATAAAAAAGGAAATTTACTTTTGGTACTTAAGTACTTTTAAAAGCAAGTACTTCTGTACTTTTACTGAAGTAAAAATCTGTCTTTACAACTTTTACTTGTAATGGAGTAATATTTGACAAGCAGTATCTTGTATCAAGTAATGGAGTTGAGTACTTTGCCCGCCTCTGCGAGCAGACAGACAGACAGCAGCAGAAGAGGGAATGAAAATTATAGCACAGGGAGCTGCTCTGAAAAAGTTACCCGCTAGATCACAATTCATTTTCAGTAAGAGGTTCACAGGAGAGCTGGTGCAATCTGGTGAAAGTGTTGTGGAAGAGCCATAAAGAAGTGAAGTTCATGCCACCTCAGGGAGCGCTGCCATCCTCATCTATATCAACTATGCCAGGATCCACCGCTGGTTCTGACTGAGTGATCATACTGTGTAAAGCACCACTGACTTCATTAACCTAGTTGTCTTGGCACAACTCGGCACACTGAATTTGCGTTTCTGCTGAACGCAATGCGAAAATGCTGAAATCAGCATGCATTCAATAATGGCACGGGCATCGTTTCCCAGACGGGCTCTGATCAGGAGAAGAGGCAACCAAAAGGAACTTGGACATCTCAAAGCAACATTTATTAGGTCATAGACTCTGTGTTTTACTGTGGAAGAAGGGTCCAGTACCACAAATCCAGCATGACAGCTGACCAACCCCCCTCTGTTCCTCACACCAATTTACTTGCTTGACTGGCTGGACTTTGGCCCCATGGAGGGAATCCCACCAATCAGGACGAGTTCGTTCTATCACAACTGACAGCGGTGCTTGGAGCCATACTTTTTTTGACATGACAGCGAATGCCAATGGTCGTTCCTCACTATGAATGCGGCAACATAAAAAACAATGCTTTGTTTTGGGGGTCGTATCAGTATTTTTGTTTCTTATCTAAAATAAAAGAGTTACTACAGATAATTTACAGATACGTTTTTGAAAAGTCTCTTCTGCTCACCAAGGCTGCATTTATTTGATCAAAAATACAGTCAATATTGTGAAATATTATTACAAGTACAAAGAACTGCTTTCTATTTGAATATTTTTTAAAATGTAATTTATTTTTGTGATTCCAGTGTCACATGATCCTTCAGAAATCATGATTTGCTGCTCAAAAACGTTTCTTTTGCGATGGTTGAAAACAGTTGTGCTGCTTAATATTTTTTTGTGGAAACTATGATAAAACAGAATTCTGGATTTTTAATTCTGGATGTTTAATTAAGAAAAAGTTCAAAGGAACAATTTATTTGAAATAGAAATCTCTTGTAACATTATAAATGTCTTCACTGTCACTTTTGATTAATTTAATGCATCCTTGCTGAATTAAAGTATTAATTTATTTCCTTACTACTGACCCCAAACCTTTAAACGGTAGTGTACAATGCAAAACTTAACTCCAGTACAGTATGAGCAAATTAACATATGACCACTCACATCAATGCATTTAATAACAGAGGACATTAATTACACGTACTTTAGGCCTTAAAGGTGCATTCAAGTAACAACTTGAATAATTCATTTAGATTTACACTTACACTTACTGACATCAAATTTACTGGATTCAAATTTGTTATGATTAAATGTTTAGTGAAAGAAAGGTCCCTGAAATGCAAGAAAAGTATAGAATGTGGCCCCTGTAATGTTCCAGGACTAAACGGAAAGATTGTGTCACCATTACCACTATTCCTCATGTTTAAAAAAAATGTGAAAATCCTGTAGATTTACTCTGAAAGGGGACCTGAAGCTTTCTAAACTGTAAAAAAAAAAAAAAAAATCAAGATATTGGGTAGATTTACAAAAAAAATACTATTTCAGTTTTTAGACTTATAATTTCACGTTTAATTCAGTGTGTTCAATAGTTTGTGAAAACATGTTTTTTTTTGAGTGTAGAGAACAGAATATCTTGATTTAGTATGGTATCTGCATAGCAACATGTTAAAACTACTCAGCAAAGCGCTGGAAACCTTCCATAACACTCAGCATCGTGACAATAGTTTTTACATGAGCAAGACCCACTCACATTTACCTCAGAAAAATGTAAGTCTGGTTTTGTAATTACAAATCAAGTTATTTTGCATATAATTTCTGTCAGACAATAAAGTCTTGTTCCTTTAGCTTTTCTTTTTATTTTGACACCACCCCAAGAGAGGATCAGTGCAATCTAACACCAGATCCTTAAATCCCATATTTGTTGTGTTCATCCGTGCTTTCAGTACTCATTAGGTGACCCTGTTTAAGCTGCGGATTTGGTTGTTGCCCTCCAGTGCTCTTCTGTTGTGGTAAACCCAAAAGGTGTGGTTTATCTCTGCCAAATACCTGATAGAATTGAGCCTGTGCTCCACCTTGCAGATCCCTGAATTTTTGCTCGGGCGACCCCACGGCTTGCTGCCTGTAACAAGTCTCTCGAGTTCCTTTCGTTCTGCTTAAAAATCAAAGAGAGGTCAGTGCAGCAGAACTCTGAGATAGGACACCATGAGCTCTGCTCTCGGGTCAATCTGTTACAACGCCTGCTTATAAAATGAACAACATACTCTCATTACAATTATGCTTTGGCATATTGGTGGTGAAATCGTATGATATAATTTTTATATTTTCTTTTGATCTGCATATGTTCCACTGAGCGTTCGGTTTAGAGGTGGACATTTATGCTTAGATTTTTTCCTAAAATCTGTATGTTTCCATACGACTCAAATAATACCAATTCACCAAAATGAAAAATAATTACTTTTTTTCCAAGAGATTTGAGTTGGAAATGAAAAATGATGACTAAACGTCCACCCAATGGTGTTCTTTAGGTTTAATATGTTTTTGCATATAAAAACTAAAAATGCAAATGAGGTCTCTTCAATATCTCAACTGTTTCACCTGGAGAATTTGGGTGTAGGATTGATGTTTTTCACAGATAATTACAAAGAAATAGCACGTAACACACTGAAGTAAATGTGGAATTTTGCAGTAGAAAGACTGAGATGCAATTTTTTTGTAAATGTACTCCAGTAATGCATAATTTACAACTTTGTAAATTAGTTTTTAGTGATTCCTAAAGAAGTGTTCTTTCAGAAGAGATCTCAGCAATGCCTCAATGTGCTTAGATTTGTAAAGATAATTCTGCAGTCAAAAGTCTCAATTTGAGCTCAAAGATTTCTCATCATATTTTCCAAGAACAAATTGTCTGATATTGGATCACCATCTAAAGGAATCTGAGGAGAAATATCTTATAGTGAATTTTATCGCTGTCAATATGAAGTCTTCTGTGAGCAACAGTAGTTTGTATCCTGAAAAAAAAAATAGGGTTTTTAAGGATTTTACCTTTTTCACTTAATAATTGCTAGTAAATTTCACATATGATTACAATGAAATGCCAAGTTGAAACATGAAATTTTGATCTTGAAAGACTGACATTGTATTTTACTCTAAAATGTACTTCAAAGGATTTTTTACACTGTAGTAATCTCACGATACCTAAAGAAGAGATTTTTCAGAAGAGATCTCAACAATGTCTCAAGACTGCGCTCATTTTTCAAAATAAGTCTGCAATCAAAAGTCCAAGATCTCAGTTATGGAACCTCCAACTTTATTTTTCCCCCCCCCCCCCCCCCCCCCCATGAACAATAGTCTGAGCGCCCTTATTGTTTACATTAATTTTATAGCTTTATACTCTCTCTGTTCTTTCAACATTTGTGTATATCTGAAGCAATTCAGCAAGAAACATCAGAGACAAAATTATTGATACTTAAAACATAAAGAATAATCAAAATCTCATGTGAGCAACACTTAAGCAATAATATTTTCCCTCTCTGTATTTAATGCATAAATAAGCACCCTTCAGTGCAAACTGGTAGGATAGTAGAGAGGTTTTTCATCACTGTGGAAAAATCAAACATAATGAGAAACAATATTTGACCTTTTGTAGCTTTTACCAGGTTGTCGCTTTTAATAATTTCAAGATGTGTCTGTGAATGTCTGCTTGTGTTTTCAGATGTTAACGAGTGTGAGAAAAATCCATGCAAAAATGGAGGCAGCTGCACAGACCTGCAAGCAAACTACACCTGCCAGTGTCCCGGCGAATACATGGGGCAGAACTGTCAGTACAGTAAGTGCGAATCGACTTCATCACCTCATTTATTTAAACCCATGTGCTTAAATATTCACTATCAAACCACGGCATCTCTTGAGGAGCAAACTCAAACTAAAACCGAATTCAGTGTGTATTGGCTTGGGGATGGGAGCCATCTGCCTTCGACAGCTTTTTTGGAAGAATCTGAGTGAATGAGGCCAATATGACATTGACATTGCTTGTTCAGGAGGGGGAACTGATTCTATTTTGCTTATTTTTGTCCATGCAATATTTCCTAGATGTTCAGTCTCCAGAAAGTGTGCCAGAAACCTAACTCACCGTATGCTCGAGAGATTCCAATATTTGTGTAACTATGACTTGTTTGCTGGTATTTTTTGTGCTGACTCAAAACAAGAAGGTCCCAGCTGTAACTTAACACATCTATGAACATATAATTGAATTAGTTGAAGATTACTGTCATGCTTTCTTACTTACACGGCTCTGAGGAGCGTATATAAAGTTACACCTCTCAAGAAGGTTTGATTTGCAATCATGCTGTCCAAACACAGCAGCAGAAGCTCCCTACGGGCAAGTCTGAGCAGCCTGCGGCTCCTTTTTGAATCTCCCCAGTCTGTGCGATCGTTCGGCGGAGGTGGTTCAAGTACTCCGTTAATGTTCTCCCCGGAGCACCAGCGAGCAGGCGCCATATCCACAGGTGGACGAATCGATGACAGCAATGACACTAGGGAGGACATCTTAGGCTTCGAGAGTGAAGACAGCATCTCTGTGTGTGAGAACAAGGACACGATATCCATCGACGAATCCAAGGACATTGCATCCAAAACTTCAGACCTGTCAGATGTTTTTGAGGACAAAACAGAGAAAGATGGCATTTCAGGGGTCGATACGGATTCTGTGGCGAGAACCAGCGAGAGCAAGAATAATGTTATCATATTATCGCTAGAGACCAAAGAACACTGCATTTGTGGTATTCCTTTGAATTGCTTAATCTTCCCTTATTAACTATATTTGTAAGAAATAAAGAAAAATAAATTGTGTTTTATAGTTCAGGAGACTTTTGCAAATGATATGATTATGATGATATTTTGATTTAAATCAATTATTGCAGAATTTTTTGTTTACTTTTTAAAGTTTAAATTTTTTTTAAATATCTTTTTAATCTTTTAGAGGTGGCATATGCAATCCAATGGGGTTTTATACTGTAATTAACTAAAACTAAAATCGTAAAAAAAAAAAAAAATCGTATTTTTTGTTACTTGAAATAAACATGAAATGAAATAGAATAAAATATACAAAAAAACTTAAGCTTATTTTATTTCTACTTGTTGCCAAAAAAACATTTCTAATTTTTGAATAGTTTAACTAAATATACTAAAATAACAACAACGAAAATAATCTAATAAAAACTATGTAGACATATTTAAATAAATAAGCTTTAATTTGTAAGCTGTACATAATTGATTCACTAAAATGAACCAGCTCATGAGAGTCATTTGTTCTAGAATCATTCTAAATTGGTAGAGCTTTTTGGTTTAATAAAAAGAACTGACACATAAGAATGATCCCTTTAGAAATCGAATTACACGGGTGGCACTGTAGTGTTTTGATTCAGTAAGAACCGATTTATAAGAATCATTCATTCAGAAATCGAACTACACAATGCACTGCAAAACGGTGCACTGCAATTGTGCACAACACAATGAAATCTCCACAACACAACGAAATTAGCACAACACAAAGGAAACAAGCCACAACACAATGGAAACAAGCCACAACACAACGAAATTTGCACAACACAATGGAAACAAGTCACAATACAACGAAATTAGCACAACACAACAGAAACAAGCCGCAACATAATGAAATTAGCACACAATGAAATCTCCACAGAGACACGCCGACTAACAAGGCCACAACAAAAATTAGGCACACACAATGAAATTGGCCACAACCCACACATTGAACATTCACAACACAATGAAATTGCCACAACACAATGGAAACAAGTCACAACACAACGAAATTTGCACAATACAATGGAAACAAGCCACAACACAACGAAATTAGTACAGCAGCACAGATAACAAGACCCAACACAACAGAAACAAGTCGCACACGAAAATCTCCACAACACACAGAACAATCGCTGCAACACCCTGAAACAAGTCCACCAAAAACGAATCTGCGCAACCCAATGAAACAGTCACCAACACAACGAATACCACAACAACAACAGAAACAAGCGCACATAACGAAATTAGCACACAATGAAGCTCCACAACACACGAAACAGCCACAACAATGAATTAGGCACAACCAATGAACCACGTCACAACACAACGAAATTAGCACAACACAACAGAAACAAGCCGCAACATAACGAAATTAACACACAATGAAATCTCCACAACATGATGGAAACAAGCCACAACAATGAAATTAGCACAACACAATGGAAACAAGCCACAACACAATGAAATCTCCACAACACAACGGAAACAAGCCACAACAACGAAATTAGCACAACACAATGGAAACAAGCCACACCACAATGAAATTGCCACAACACAATGGAAACAAGCCACAACACAACGAAATTAGTAAAGCACGACAGAAACAAGCCCCACACACATAACAAGTCGCAACGAATCTCCACACACGACAGTACAAGTTCTGCCGTCACACAATGGAAACAAGCACAAAAAACAATTCTCGCACAGATGGAAACTTACAACACACGAATCTGCGCAACAGTTGAAACACGTCACACTACACAACGAAATTAGCACAACACAACAGAAACAAGCCGCAACATAACGAAATTAGCACAACACAACGAAATCTCCGCCAGAATAGTTACCGATGTTTGTTTTAAAAATGGAAACGGTCCTACAAATGAGATAATTGTTGACACACAGTAAGATTATGGAGTTTATAAAATGAAGGTGAACATTTAGTTTTAATATGAAACGTTTAAGTTATAGAACTATTCAACTTTTGATAGTATACTTTGGAATATGAGACATTGTTTAGATATTTCCTGAAACTCTCTTTAGAGAATACAGGACTTTTTTCTGAGGACAAGCATTTAAGAAGATTACTTGAGCAAAATCTCTCCATTTAATTGTCTATGAGAATTAAACAAAATGTATTTTAAAATGAGAATATTTAAGAGATGTTACATGTGATTTTTCTCTGTCTGTCCTCACAGAATGTTCTGGGCCTTTAGGGATGGAAGGGGGGATCATTTCGAACCAGCAGGTAACAGCTTCCTCCACACATCGAGCTCTGTTCGGCCTGCAGAAGTGGTTTCCGTACTTCGCCCGACTCAACAAGAAGGGCCTCGTCAATGCCTGGAGTGCAGCCGAGGGTGATCGATACCCATGGATTCAGGTAATCCTGCCACATTTTGACTGCATTAAATGAAAAAAAAAAAACTTTGTACTTTTTTAGAACTGAATATCAATTCATGAGTAGAATACAAGCAACAGTAATAGCAATGCTTGCTAACAACTAAATCACTAGCATCACTTCAGAGTTGTGTGCCTGTCATCCAACACAGCTACAGCTTTCAAGGAAAAGACTAAACACCCCACGGTAATTAGTTTATACTAGGAGGCAAATCTCATTAGAGATTTTAGGAGTTCCAAAGGCATGTCTGTGTGAGATTTCATTAGGAGACACACAGAAAGAACAGTGTGGGTGTACAAAAAATGTTCACAGCCGCTGTAATGACTTAAGTGGTAACTGCACACTGCCACCAGTTATGCCCACACAACACCAGCGTCCTGGCCTTGTTCTGCCGGCGTCCTGTGTGCGCCTGACTCTATTTTTGTGCCTTTGAGATTAAAGGTGTCTTTGATGTCCATATGCTTTTAAATAAGGTCTCAATTTGTTGCTGGAAAACTGCGCTACCTGTTTGTCTAGTCCTCAGATGTTCTTACTGCTGCTTTAGAGCTGGTTTTGTGTGTGCATTGGACATCAGGTGGTGTTCCAACCTAGCATGGATGTTCAAATGATTAGATGGCAAGGATCCCCAACTAATAATAATAATTAAAAAAAAATTATTAAGCATGACAAAGATTTTGTTTTCAAAATTAAATTATTGGCTTTTATATCGTCATCGTATTGAATCCAAAACATAATTATTAAAATCATAAATAAGTACAATATAAATAAATTTATTTTATACAAATAAATAAATAAAATAAATATATATATATCTATAATATATATTAATATATATATATATATCGATTATCAATCATGTAATTTGATTTCATTTTTGAAATAAAATGTATCATATAATTTTAGTTAAATATCTAATTAACCTGATAATTTGACAGAATAGTAGATATTAAATATTACTTAAAAATATAAAAATTATACAAATTGTTCAAAAAGTGAGGTTCAGTAACATTTTTTAAAATCTTTAATTTTTGTATTCATCAACATATAGGAAAAACAGTAATATTTTGAGCATTATGATACGTGATATAAGCTTTTCGATTACCAATTAAATAGATGGCTTTTAAGTCATTGTTGTAGTCCAAAACAAATATTTTATAAAAAAAATTATAATAATACATTTTTAATAAATAATACTAAAATATGTATAAATAAATTTGAGTTCAGGTTTATGACACAATAAAAACTAAATGTACATGTTGAATTGTCATTTGAATTATAAAATTTTAATATAATCTAATATCAAATAATTAAAATACCTTATTGTTCAAAAGTTTTGGAGTCCGTAAGATTTTTTTAAATCTTTTTAATAAAATACGTCCTGTATGCTCACCAAGCTGCATTTCATTGTCAAACTACAGAAAAGCAGTAATCATTTTTAATAACCCAAGGCATGTAAATGCAAGCATGATAAAGCACCCGATATAAAATATTTGCTTTCAAAAATGGTCTTGCATATTGTCATTGTACTAAATCCTAAAACAACTATTAACTAACACTAAAACTAAAACATTTAAATAATAATAATAATAATAAAATACATGTTAATGTACATTATTAGATTACAAGATACAGTATATATGTCGTGTGTGTGTGTGTGTGTGTGTGTATGTATATATATATATTAGGGCTGCACGATAAATCGCATGCGATATTTAACGCGCAACTTATCAGTAAAGCCGGGTCTGTAATCAGCGGTAAATCTCCATCACCTGCGGGTTTTCACATTGAGCAGCATTAACTACACAGAGCCGTTTTCACTGACGAGCTGCGCAAAACCACAATCATATTTTGCGCATGTTTTGCGCAGCTTGTCAGCTTTACTGCAGAGATGCGTCGTTAAATATCGCATGCGTTTATGAGCAGCCCTAATATGACAGTGGGGCAAAAAAGTATTTAGTCATCCACCAATTGTGCAAGTTCTCCCACTTAAAAGATGAGAGAGGCCTGTAATTTTTCATCATAGGTATAACCTCAACTATGAGAGACAACATGAGAAAAAAAAATCCAGAAATCACATGTAGGATTTTTTAAAGAATTTATTTGCAAATTATGGTGGAAAATAAGTATGTGGTCAATAACAAAATTTCATCTCAATACTTTGTTATATACCCTTTGTTGGCAATGGCAAAGGTCAAACGTTTTCTGTAAGTCTTCACAGGTTTTCACACACTGTTGCTGGTATTTTGTCCCATTCCTCCATGCAGATCTCCTCTAGAGCATAATGTTTTGGGGCTGTCGCTGGGCAACACGGATTTTCAACTCCATCCAAAGATTTTCTATGGGGTTGAGATCTGAGACTGGCTAGGCCACTCCAGGACCATGAAATGCTTCTTACGAAGCCACTCCTTCGTTGCCCGCGCGGTGTGTTTGGGATCATTGTCATGCTGAAAGACCCAGCCATGTTTCATCTTCTATGCCCTTGCTGATGGAAGGAGGTTTCCACTCAAAATCTCACGATACATGGCCCCTTTCATTCTTTCGTTTACACGGATCAGTCGTCCTGGTCCCTTTGCAGAAATCAGCCCCAAAGCATGATGTTTCCACCCCCCATGCTTCACAGTAGGTATGGTGGTCTTTGGATGCAACTCAGCATTCTATCTCCTCCAAACACGACAAGTTGAGTTTTTAACCAAAAAGTTCTATTTTGGTTTCATCTTACCATATGACATTCTCCCAATCCTCTTCTGGAGCATCCAAATGCTCTCTAGCAAACTTCAGACGGGTCTGGACATGTTCTGGCTTAAGCAGGGGGACACGTCTGTCACTGCAGGATTTGAGTACCTGGCGGCGCAGTGTTTTACTGATGGTAGCCTTTGTTATTTTGGTCCCAGGTCTCTGCAGGTCATTCACTAGTTTCCCCCCGTGTGGTTCTGGGATTTTTTTTGCTCACAGTTCTTGTGATCATTTGACCCCACGGGGTGAGATCTTGCGTGGAGCCCCAGATCGATGGAGATTATCAGTGGTCTTGTATGTCTTCTGTTTTCTAATAATTGCTCCCACAGTTGATTTCTTCCCACCAAGCTGCTAACCTATTGCAGATTCAGTCTTCCCAGTCTTCCCAGCCTGGTGCAGGTCTACAATTTTTTTTCTGGTGTCCTTTGACAGCTCTTTGGTCTTGGCCATGTGGAGTTTGGAGTGTGACTGTTTGAGGTTGTGGACCAGTGTCTTTTATACTGATAACGAGTTCAAACAGATGCCATTAATACAGGTAACATGTGGAGGACAGAGGAGCCTCTTAAAGAAGAAGTTACAGGTCTGTGAGAGCCAGTAATCTTGCTTGTTTGTAGGTGACCAATACTTATTTTACCGAGGAATTTAATCCAATTCATTCTTAAAAATATATTTGGTTCTGTCAAATCGATAATCCGCATCCAAATAAATGTTTTTGGGTTTGACATAATATGTTTGTGTAACTGTGTATACGATTTTATTATGTATAATAAATACACACTCATACAGTATCTCATCTTTGAAAATATTTACATGTATTTTTATATTATATATGTATATTATATATACCTATCTTTCCTATACAAATACCACTTTCGTTAAATAATACATGTTCATGTGTGTGTATTTATATATACCTAATAAATATACACAGAACACACACACATATTATGTAAACAAAACTTTTATTTTGGATGTGATTAATAGTGATTAATCATTTGACAGCACAAATATATTTATAATATATATATATATATATATACTTACACACACACACACACACACACATCACACACACACATGAACCTCCACCGAATCCCCTCTCCAGAGGCATGGCCATCATTGTCTCTACCACAGCAATTTCTGATAGGGACAAATTATGACTCCACAGCCCACAAGGCTTCACTCGTTCATCTTGTGAGCTAAGGCCATTGATTTTGTGCTGTCCCCTCACAGATAAATCTGCAGCGGAGGATGAGGGTGACCAGACTGATAACACAGGGTGCCAAGCGAATTGGAAGCCCAGAGTACGTGAAATCATATAAAGTGGCGTATAGCGACGACGGGAAGGCCTGGAGCATGTTTAAAGTCAAGGACACAGATGAGGACATGGTAAGACGGGGCACGATGTTCGTTCCAGATGAGATGAGAGTGCCCAAGGGGGATTTTTTTAAATTAAGAAACTGTCCGCTTAAGAAGTTCTCCTGCCAACTCGCCCCTCTTTCCAGTTTTTATTTTTATCAGTCAGACTCTGCTTGTTTTAGAAATCTTCCTGTAATGTGGATGCGAACTACTTTTACTTATTAACTACTATTACTTACAGTATATGTAGCATTTATTATAATTTCTTGAAGTCTAGGGCAGCTAGTAAATGCTTTACAATAATGATAAATAAATGTACATAATGATTTGAGTTTAAATTAAAATGATAATATAATATTAAATAATTAAAATACGCTAGTGTTCAAACTTTTGGGGTCATTATGATTTTTTAATGTTTTTAAAGAAAGAAGTCTCTCATGCTCACCAAGGACCAAGGTCTGCATTTATTTTATTTTAAAAAAAAAAAAATCAGGAAAACCGTAATATTTTGAAATATTATTACAATTTAAAATAACTGTTTTCTATTTGAATATATTTTAAATTACAGTTTATTCCTTGGATGAAATGCAGAATTTTCAGCATCATTACTCCAGTCTTCAGTGTCACATGATCCTTCAGAAATCATTCTAATATACTGATCTGCTGCTCAAGAAACATTTCTTATTTCTTATCAGTGTTCAAAATGTTAAAATTTTTTAGTGTAAACCATCAAATAATGAATAGAAAGTTACAAAGAGAGAATTTATTTAAAATGGAAATCTTTTGTAACATTTCAAATGTCTTTAATGTCACATATGATCAATTTAATGCATCCTTGTTGAATAAAAGTATTTTTAAAAACTTAGTGGATGAAAGGTAGTGTACAGGTATTTATTTTTAAACATTTTTGCAATTTTTGTAATAGCAAGTTTTATGTTATTTTACTACAGATATTCACTGGAAATACTGATAATAATGCCCCCTCGGCCAACTCCTTCAGTCCACCAATCGAAGCGCAGTACGTCCGCATTTACCCACAAGTCTGTAGGAAGCACTGCACACTGCGAATGGAGCTCCTGGGCTGTGAGCTCACAGGTCTGTGTTTTGAAGCATGCAGTATTCATCTCCGACACAGTCCTGAGTTACAATTATGTTTACTCTTGTGATTGTATTTTTCAGGATGCTCAGAGCCCATGGGGATGAAGACCGGACACATCCAGGACTATCAGATCACCTCTTCCAGTGTGTTTCAGACCCTGAACATGGACATGTTCTCATGGGAACCATCCAAGGCCAGACTGGACAAACAGGGCAAGGTCAACGCATGGACATCAGCCCATAATGACCAATCCCAATGGCTGCAGGTGAGACAGATATGAAAAGTGTAGTTCAAAGGTTTGTGGGTAAGTTTTTTTTAAAGATATTAATACTTTTATTCAGGAAGGATGGTCAAAAGTGGCAGTATTTATGCTATCAGACATTTATAATATTATAAAAGATTTCTATTTCAAATAAATGCTGTTCTTTTGAACTTTCCATTCATCAAAAAATATGTCACGGTTTTCACAAAGATATTAAGCAGCATAAATGTTTTCAACATTGATAATAAAAAATGTTTCTTAAGCATAAAATCAGCCTATCAGAATGATTTCTGAAGGATCATGTGACACTCGAGACTTGAGTATGCTGCAAAAAAATTCTGCTTCGGCATCAGAGGAAAATATTACATTTTAAAATATATTAAAATAGATAAGTTATTTTAACTTATAATAATATTTCACAACAATACCATTTTTACTGTACTTTTTTCATAAATAAACGCCGGGGCAGCCTTGGTGAGTCACAAAGAGACTTTCTCTGTCATACGCAACCCCAACTTTTGAACATAAGATATTAATATATATAATATAATCTATATATAGATATAGTATCTATATATATATATATAGAAGTATATATATATATCACACACACACACACACACATGCAAATGATATATTGTATCCCAGCCCGACCAACTAGTGCCTAAATCTCCTCTAAAACCAGGCCACAGACCAGGATGGGAGACCAGCAAACCAGCTCAGACTGGTTTTAGGTGTTTTTCAGCAATTTTAAAAATAATAATTTATTGATTGCGCTCCAAAAGACTAAATAGTTCAGCAAGCTACAATATAGGGCTTTTCTCGCTGTGTTTAATTCTGGGTCATCATCACTTTTAACCCCGAGTTAAGAACACTATTAATCCTGATTTTTGAAGCTCTGCTCTAGAAATGCGATGCTAAAGGTGCTCGAATATTATGCCGAGTTATTTAGCAACAGACGACAAATCATGAACTAAACAATGCTTGCCTCATTAAATATTCATGACTTAGTAAGGCTGTAGAAACTTTCCTGTTCAGTTTCAGCCTCTGAGTAAGTTAAAAATGCCAAACAGTGATGGTGTTCAGAGTGATAAACAGACAGTATTATTGTTAAGACAACCAGAAAATATTTATGTGGTGATTTTGGGATTTCTAATTGGGCACCAAATAGGTTATACCATATCACACAAGTTATTTCAGCCAATGGGATCATTTAGGTCTCCAAGTGGGCTGAATTTGACACAGGGTGGGTGGTAGGATATGTCATATGGCATCATCCTTGCTCAGTATTCGGTTTTCCATGCCACATAAATACATTAATCCTCATGCATTCAATACACTGCAGGATAATCTTTAATTTCTACATATACACCCACACAGGTGAGACTGAGGTTAGCTACTGTACCACCAACATCACTAATCGAACTAAACCGGTGGGCTTCTCATTGTTTGCCGTTATAACGGACTGTAAATCTGAGCTTGTTCTCAGACCCGAGAGCCGTGATGTCATTAAATGGCTGAGTCTGCTGCCATTGAATTGAGATCGGGAAATTGGATCCGAGAGAGCAGGCTAATGTATATATTATATTACACCTGCAAGCTTGCAGAGCCGAGCCCGGCCGCTCAAACGCTCCTCTGAGATTGCAGAGCTGCTGTGAATGCCGCTCACGTCGGTCCAGGTCAGAAAGCAGAACCCGAGTCCTCATGAAAGAATAATACAGCGAGAGAGAGACCAAACTGACTGCACATATGTGCCCCATTCAGAATATAGGAAACTAAATAAAAATATTCATAAAACAGCTGTAGATTTTAATAATATGCCTAAGTATTATTGTTTAATATGAATTATCTATGCTGTAAAAAGCGATTTTTCAAAGTTGTAAATAAAAACAAAGATTACTGGAGTAAGTTTTACAAGAAAATACTATTTTAGAATTCTACTTCAAAATTTTATATTTAATTCAATGTGTTATTTGCCATTTCTGTCTAATTAATTGGGGCACTTACTAACAATTCCTGAGTAAAAATGATTTCTACACCAATTTTTTTTTCAGTGCATTTACATTGTCTCAAATAAGGTATTTCCAGAAATATTTAATTATATAATATATAAATAGCAAGTTTAATATTTATTCAGACTAATATGTTTTTTTTCGCAACTGAGCAGAGCTATTTCTGTTAGAATAATTTCATACTGAAAAACAATTACAGTACCAATTAATAATATTTTAAACTACATTATAAAAAGAATCAATTGTACAAATTTTTAAGAATAATGTACAAATGTGCTTATTGCACTTATAAGTACGTTTTAATTTTATTGTACAAATTTTTAAGAATAATGTACAAATGTGCTTATTGCACTTATAAGTACGTTTTAATTTTTTCTTTATATTTAATACATTTTAATTCAATCAATTATGTATTAAATAATGAGAATTTTGATGTTATCATTTTTAGAGTTATGAAAACAATAGTGCTGTGTAATTAAATTCTGCTTTGGTTGTGTTAATTATTTTTAATACTCAGTTAAAATAGATTTATTCAAATAATTAGAATTATTATAATTAGTCACATGATCAAGTAATTTGACTAATTATGCCTAAATAATTAAGCATAAATAGTCTAAATTACCTACATTTTTATTGTTTTAAATACATAAGTATTTACATAAACACACCCTGTGTGTGTGGCCAATTCAATTCATAAAAAAAATGACAAATTCAGAATTTTGCCAACCCTAACCATGCAGAAATGCATATAGCGAATTTAGAGAAGCATACTGTAGTTTCAGGCCTTTAGGCATCATGTCATCTTATTTTCATGAGGCACGGCTTATTTTAATAAAAGCCAAGTTCATTAATCAGGACTGGCTGTTTTAGCAAAAACAAGAAGCTCCAGAGCAGTTAATTACAGCAGCCTTGAAATCCTGTAATACCACTAAAGTAATAGACTTACAAAATTCAGCAGCCTAAAGATGTTCCTGCGGTGTCAGTGGCGCTGATTAACTCCGGTCCTCCGAGGGGAACTCTGCAGTGCAGGCGAGGGCTGTGATTTAGTCTGATGTCCATCACTCCGTGAAGGGCAGTGAATTCCAGCTGTATTAAACAGATAACAGGTTGAGAGACAGTCCCACCAAAGCAGGTGTGAGATTTGTTTTACCTTCAGACACCTTTCTCGTCATTTCCAGAGGTATAACCTACTTTACAATGACACTTTTAGGCATGAGAGCTGTCTACACTGCAAGCGCCTGATGTTGGATGCCCCGTTTCTATTTTTGCACAGCTACTCCTGCAGTTTTACTTTCTCCTTTTTGTCATTTTATTTTATCGCTGCTGAAATCTATCTTTGAGCTCATGACACCATAACACCCTTTACAATGGAAGCCCATTTCCATCATGGGATACTTTTTATTTTATTTTTTTATAAAGGTAACCAACTTTTTATCTTGCAATAATAAAAAATAAATAAATTACAATGTTTGCAAAAAAAAAAAGTCAGTTCTGAGAAAAGAAATCAGAATTTCATGATTTTTCATGAAATTTGCGATTCCGAGAAGAAAAAAAGGAATTGTGAGATAGAAACTCACAACTGACTCGTTGCAGGGAGTTTGATTGACAGGCAATTGACCAATCACAACGCCGAATCTGCCATTTTTGTCCGACAAACAAACCAGACAGTAGAATAGATTAACGTAGGTGGACTTGAACTTGAAAAATGGTGTGAATTGATGTCTTTCCGCGGATGAAACAAGATACCTTCTGATGTTCATCTGATGTTTATTTCATGCTATAGCTAGTAAAGAGGAAGAGATAATCGGTTCACGTGCCACTTGACTGAGGCGCTTCTGACACATTAAAGAGCCACAAAATGGTACTTATTGTTTGAATTTCTTTAATAAATGACAAAGAGAAATTACATTTTGTTTTTGATAGCTAACGTAACCTGCTCTGTTGTCAGTTTGCTCTTTGCTCTGTGATGTATTTTTTGTCATTGCAAAGTGTCAATTGGGAGAATTGGGAGATAAAAAGTCACAAATTACATATTTTTTTATTTTTTTAAATTGATAATTGTGAGATATAAACACAAAATTGCAAGATGTAAACTCAGAATTCTGAGGAAAAAAGTCAGAATTGCAGGATGTAAACTCAGAATTTAGAGAAAAAAGTCAGAATTGCGAGAAATTCAATCAAATTCTGATTTTATAACTCGCAATTGTGTGATATAAACACAGAATTGCGAGAGTAAAAGTCACAATTACCTTTTTATTTTTTTTTATTCTGTGGCAGAAACAGGCTTCCATAATTTTTTCCATGAACTGCCATTCAAAATTAGATGTGCATGCTGACAAAACACAATTTTCTGTAACAAATATTTTATTGTATTACAGTAATATTTTACAAGTATGTTTTTTGTGGAGGGCTCTTAAAGATGTAAGATGTACGTCTACAGTAATATATGTGGGCTTGAATGCATTATCTGCTGCTTTCCTCACAAAACTCTCTCTCTCATTATCACCAGGTGGATTTGCTGATTACCACCAAAATCACAGGAATTATCACCCAAGGAGCCAAAGATTTTGGGCATGTGCAGTTTGTTGGTTCCTACAAAGTGGCATTCAGTAATGATGGAGAGAGATGGCTCATCTATCAGGATGAGAAACAACAGAAGGATAAGGTAGGACACTTGCTGTGTACATGAACATTTGAGGGAGATGCCATCATTTTTTATGAAAGTATTTAGTATTTAGAAAGTATTCTAAAGTACATAATGTATTCATTTAAATGTCTTTTATAAAAAAAAATTGTAAGGAATAGATGGAGCTTCTCACACAGACTCTGTGAAGGACATGACATCGGCGTTAGCCATGAGACAAATTTCAACCTCTCAGCATTTTTATGACAATCTCCCTCCTCCAGCTGAACAATCCCCTCCATGCTTTCCATCCGGAGCGGCAGCAGCTGACAAGACGAAAGCTTTCCTCAGACACAAAACTCCAGCAAGGAGTCCTTCTATGGAGAAAAGAGAGACAGTTATTTCTATTTAAAATTCAACATTCATTAGACGGATACAACTAGACTGAAGCTAGTGTTGTACATGGCTGCCAGTGTTGCTATGTGGTACATTTTCATTTATATGCATCAATATACAATACATAATAAATATATAAATACATTAATGTTCAAAAGTTTGGGATCAGTAAGATTTTTTTTTTAAAGAAATTAATTATTTTATTTAGAAAGTCTCAATTACATTGCTCCACACTTGACATTAAGACATTTATAATGTCAAAAAAAACGATTTCTATTACAAATAAACAATCCTAAATACAGTATATATGTATCATGGTTTTCACAAAAATATTAAACAGCACAAGTGCTTTCAACGTTGATAATAATAAATGTTTTTTGAGCAGCAAATCAGCATTTTAGAATGATTTCTGAAGGATCATCTGACACTGATGCTGAAAATTCAGCTTTGGCATCACAGGAATAAATTACATTTTACAATATATTTAAAAGTTTTTTTTTTATTGTAATAATATTTTACAATATTAATGTTTTTACTGTATTAGAAGTTATGTCTTCAATCAAATAAATGCAGCCTTGGTGAGCATAAGAGACATTTAAAAACATTATAAAAGCAATGCCAACTCAATTTTAAATGGTAGCATGGGCAAATATTGTTGTTTATTACTAAAGCTATTAAGTCATACAGATTTACTCATGTGGGTGAATTTTTGGTGGATTTTTCAGAATTTTCATCTGTTAGTGAACGTTCCCTTTCGCTTTTTTCAGTCACGTGATCTTTTCCTCTCATAGCCCTTTCCCTGCTCCCTCAACACAGAGAGACAGTTTTGTCCTCACACACACACACCACCACACAACAACACACACCACACACACTGTAAGGTCATGAGTGTGGTGGTTGGGGGTTGTTAGTGGTATTGGCTGGGTAATCTATTCTGACAGCGCTGATAAGAAACAGTCTACTGGAATAGATTCTCTCAGAGGACTAATCTGTGAACGACGTCCTTTAACAAGTGCTATTAAAAGAGCTCAGGTTAAGGGTGTATGAAAGCCAAACGTCTGCTTTATATATTAAAGGTCGTATTTTACCGCCACATTATTGTGCATCAGAAGGCCTGATTCAGCATTTTTTAAATTACGCATTGTCCTTCTGTCATTGACAGATCTTCCAAGGAAACTTTGACAACGAAACACACAGGAAGAATGTGTTAGATCCGCCGATCTACGCCCGATTCATCCGGATTCTTCCGTGGTCATGGTATGGACGCATCACTATGAGGGCGGAGCTTCTGGGCTGTCCGGAGGAATAGTGAAACTGCGGCGCACTTCATGACAAACTGTGTAAAAATAACATTTCTAATGGTGATCTTTCAAGGTTGCCGTTTGGCCTGATTCAAAAATGAAAGCTCTTTTGATTACAGTCGATGATAGTCAATGATTGTGATGACTTTGAATGGATTTGTTTTTTTGCTCTGGAAATTGCCACAACTTACGATGCTTTTCAAATGTTATTGTCACTCTACAACTGACTACTTTATTTTAGAGTATTATCAGAAATAGGTCAATTGAATTCACTCAGGTCAAAGGTCACATGCTAGAATAGTTCAAGTATATGATTTATGAGTATAAGGAGGAGCTGAGAACTGTTGTTGCTATTCTTATAAATTGATGTATATTAACTACTAAATGGTGTCATTTGTAATTTATTAAAATTCAATCGTGCAAAATCGATGAACGAGAAGGAGAGTGGGGTAAACTGTGCCGCATATCAAGATTGACTTCACATGGAATGACACAGACTTCAGACTAAAGGCTTGTTCACAGCAAGAAAGATAACTATAATGAAAACAATGATGTTAACTATGTAAGCATCCACACAATGCATGATATCATTCTCTTTATTATAAGCGCGCACTGCAGTTTGTCATCAGATCTATGGTTGTTTAGCAATTTTTTTTGTGGGTAAAATCCAAGATTGGGAATTTTGCATGAGGGCCAAAAATTTTCCCACAATGATTTAACTGCAGTTTCACATTGGCCACACTACTAAACTAAATTTGCATTGATTTATGTATTCTAACTTAAATATCCAACCATTTAGATCACACAGTTTTAACATAAAAACCTGAAAAACGTCAAATGATTCATATTTAAATTCACAATAACCAGGTTTATACATTTACCGTCAATAAAATCAATTTGTTTCAATCTCATAAATTTTAAATGACTTGTTTTTACAGCTAGCTATTTTTTATTCATGCACATACTTTTTAAGTGAATAAATTCACTTGATTTCTTAATGAACAAATTCAAACTGATTATAAGCAATTTGAATAAAGGCATTTTGAAAACACTAAAATTTAAATGAAATCAAATAGGTGCAATAGTTAATCATAAACCATGCCATGATTTCTAGGAGTGGAGAAATTTGACCCGTTTCATTTATGTATAACTGACAAATATGCATCACAAGACATTTATTAGTTTATGTTACAACTGTGTATTTAACTCAAATTCAGAAATTTTAAATTTAGGCTTAAATATTTTTTATGACTGTGCTGACAAATAGACAATGGACCTTTTTTGCTGCAAAATATTGCTAATGACCCCACATTAATACTTATAATTAATTATATTTCAGGATGTTGACTGAAATAAGGAACAAGTGTCTAATAATAGTGGTTCAGTGACACAACTTGCCCCATCTTAGGGGTAACCTGTGTAATGTCAAAGGATATTTTGACATGATTTTCACAAACCAGCCCCAAAACAGGGTTAATATTCAAAATATTCTACAAAAATGATGCAGTTAGCTAGATTAGGGGTGACACATCTTACCCCACTCTCTCCTACATACATCTGCAGGTAGAATTACTTCAACACAACGTAGTGTTCAGTATTTCATATATATCCACAGTCAACAGAAACAA
Organism: Sinocyclocheilus anophthalmus; assembly: GCA_018155175.1. Taxonomy (NCBI): domain Eukaryota; kingdom Metazoa; phylum Chordata; class Actinopteri; order Cypriniformes; family Cyprinidae; genus Sinocyclocheilus; species Sinocyclocheilus anophthalmus. The sequence goes on from JADLZN010009115.1 coordinate 71,537, forward strand.
CTTAAAGTTAACATGAAATCAGTTCCTGATGGATGAAATCATTTTTGTTCCGTTTGACTCAAAAATGTGTCACAATACAGACATCAAATGAGTTTCATGTTGACTTTAACTTGAATAAGTGAGAATAAACCAACAATCTTTTTCTTTCTTTTCATTCTTTTGTTTTTGAAAACCTGTAAATACAATACCGTATAACTCAAGAGCACTTTTGTATAATCATATCTATACTAGCTTTCTATTTCATTGCTGTATTCACTGGACAGTTATTGAACAGACCTGATTATACTGTACTATAATATTACTGAACTCTTAATGGTCATTTTAACAATAAAAATCAAACTGTGAGACCGTTCTGGCAAGTTACACTTCTTTATCCACTGAGTCTGAATATGTATAAGGACATTTATAGTTGCTGCTTTATTCAGTTTTCGCTGAGGTTTTCACTTTGCATACTTTAATAACCACAACAAGCACACAGCCTGACCTTAAGCGCACAATGCCTGAAATTTCAAAAGATATGCATGGGAAAGTTATTGGGTGAGGACTGGAGTTTCATGTATATTCTGCAAAACTTCAGATTTTTCAAAGACTTTGTATGTTGCTGTGTATAAATTCTGATCCATCCCAGTTTGAGATGCCCAAACTGCTTTATGGAACCTGGCATGTGGTTTGTTGCTGGTCTAAAATCAGACATCTAAACCAGTGTGGACCAGCTAATGACCATAAATGAGCAGCTGCTTTAATTTGAATGATACTACCCGACATGAGTTCAACCATGGTTTTGAAATCAAACCTGTTTCTAGTCCACAAGACTGACCATCTAAACCAGCTTGGACCAGCTAATGACCATGAATGAGCATCTGGTTTAATTATTAGTTTTAACAATAACACCACTGCTCATAATATATCGGATTTCTGAAAAGGTTTCTTGGTCAAAGATTGGACTAACACCATACGGTATGTACTGATTCGAGCTCCATTGTTTTTTTTTTTTTCTTTAGTTTTTCATTTAAGCTTTTCTATTTAGAGCTTATATAGTCATTTAGTAAATTTTAGTACTTAAAGCTGCAGTGTAAGTGTTTGCCTCATTGTCGCCCCTCCCTCTGTTTGAAACTTCAATTGCAGCTGTGGTTGAATTATCTTCCTTGTGTGGTGTTGTGGGTGCATCGCTACAGCGCGTATGATCTAATGTTTTAGAGTTCACACCGCATCCGGTGGATATTGTACTTTGCCTACAGATTCTAGCCTACTTTTTGGAATATATGACGCTAAATAAGCATTTCCAACACCGTACATATTGTACATCTGAACGTACTTACAAGTCTGCCAACTTTGTTTGGAACCAACTGAGCAAAAAAAGCTTACAATATAATTGGCAATAGCCAATGGTGATTAAATGGATAGTTCACCCAAAAATGAAATTTTTATTTTTATCTGCTTACCCCCAGGGCATCCAATTTGTGGGTGACTTTGTTTCTTCAGTAGAACGCAAATTATGATTTTTAACTCCAGCCGTTGCAGTCTATCAGTCTTATAATGTATGGCAATGGTAACAAAGTCTATGAGTGTTAAAAAAACATGCACAGACAAATCCAACTTAAACCCTGTGGCTTGTGACTACACCTTGGTCCTAAGACATCTAAACAACGTATCGGTTTGTGCGAGAAACCCGAACAGTATTTAATATAATGTTTTTACCCTCTCAATCACACCACTATGAACTCCACGTTCCTTGATCGTAGCGCCACGGCATCCGGTGCAGTGAGGCATGTACCCGCTCTCTGGCGTAGAGTTATGTCAACGCCGAAGTTACCTCTCGCCTGTATAATACGTCCTCAGCTGTTCACACAGTGCACAGTCCCTTGTAGTACGACGGCTACTCAAAATTGGTACTAGACTTTCGCTGATTCCGTAGTGTTTCAAACCCGACGTAAACTAAAAGATTACTTTCTCTCCCGGCCGCGCGAACTCAGTCGGGAGTGGTGACTTTCCACGTATTCCCATCTTCTGAGCCTGCTCGCCTGAAGTTATTGTTGATTGCTCTTCGGCTGGATATCAACACACCCATTAACATCGGAGCTACCCAAACGGGGTGACCAGAAGCGCGTACACACCTCACTCCACCGGATGCAGCGTGCACGTGCTCAAGCATTTGTACATAGTGGTTTATTAGTAGGCTAAACACTATTATAGAAAATACTGTTTCGGCAGGAACAAATAGAGAATTTCTGGCATAAACCGATCGTTTCGTGGCTTAGGACATCAATGTGTCGTCACGATCCGCAGGGTTTAATTTGGATTTGTCTGTGCATGTTTTTTTTTACTCTCATATATTTTGTTACCATTGCCATCCATTATACAACTGATAGACTGCAACGGCTGGACTTAAAAAACATAATTTGTGTTCTACTGAAGAAACAAAGCCACCTACATCTTGGATGCCCTGTGGGTAAGCAGATAAACATCACATTTGTCATTTTTGGGTGAAGTATCCACACAGCTTTAAGTCTAAAGATCGGTTAGCTCATATCACATCAAACCGTGCAAATTATTATTATTATTATTGTTATACTTTGTTCTCAAATTGTTAATGTTAACATCAGCATTGCGTGACTGAGTATAGTGTGTATAAGCGAGTAGATTTCAATTCCTGTACAGTCTAATCTCTAATTGTCATACCACTCGAATTTCATATTAAGAAATTATTTTAACCTAAAAAGCTAATTATGCTCCCTTCCAATCTGGTTTATTCCTCCCCCTTTAAAATACTAATCTTTGTAATCCCAGGCTATCTGTAATCAGAAGCACATTTAAAACTGGAATATAATTTAATTTCATTCACATGTTTCATAAACACATAATCCTTTCTAGATTACAATCCGCCATCAAAATGATACATTTAATTATTCTGGCTGCTGTGAGAAAAGGCTATAAACGATCGGCCACCTGCAGGATCCTCACATGCGATAGCCTAGTAGCCGGGACATCTTCTTTATGTTTAGAGACGTGACGTAATGACGCAGTGCCATGCTCGAATTTCCCGCGAAAACCTACCTGTACCACTCAAATTAGAAAACATTATTATAAGCTAATCGTTGTGAATCGGGCTAAAGTAAGGCGATAGTTTCGAACACTGCCTGGTTATGTACTTGCTCAAATATTGATTTTGTATAATTTTTAACCAAAAAAAAAACAAAGTTACAGAGTGCAGTTTTTAACATATTTATTTTAGATAGTTGCCAAGGCAACATTTCAAATTTTTTATTTTAGTTTTTCATTTAATGTTTTGCTTTGCTCGTGTAGATGAAGTCAAAGTCTCTGTTTATCACGTCTGTCAGTTCTGATTATGTTAGCAGGTGAATGAAGACGAGTATAATCTTCAGGTGTTAATGTGAGACCATTTTTCTTTGTGTTGAAATTTTTAACATGCTGACAGTCGATTTGCATCTTTGCACATTTGCACTTCAATTTTCAGAGTTTAGTCATTCGTAAGATCTCAGCAGCGTCTCGCACCGTGCTCAGATCTGCCAAGATGCCAGTCTGAAATCAATCAGATCTTATGAACATTTCTCATCAGACTAAATGATCTGTGCTGCTGTTATGATCTATTTGATCAAATGACCCCCGTGCCTGTGAAATCATGAGCGAATGCTGAGTGCTGGAGGAGCGAGGGTACATTTTAGCCTGTAAATCATGTCGAAAGAGGCCAGTTCCTCAGAGACCAGGCCTCACTAACATCTCCATCACTGTCTGAACCACATACGCAGCTCTGGAAATAACTTTGCAAACAAGAAAAGGATGTAGCATAAAAATAATATAGCCAATTAAGTTTGCTTATGTATACAGCAAATCATGAAGTTATCAAAAGGAAATAATGCTTTACATTCAATCTTATGCAATCAACAAGGCAGAGGTTGCAAGAAAAACAGGGTTGAAGTTTTGAATAGCATGATTTAGTTATTTAGTTATTAATTATTGATTAGTTTTCACTTTTCAATTAAAAAATAATTCGAACACAGTGTATAACAACTACATAAATTGCGCTGATCTATTAAATTGAATGTTGTACCAGGATTATTATCGGTAACAAACTAAACAATAAAAAAGATTTGGGGGGGGGGTTAAACTTTTCATTTCAGCTAATTGCTAAATGTATTTTATTTCAGCTAGGCAACATGTCTTATTTTCATGTTGAAGTACTAAACTAAGAAAACTAAAATCTAAAACTTAAAAACTACATATATAAAATAAATAAACAAACACACTAAAACCCATAAAATGACCAAAAAATTAATTAATTAAAATTAACAACAACTATAAGACATTAATTAATAAATAAAATATTTATAAAAACCATTTTATTTCCTAAAAAATTGTTTTATTTCAGTTGCCAAGGCAACATTTCTCATTTTCAAGGTGAATTACTAACCTAACTAAACCTAAATAAACGAAAAACTCAAAAACATAATACAAAGTGTAAAAGTATGAAGATATATTTAAATAAAATCTAATGCTAAATATTGACAAAAACTACATGTATATCAGTGATACTAAAATAACACAGATTTACCCAAACAAGGCAGTTTTAATTTATTTACTATTACTACATTTTACATAACACTATATTTAATGTTATTACCACAGTTCTCTAATCAAGATTCTATGTATTATTATTATAATTATTTAGCATTGGTATTTAGTAAACAGTTATTTGAGTCCCTTGTGCTACTACAATAATGACAGCAGGCTAAAAAAAAAAAAAGAAGTGCCTTAATGTCGCCCTCGCGTGGTGATAGATGTCAATTGCAGCAAAGAACACGCCTGCCCTCTACTGGTATTTCGACGGTCAGATTCTTACGTACATTAGTACTGATAGTTTACAATGCCCGATGTTAGTACCGTTTAGAAATTTAAAAAGTGTCCGAATATAGTGTCGGAACAAATGAGGATAAGCGGTCATACCGAGTTGAATGTCGTCAGGTCCGCAGACGGGAAACAGTCATGTCTCTGTTAGAGCTGTTAGAGGAGATAGCTTTGGCTTCATTCATTCAGCTGTCAATCAGACAGCGGACACCAGGCACCAACGCTGGAGACAGGATGTGATGGACATTCATCTTCTGTGGCTTCTGTGAAAACAAAGAGGCCCTTTGGTCATCGCGAGTCAAGAAAGAGCCCACTTCAAATCAGCCGCCTGACAATAGATTCGCTGAGACTCGCTGTATTGTTTAAAGATAAAGAACTGATAAAGAACAGAGCGCGATAAAGAAGAAGAAGAAATGTATTAATTGCAAACTCAGAGAATACCTGCTAAATTCGCCGATATGTTAAAGCTGTTAACATATTTCTAATATGTTTTGAGTGGTTTCTATGGTGTTACTAGGTTGGAAAGGAAACATTTCTCATTTTACATTTTGTTTAATAACTAAAACTGAAAAAAATAAAATTGATTGAATATACATTTTCCATACATATTACAATAGGAAAATATAAAAGGGGCAAAAATAGCCTACTAAGACATGGATAAAAACATTTATTACAAACCAAAATATAAAATAAAATATATCTTACGTAAAATAAAATATACTGCAAAAAATTTAACTTTTTTTTTTCAGCTGGTTTGCCAAAGGAAACATTTCTCTCGTCTTGTTTTTTTTGTTTAATTCTAACTGTAAACCGAAAATAACCTAACTAAAACTGACATGAAAAGTAGAGAATCTACAAGCATGTTTTAAAAAAATAATAACTAAAACTAAAACTGAAATTAATTTATAGAATCTACATGCATGTTTTAAAAAAAACTAAAACTGAAATTAATTTATAGAATCTACATGCATGTTTTAACCAAAATAACTAAAACTAAAACTGAAATTAATTTATAGAATCTACATGCATGTTTTAAAAAAAAAAAAAAAAATAAACTGCAATTCTTTATAGAATCTACAATGCCAGATGTTTTTATCTAAAAAAAAACTAAAACTACAACTTGAAATTAATTTATAGACTCTACAATGCATGTTTTTAAAAAAAAAAAAATAAAACTGCAATTTTAATAGAGTCTACATTCATGTTTTTTAAAATAACTAAACAAACTACCAACAAATCAAAACCTTAAAATTTATAGAATCTACATGCATGTTTTAAAAAAAAAACTAAAACTGAAATTAATTTATAGAATCTACATGCATGTTTTTTTTTTAAACTAAAACTAAAACTGAAATTAATTTATAGAATCTACATGCGTGTTTTTTTTTTTAACTCAACTAACAACTGAAATTAATATTTATAGAATCTACATGCATGGTTTTTTTATAAACGAAAACCTAAAATGAATTAATTATAGAATCTACATGCAGTTTTTGGTCTAACAAACTAAACCAGAACACGAATTAAATAAAAATTTATAGATCTATGCCTTTTTAAAAAAAAAAACAACTAAAACTGAAATTAATCTTATAGATCTATGCAAGTGTTTAAAAAAAAAAAAAAACTAAAACTGAAATTAATTTATAGAATCTACATGCATGTTTTAAAAAAAAAACTAAAACTGAAATTAATTTATAGAATCTACATGCATGTTTTAAAAAAAACTAAAACTGAAATTAATTTATAGAATCTACATGCATGTTTTTTTTTTAAACTAAAACTAAAACTGAAATTAATTTATAGAATCTACATGCATGTTTTTTTTTTAAACTAAAACTAAAACTGAAATTAATTTATAGAATCTACATGCATGTTTTAAAAAAAAAACTAAAACTGAAATTAATTTATAGAATCTACATGCGTGTTTTTTTTTTAAACTAAAACTAAAACTGAAATTAATTTATAGAATCTACCAAAAATGCGTCTCTTACTCTATATTTTTACAAAAAAAAAACACCTAAAACTGAAAATAATTTATAGAACTACATGCATGTTTTTAAAAAATAAAAAAAAAAAAAAAACAACAAAAAACAAAAAAACAAAAAAAAAAAAAAAAAAAAAAAAACAAAAAAAACAAACACTAAAACCTGAATAATTTATAGAAATCTTACATGCAGTTTTTAAAAAACTAAAACTGAAATTAATTTAAGAATCTACATGCCTGTTTTTTTTTTAAACTAAAACTAAACTGAAATATTTTAATAGAATCTACATGCAGTTTTTTTTTTTAAAACTAAGCTAAACCTGAAATAAACATATCATTTAGAATACTCACCATGCAGTTTAAAAAAAAAAAAACTAAACTGAAATTATTTATAGAATCTACCTCATGTTTAAAAAAAAAAAAAACTAAAACTGAAATTAATTTATAGAATCTACATGCAACGCATCCCACCCACCATCAAACAAAAAAACAACATGTTTTAAAAAAAAAACTAAAACTGAAATTAATTTATAGAATCTACATGCATGTTTTTTTTTTTTTTTTTTTTTTTTTTTTTTTATTTTTTTTTTTTTTTTTTTAGTTTCTTTTTTTTTTTAAAAAACTAAAACTGAAATTATTAATAGAATCAACATGCATTCTAAAAACAAAAAAAACTAAAACTGAATTAAAATTTATAGATCCCATGGCGTTGTTTAAAAAAAAAAAAAAAAAAAAAAAACCGGAATAAACTGTTTGCCTCCTACATCATGTTTTCCTTTTAAAAACTTAACCTAACACTGAAATTAAAATTTATAAATCTACATGCTTGTTTTAAAAAAAAACAAATACAACCAAAAAGCTGAAAAAAATTAAACTGTATATATCTACATGCTGTTTTAAAAAAATCACTAAAAATGAATTATTATAAGGCATCGACATGCATGTTTTTTTAAAAACAAACGAAAACTTAACTAAAACTAAAAGGTGGCAAAACACTATTAAACATTCAAAAATAAAACAATTTAACAAGACAAAAACATCAATTTACTAAAACTATATGACAAGAAAATACAAAGAACAAAACTTTAAAATACATACAATATAAAAAAATACTTTTATTTTTATTTCAGCTGGTTGCCAAGGAAACTTTTTTAGTTAACTTACTGCCACTATAAATACCTATACAACTAAACTGGAATACAAATTTAATAGAGGTGTATATATATATATATATAATATTATATATATATTATATATATATATTATTTTTATATATTATATATATATATAACACACTATATAGACATAGTTACAAAATTAACTACACTACTAATTGTAACTACAAATACATATTTTTATTTCAGCTAGTTGCCAAGGCAGCATTTTTCATTTTCATTTAGTTTAACTTAATGTACTAAAATAACTAAAAATAAAAAAATAAAATAAAAAAAAAAAAAGAAAAAAAAAAAGAACTCAGATTAAAATAAACCAAAAAAACTAGAATGGTATCTCAATGATACTAAAAATAGCACTGATTGTGAGCATCACTTGGAAAAACAAATCCACTGTGACAACATTGTTATTCATACTGACTTTAGGACAATTTCTCTGTACATTAGCTTCAGAAAATCAGAGGAGTAACGTCTCGTAGAAGTGGATGTGGGCCGCGTGGCTCTCGAACCCCCCCATGGAATGTTTCCTAACACGCGTACAGCCAACTTTAGCTCAGCGCGGAAATCAGGACAAATAGGCTGTTCATGGCATCCAGTGGAAGAATGTTGATTTTGGGGCGTGTGTTAGCAGAGCCATTTGACTGGGCTAGTTTCTGTGTAGTCTGTATTACTGGGTGTGTCCGCTGGAAAACTGCTGACTACCGGAACATCTGGAAAAATCAGCAGAAGTTCTGTGTAGTTCTACTTCCATGTAACAGTCTCGGAACAACCACATCATTGCCAGTGGAACTGTACTGAACAAGAGTGACCCTAATTCACACTCTAAGATGACAGAATTATGCTGTGAAAATCCTTACAAAAAAAAACAACTCGAAAAGTAATTAAAAATAGTAGAAGTAATAATAATAAAAAAAATAAAACAATTCAAATGTTGAAGCTGTGACTGACCTAGCAGTTTGCAACAATTCCTTATCCCATACTTTTTTGTGCACATAACTTAAATATTCCCACAACTAAACAATTAGAAAATCTCTACAGCCAGACGAGGGTGACACTATCTCTATGGACAGACGTCATGCCTTTACTGATAGTCGTGAGAAAGCTCCTCTTCGTGGTTCACCTTGAGAAAACAGCTTTTCTAAAAATTATTTCATAATTTTTTTTTAAAAATGCATATTTTAAATAAATTATTAGGACATGTTAAATTGGTGAAATGTTCAAATGAGAGTATTTATAATGTAATAAATGATTTCTATTTCCAATAAATGCTGTTCATTTGAACTTCACCAAAGAATCATGAAAAAAATATACATTTCCACAAATATATGAAGCAGTGCAAATGTTTTTGATATTGTTGATAATCAGAAATATTTCCTGAGCAGTAAATCAGTATATTAGAATGATTTCTGAAGGATCATGTGACACTGAAGACTGCAGTAATGATGCTGGAAATTCAGCTTTACATCATAGGAATAAATTAAGAATAATTCAAAATATCCCAATAAATGCACCTATCAGACAAGATATTGAAAAAAAAAAAAAAAAAAAACTTTAAAACATAAAAAAATAAATAAAATACTTTTGAATAGTAGTGTAGGTTGTTATTTATTACAAAAAAATAGAAAAAAAACACAGTATATGAATATGAATATATGAAAAATGCCACAAGCGGACTTCCGAATGGTAATGCGAATGAATCATGAATTTTAAACTGTAATAATATTTCAAAATATTACTGTTTTTACTGTTTAAAAAATTGGTGTAGAAACAGTTTTCACTCAAAAGTTGAAATTTTGAAGTAGAAAGACATAAAAGAAAGTATTTTCATTTAAAACATACTCCAATAATCTTTATTTCTGACTAGTAAATCATAATAATAAATCACTGCAACTACATTTTTACACTTTCTTTAAAAAAACAAAAATGTGAGTGCTTGCCTGGGCAAATCCCAAATATATCTTGAGTGATTGGCAGGGCATTGCTGTGTCGTAGCTAAGCTGATCTGAATGGTTATGGGATTGTTTTGTCTGTTTTTTAACCAGTGATCACTCAGGAATGAGCACCTCTCCTCAACAAGCCACACAATTAGAGCAATCACAAACAGAAATGTGTCCTTGGTTCTTTTGCTATCTTAAAGTGTAAGAAGTCAAAATGTGCTGGTGCAGACATGGGACAGGCAACAACAGACACGAGACAGAGCAGTAAAGCAAAAATAAACGCATAGAACAGTGTTTCATTCTCTCTGACCGAAAGCCACTTCCTATATGACCATTGTGCCCTGGAGCCGCGACATTTAACCCAGATTGCTGCCACGTGTCTGTTCTATTGAGGACTTTCTGCTACACGTTTCCGTAAGGACAGCCTTCTGCCAATCACTGGCCAATAAAAGGCAGCAAATTGGATCTTTAAGTGACATTAGATGCCATGTGTGATGATTTACTTCAGCAATTCTTCCAAAATTTGCTCTTTACACATTCCTGCCACTAACATACTGTAACAGATATTTACGAAACGGTAAGATTATCTGAACCCAAGAGCCTACAAAGATTTCTGACAGCTTCTTAAAGGGGTCATACAATGCGATTTCAAGTTTTATTTATTTTCTCTTTGGAGTGATACAAGCTGTTCGTGAATAGATAAGATCCCTAAAGTTGCAAAGACTAAAGTCTCAAACCCAAAGAGATATTCTTTATAAAAGTTAAGACTCGTCCACGCCCTCCTAAAACGGCTCGTTCTAACACGCCCCCACGTCTACGTCACTATGTGGGGAAGATTTGCATAACGCCGCCCAAATGTTCATGCAAAAAAAGAAGGCGTAACTTTGATTCTCGCTGTAGTATTGTTGCCGCCACCGCCATGTCGTGGAGATGCTGTGTGTTTCGTTGCGAAAGCGAAACTACTTTGTTTGGTCTTCCAAAGAGGACACAACTAGAATCAGTGGTTAAATTGTATTTACAAAACTGTTCCAGAACAATTCAACCCAAATATCCAGATGTGTGCAACGCATTTTACAGAGGACAAGGACTGTTTCCGGCGAGTAGCCGGTGTTTCCAGTGAATTCAGTTCCCCTGTTTCCCCTTCGGCGCATGCTGACCCTATACAGTCTATGATGTTGACAAATAATGCTGACTCACAGCCTGTAAGTACGTTTTCATATTTAAATGATTTTAAATTTTTCAGTTTTGAGCAGTGTAGATAGCGCTCTGTTGGTTGTCTTTCCCGATCACAATGCAGACCATGTTTTATGTTTACGCAGCGTGATGCCCAATGCAATGCGTATAAGACAATAATAAGATTCCATATAATCCGTAACTTATGTCCCCACTGGTCACACAATGCCTCATTTATAATGGGTTTTATTGGTTTTGTCTCGTCGCGCCGGGACACACCATCACAGTATGGTAAGGGGCGTAACATTTCCGTCACATGCTTAGGTTTTCAGCCAATCACAACACACTGGATGCTGGCCAATCAGAGCACACCTCGCTTTTCAGACCGATGAGCTTTGTAAACAATCGACGATTCTTCAGCCAAGTGCGGCGCTAGAGGATAACATAATGTCAGTATGGTGGGAAAATAATCTGTTTTTTTTAACCTTAACCCACATAAACAACCATATTCTTACACCAAATATACAAAATAATGTTCTTTTTTAGCAACATCATATGACCTCTTTAAAATCCTTGTGCTCTGCCCCCAGCAATTTCAGCAGGCGAGGAAGAAAGTAAACAGCCGACCTCAGGGAGCTGAGCTGCGAAATTCCTCGCGGCTTGGTTTTCTAAAATGAATCAGACCTTGTAGCGAACATACAGTACCGGCTTTCTAAGAGCAAACCTGCTCACCGTGCCTCCGAGAAACACAGAAAAAACGCTTAACGCAACGGAATGTGTTTCTTTCTGTGGGGTACGAAAGCAGCAGAAAGTTGTCTTTGTGTTTGCTGATTGTAAACAGCAGCGACTCTCATGCGTGCATCCCAAAAACAGCACATGTGAAGTTCAGGCATAGAGGAACGTCAAATGTTTTTCTGTCTTCCCGCTTTTTTGAACTCTAGTTGGATCTGCTTTGAAATTGTCAGATGTGTTGTGCTGTTTAGCTATACTTACTGAGAGCGGCCTTAAAAAGAACAGCTTACGCAAAAATGAAACTTCTCTCATCTATACTCAGCCTTGTGTCATTCCAAACTTTTGTATGGAACACAAAAGGGGAAATGTAGAAGAATTTTGAGAAGATGGTCTTATAATTTCATAAATATTTCAGTTGTGTTAGTGGCAGAAATGTGTAAAAAACAAATTCAGTAAGAACCATTTAAGTAAATTATCCTATATGGCACCTAATTGCACTTAAAGGGGTCATATGATTCGATTTCAAGTTTTCCTTTCTCTTTGGAGTGTTACAACTCTTGGTGCATAAAGAAGGTCTGTAAAGTTGCAAAAACTAAAGTCTCAAATCCAAAGAGATATTCTTTATAAAAGTTAAGAGTCAGCCACGCCTACCTAAAACGGCTCGTTCTAACACTCCCCCACGTATCTACATCACTATGTGGAAAGATTTGCATAACGCTGCCCAAATGTTCACGCAAAGAAAAAATGCGTAACTTTTATTCTCGCTGTAGTACTGTTGTTGCCACCACCATGTCTTGAAGGCGCTGTGTGCTTCACTGTGAAAGCGAAACTACTTTGCTTGGTCTTCAAAGAGGACAGAACCATTATCTGCTGTGCATGCCTGGAGCTGATCCGTGCTGGGTGCGCTGTGGATCGCCGGATCGGCTTTCACTGTGGACGAAGCGGAGTTCAGCCCGGGGTCGTCACATATGGTTGCTGCAAGCCCGCCGGACGCTCCTTTGTCGAATCCGCCGCCTCTGCTCACTCTAGCTCTCCGGCCGTTCCTCACTTTATCCCCGGCCTCTGCTCACTCTATGCTGCCATGTGTGACGCGTGTTCTCCCGTTGTAAAAAAGCGAACTACTTTTGTTTGCCTCCCAAAATGGACACGACAGAACATCAGTGGTTAAGTTGTATTTTACACACACTGTTCTAGGAACATTGTTGTAAATACATTTCACCACTGATTCTAACGGGCTATCGTTGCAGCAGTGGGACATAATTGTGGATCTATGTCCCCCCTGATGCCAACAAATCCGCGTATCAGGGGTTTCCATGTTTTTGAATCATCGCTCCGGCCTGACAGCATCATCAAACATTCGTGGTAAATATTCCTTCTTGCCAAAGTGTTTATGTAAGTGAGCCTGCAGAAACTAAATATGGAAAACACAGATTTGTCATACAGTTTAACTCTGAGTTATTTGCTCATGCAAAAGTTGCCTCCTCAATACCAAACTATTCCATGCCAAACTATTTTCAATTCAAACTATTCTGCTATGCGATTAATAGGTTGTGTTTTGGATGGTTGTAACTAATGAAGTCCTGTGTTTGTATTTTCTGTCAAGCTCAGCTATTACAAATCATAATCTAAACTGCCTAAAACAGCCAATACATATAATATTCCTCTTCACAACTTCCAAGAATTTCTTTGGATACGACATACAGTGGAATGAGGTATAATGTAATTGGTTGTATGCCAGAGTCAATAAACCCAACAGAGAAGTGGTCAGTTCATCTCCCTGTAGATTGAACTTTTACAGGCTCAGCGTTTGCATTCTCTCGTATTTATGGCCCTCTACTTATGCCTGTGCCAACTTTTGGCTGTGGACACAGAAGAAATGGTTTAAAATTAACACGACATACCTTGACCCAAAACAACAACTTCCCTATATTTTGGTCTTTTGGACACAGAAGGGATGCAAGTACTGAATATGATGACTATGGAATGTCATATTTTCATATTTTGTCTTGTGGTTAGAGAATTAGCTGTTTTGATGACATAAGACCAGTGTGTTGGATCTAGTCTCGCACAGCCAGATTTTTGGCATGAAATGTAGTCCACATAGTGTATTCTGCCCAAAAAACCACCCACTTCCACTTTACAGTTTCATCATCCTAAATATACAACTTTACCTTACGCATTCATATACACTTTCATAAATATTTTAATAAAATAACTATTGAAAAACAATGTATGTTTTACAGTTGAACAGCCATTCAAGAGCACAAAAGTCTGAAAACACCTTGAGAAAGCACAACGGAAATATGTGGAAGAAGCACATAGATTTAATAAAAATATATATTTTCTGTCCAAAAGAAATAAATACTGATCATTTCAAACACAGGTGTAAAGCTGAGACTGTTGCAACAATTAAACAGATCTGTGATCACTGTTACACTGGGCATCCTGCTACATTATGAATTATGAATGACATACTTATTGTATGTTCAGAGTGGAATTATTCTGCATTAATCCTTGAGCAATGATTATGTTTAGTTTTGTAGTTACCTCTTAAACATTTACTGAAAGAACGCTTTGTCATGTGGAAACCAGCTGGGTGAACATTTCCTTCTAAAGCTAAAAATATCTTCAGGTGGAGAATGTAATGTCCTAATGCTGCCAGAACTCTCCAAGAAACTGTGTTGAATGAAATTACCAAATATAGAGTTTCAACCTTATCTTTATGCAATGAAGGTATTCAAGAGTGCTTTCTCTGAGTGAAGCAATGGCATATTACAAATAATGTTTTGAGATTTTTACCAAATTAGGCTGGAATTAACTGCATGCTTTCCAAATTCTATCCAAAAAAAGTTCAACATCATCTCAGCCATCATTTTTCATTTTGACCATATCTGGTAACCTGCAGAGAGGATATTTGTGTGATTTCAGATGATTAAAAACCTTTCATGAGCAAAGTGTCCTTAGAGAGTGTGTTTGTGAAGGATATTAACAATGACAGAAAACAGAAGTAAAACAAATGTTATATTTAAAGTCATAGTTTACAAAGCAACGAAAATTCTGTCATCATTTACTCAACCCCATGTCGTTCCAAAGCAAACCGTGTAATTCATTATGCATTTCTGTCTTCTGCTGGAGCATAAAAAATACGATATTCAATAAGCAAGCATCAAAGCTGTATGTTTTCTGTCCTACTTGACAAGAAACCATGTAGGCCAATAATCTTTATTATATATATATATATATATATATATATATATATAGTCCTTACAGTTAATTCAGGTACGTTTTGCCATTGAGAACAACGTACCAATTCCAACCTGATTCAGTCATATGTGAAAAACAACTTATCGTGCCACTGCTTTTGTTACATGTTACTGTAACTTTGTAACATTCTTGATGACGCACAGCGTCTCTCTCAGCACCTCTCTGTCAGTGTGCGCTCGCGTGCGTGTGTTCTGTGTTTTCCTGCGGGGTCTGCCTCGTTCTGTGACGTGTGTGAAAATCTGCGAGCATTTCTGATGCTGGAGCCCACCAGAGATCATTCAGCAGGACGCAGAGCTCTGCTTCACAAGGTAAGAGCCTGACATTACACATCCCTTCTTCATTTAGACCGACTGTTCGGTCAATTTACGCGTTTATTAGTGATCATAACACAATATAGGCTGTTTAAAAAATACGAATAAAACACCTGTAGAACAACCAATGTTATTAGTGATCGACCGTTTGCGTATTCTTCACATTCATAAACATATTCAACTGTTGCGTGAATTTAGCATACGTGAATTTGGAAATACACTATAACTTTTACGTAAAAAGTTCGTAAATATGTTGGAAATATCGATGATGTGACGCTCAGAAAACATTAAAATGAATTTTATACAAAGTGACTTCTTTTGATATGTTGTGATGGCTTATATTTTAAAAAAAGTGTAGGTGTAGTACTTTGGAATAAACGTTTATCATGATTTCTTTAAAAAACAGGAAAGAAATGTGAATATTTAAAAACACACTGTAAGCCATATGACAAGAGATCATAATCAAGTATTGGAAAGGAAATATTTAGTGATGATTGTTAAACCAAATATTTAAGTAAACCAAATGCGTTTACAACGGTATAAAATGTTGAAAATGTTTTAAAAGCAGGCCATGTAAACTTGTTTTTCAGTATTATTTACAGATTAATAATATCGTTTCTCAGTATTATGATTTGGCAATCTTTTGAGGTTTAATAAGAACTGTAATTGCATTTATGTTGGCCACATCTTGGTCTCAATCTCTCCCTCAATTTGTTTTATCTTTATGGCTGTTTAGTGGTTTACCAGCAGTTGAGTCAATTCATGAATACTCCCATTAACATTAACACAAACAACTTCCCCTTATTTCTCAATGAATTATGAGACAGCCTGGCTCCAAAGAGACCAACAAGTGTAGCCCACATTCTGCAGAGTGAAAAGCCTGCTTGTTGAGTCCATGCAATGACAGAATGTTCTTACAGGGCAAAATAGGCACATACAGAGGGTCCACTTCAATACAGGCAAAAGTGATGAGAAGGAACAGCTGGTTAAACCGATATTGGGGGCCAAGACTGTAAAGGTATAAATTAATAATGCATGGCTTTATTTGACACATGAATGAAGCACTCAGTATTGCATGGAGGGCTGAGTTTGCCATCTATCGGTTTGGAGCTTCAGTGAACCACTATAGTGAAACTTGCCCAACTTTTTTTACACAAGTTGAAAATAGACAGACCTGGAGCTGAAACAATGCAAACTCATATAATCATGTCATTTATGACATGCTAAAAGTTTACAAATGTATGTACAATTGCAACTACATAGTTTCTTTTCCATCTGCCTGGTCTTTAAGTTGGTAGCACCATTGTTTCAGCAGACACTGTTTCTTTATGTAAAGCTGGTTAACATAATGGCATGTTGCCTTGTTAGCGGTGGTTAATCAGATCTGTCTGGCAGCTGTTTGGCTGCTGATCTCCAGGTCACATCGCCAGCTTTCTCAAAGATGTGTCTGGTGGTCTGTGATGACCATGGTTGAACTCTGACTTTTTCCTCACATGGTTGGCAGAACACATTAAACCAGACGATTTTCCAAGTGACCTTTCATCCTTATTCTCCACAGTGCTATGATATAGAGGAGGGTGGCCTGGGTCAATGCAATTCATTTCACCCCGGTCTCCTCTAGGTTAATGTGTTGCATCATTCAGAGAGTCTGTTTGATCTCATTAAACGTTGTTCATTTCATGCTTAGACCGGTGATGTTAATTGGATTTGAGTAAAACTATCGCTGTGTTTTGTCCAGAGATTAATTCTGCAGATGCGGTAGAGAGATGGTTGTAGTTTATGCATTATGCACCGAGGACTCTTTGTGTGTGTTAAGGTGGTGCGAGGGTGACGTCAAAACCCACAGAACTCTAATGAGATGCCGGGTGGGTGGACCGTCACAAACCCGCCCCATGTACCTCTAGAAGAAATATTCTCTCAAACTAAGAGTTTATTTGTACTACAAAATATTTAGCTTTCAAATAAAATGGATATAGCAAGTATAGTCCATCTGCTGTCCATCAGCCTTGCCTTACGAGTCAACCTTTTGATATGAGCACTGCTGATAACACACCCAGGTAGTGCTGCCAAGTTAAAGATTCTTTATGCACCAAGCACAGAGCCCTTCCTCTTGCTGGAGTCTATGAATAGGAGGCACATTGTCTTGAACAAACATGGAACATACTTACAGAACAGTAAGGAACATGTGCAAGCTGAATGAAAAGGTTATATTTACACAACTGCCGTTTCCTCCCACCATTAAATTAATGGTGCGTGAATGAAACGAATGCAACTTTAAAGATGCAGCAAGTTTTCCACTTAAAATATTGCATTTAATACCTGCCAAAAATATAGCTGCAGGCAGCAAATATTCAAGTAAATCCAAGTGGCCACAGTACAGCAAACACAAATTTTAGGATAATGATGATGTTTTGCATCCCTGGCATCAATTCCATTGTTGCATAGGGGCAAGCAAACAGTTTGATAAATAAAAATATAGGTCACAACAAATGTCTGACCAGTGGGAAACACAAATAGTTGAAGACGTCGATGAATGCTGTAGAACAGGCTTAAAAAAAAAAAACTATATTAACAAATGTAGCAGAAATTGATAAAGTAATAAATGCGCACCGTCGTTGTTTGACCCCCAATGATGTCCACTCACATGAGATGAGGATTGCAGTCATAGTGCCCTAGACGAGATGTTTAATTGGCTGTCATGTTGAGAGCACATGACCAGCTAAATACACCTGTAAATAGGATATTTCTAAAATGGCATTAGTAAACCAAAAAAAAGTTTGCGTGAAACCGCATCATCACCAGTTGGTGTCAGTATAAGTTCCACGGACCACTACTGTATCCACAGCAAAAAAAATCTTTAAAGGGGTCGTATGATGCGATTTAATTTTTTCCTTTTTCTTTGGAGTGTTACATGCTCTTGGTGCATAAAGAGATCTGTAAAGTTGCAAAGACTAAAAAATCAAATCCAAAGAGATATTCTTTATAAAAAAAGTTAAGAGTTAACCACGCCTACCTAAAACGTCTCGTTCTAACACGCCCCACATATCTACCTCATTATGTGGGAAGGTTTGCATAACGCCGTCCAAATGTTCATGCAAAGAAAGAAGGTGTAACTTTTATTCTCGCTGTAGTATTGTTGACGCTGCAGCCATGTCCTGAAGACGCTGTGTGCTTCGTTATGAAAGCGAAACTACTTTGTTTGGTCTTCCAAAATAGGACGATATCCGCTTCATCATGCCTAGAGCTGATCTGTGCTGGTCGCTGAGGAAATACATCAACTTTCACCGTGGACAAAGCGGAGTCCAGCCCGCCTCAGCTCGCTCTATCCCGGCCTCAGCGCACGCTAAGCCGGGGCTTCCCCTCACGCTAGGCCGCTGTGTTTTGCGTTGCCACTGATGATTCAACGCGAGTTTTGAGCAGTGTAGAGTAGCACTTGCTGTTTGTAATTTCTCCGATCACAAATACAGACAAAGTTTTAGGTTACGCGGCGCGATGCAATGCAACGCAACGCGTAAAAAAAACAGTATAAGTCATTATAATCAGTAATTATGTCCTGATTTGGACATAATTACTACCCACTGGATGCAACAAATGCCTCGTTTGTAATGGGTTTTAATGTTTTTGTCTCATCGCTCCGGGACACGGCGTCAACAGTATGTGAGGGGCGTAACATTTGCGTCTCACGCTTGAGGTATTCGGCCAATCACAACGCACTGGATAGCTGGCCAATCACAGACCACCTCGCTTTTTCAGACCGATGAGCTTTGTAAAAATCTACGCGTTTCAAAAAGGCGGGGCATAGAGGAGAAACAATAATGTACAGTATGTGGAAAATGTGTTTGTTTTAACTTTAAACCACAGAAACATTTCATTACACCAAATAATGTTATTTTTAGCAGCATCATATGACCCCTTTAAAGATCACTTTACAATTAGTATGTATGTACATCTGACAATGTACAGAAGTGAACATATGTTGAACTGGATAACTTCTTACAGTGTGTACAAATTATTCCGTTTTCTTTTTTTAGAAAAAAGTATTTCTCAGTCATTTGCCACACATTACAAAATAGTAGGAAATCAGAAAGACTCTTTGTATTATTCAGAACAGAGCATCTCCTTATTGTTCATTATGAATGGCTGAACTGTTTTCTGACCTTTGCATGGTTTTTCTCAAATAGAGTGAAACATTAGAATATGTTTTAATAGAGATCGAGAAACCCTATTTAACCCCGCTCTATAACCCAGAAAACAATACATAAAATCTCACTTACCATCATGGCATATAGGTTTGGAACAACATAAAGGAGAATAAATAATGAATGATTTGTTGTTTTCAAGTCTGTTATTTGTTTGATTCACAGAATGCAAAAAATGCTACAAACCATGTCCATGTGTACCAATACATTTTAAGACAAATATGCTGCATATGGCACCTGTAACAAATGGATTTGACTTATGAGTCCATGAAATGAACTCACTTTATTGAGTGCTTGCAGAGAGTGGGGGTCGAACACACGCCTGACCCCTAGAGAAAACACATGGAAAGATTTTAGATGTTGTGACATGGATCTTTTTTGTTTTTGGGAGTGGTTTTTTGGATGCCGAAGACTGTGTAATGGGCCATCCAATTACCCCGTCAATGGGGCCAGTCTTAGGCATGTTATTGCCTAAATCTCCACAAGGGTCACTGGGTCTTTCGGCGCTGTTTAGAAATACTTATAGTTAATCAGCCTGGAAAATTAAAAGTGAAGCAGAAAATGAAATTAGTGTTGCCTGAAACAAATCAATCCAGTGTATATGGTATCATCAAATCTATAAGTATTTCATTACATTTGAATTTGAAATTAAATTTATGTTTTAGGCAAGACAAAGAATTTCAAGGTCTGAATAATTATGATATATGAAATAATAATAATAATTTAAAAATCTAAGACAGTATCTTTCTATAACTACATGTATCTTATACCAGCAGACTGTAGGACATGGTGGTGATTTCAATAAATGTTTAATCCACAAACGTTTACAATGCTAAGACTGGAATTATGTTGTAAAGTTCAAACGGTTTCGAGCAGAACCTGTCTGAGTGACAGAAATCGGAAACAAGGCCATGTCCACACGTATTTTTTTATTTTTCCTTCTTCCGTTTAAAAAAAAAAAAATCCGTCCACATGAAAACGCAAAAGCATGCTAAGAAGCACTGTCAAGAGCATGCCAAACCAAAAGGTGGCGATATAATCTCAACCGTAAAGCCATGTTGGCCAATCAGAAGCCTGAAAAAGTTTCCAGTAGGCAGAGATAACAGCGCAGGCTCCGACGTCACAAGTCAAAAACTCCAGTTTCACTGTCTACACAATAACACTGCAACCGGAGTTTTTGAAAATCTTCACCCTGGCGGCGTTTTCAAAAATGTTCAGTTTTAGTGAACTAGTGCTGGGTTTACGTGTGGACGAACGGCCTAACCGCATAGAAAAAACTGCGGTTTTAAAAATAACCGCGTTCGTGTCGACAGGGCCCAAGTCTGATCTCTATGATCTATAAATGGGAGATTTTAGGATCCCATTCATACACTGTCATCGGTCTAATGTCTAGTGAAGAGAGATGCCGTGGTCTTCAAAGACAGCAAATCGTTTGAAGGATGGAAACAGTCCTCATACTGATGTTATGGAGATTAAGGGTTACTGTGTGTTTTGTAGAATCAAACGTAAGCTTTAAACATGAGTCATTGAAATCACAGGTTTACACTGCATCCATTTGTGTTGAACTGCTTTTGCATTCACCTGGAAATCACCACTGCCATCTGCACAGGTCTGCTGGACTCAGCAGGTTTACCGCCTTAAACCATTCAATTATGTCTGCATTTCCTGACAAGAATAATTAACCCATTTAACAAACACATTGCAGACAAATCCTCATTTAACACACGCACACATTCATCTCAAGTTTAAATCTCTCTGATACTGCTATCAGGTGTTATCAGAATCTCTAAAGGACATCTCTGTTCTGTAAGTACTGTATAAGTTAGATTAAAATGGCCAAATATTGACAGATTAATCAGTCTGGCTGATACAGTATATATTGGTCTATCAATTGTAAAAATGCATTTCTTTTTATTATGACCAACTGCCATTATACTTAAAGTTTTCTGAAAGAAATCATTTGTTGAAATCAAGTTGACTAGCTTAATGCATGATCACTGGAAGCTATATATTTGTTTGGCACTTAGTGAATGAACAAGAGAGAAACACAACCGCTATCACATCTGGAGATCTACAGCCAAACAAGGAAAGGAATAGCCCTCATAGTAATGCAAAGTGATCGGCAATGACTACTCAAATCAACCACTTAATGGATTATATTTTGGCACATTAGGGAATGGGGTTTAAAGAGAAATGAGGTTCTGGCCAAATCGGATCCATAATCTCTTTGAGCGTCTCAGCTGCTCAGGAACCAGTAGGAGTGAGTTGTTGGGAAGTGACATCATAAAATGACCCCCCCCCCCAGGCTGTGTTGACTCCATTTCCAATGAACATTGTGTAGTCAAACTGTGTGTATGGTCTCCTGACCTACACTGTCTAGCAATATCTTTTCTTCTTCTAACAAAAGGCTTCTAACAAAAGTTCCAAGGGAAGACTGTAAATATTTAGTTTTATGCAAAAACACAAATGCTTTCCTATCTTTGAAATTGGTAATTTATGAGCCAACCCCAATTCATTAAAAATAACTATTTACATCAGGGAAGTTAATTTCAGATCCACTGCTATCAAAACATCACTTTAAAATGACACTAATAGACACTTGCTAAAAAGCCCAGTTAACTAAACACTTTACATCATAAAATAAAATGTAACAAATGAAAGGTTTGGGTCTTGCAAAAGGGATTTCCATATGAGGACTGGAAAGTCTGCAGAACTGCTAGGACAATCCGTGCTCGAGTTAAACAAGCATGTTTAATCAGGACCTGTCCCAGACTACAGATTGTTGACAAGTCATTTATTTTCTGCGCAAATTACGCCATGCTTATCCACTCATATTCCACTGTACAATAAGTCTGCAAGAGACCTGGTCAGGCAACTATTATACTGCTTAAAGACCATTGTTAGGCATTGGCAGCTTCATTTGTTGTTTACTGCAAAGAATGGGATTTAATGTCAAGGCAGTAGGGCTGTAAAAAAAAAAATTTGAATTTCGAATATTCATCAAATAATAAAAAAATAAATAAATAATCCACATTCGAATGCAAAAACGTTCGAATTTTAGGTCTGCGTCAGCCGTTAGGCAGCCTTATCAGTGGCGCACGAAATGCAAAGACGATGTAGGCTAAGTGTCATTGTATTTTAATGCTTTTGTTAGCCAATCCACCCACTAGATCGTCGCGCTACGTTGGTCATTCAATAGAAACAAACTGGCGGAAAAGGGGGCTCAGTGTGGATGAAGATGTTGTTTACGGCGAAACTGAAACCAAGCCGGTCCACAGAAGCCTATTTATCACATTTTTCTAGCGGGGACATATCTCAGCGTTGCACTCGCGTCTCGCAGAAGAGAGCCCCATGCTTGAAAGCTTGTAAACTAAGAAGTAAACTTTTAAAAAACATGTCTCAAGATGGATGGCAGTTTTCCCCCCTCCCACTGTTTCTCATGTTTTTAAATGAAGAAAGTATTCTTTGTGATTGGTTTTCGGTCATTTGTTTTAAACTTTACATACATGCATGGTGCTGTTTTTTCTCTCTAATTGTTTAAGCAACTTTATTAATTATATCTGGTTTATAAACATTATTTTAAACACAATGCACTTTTTCTGCAGATAGTCATGTTATCTTATGCTTTGAATAAACGTGCATTATATTTTGCTTGATGCGCCCTCTTGTAGCCTCAGGAGAGAAGCCAAAAGCTTTTTTCCCCCTAACTGAAATTATGACTTTTAAATTCGAATATAATTAGAATTTTGATAATATTTAAGTAGAAAATTCAAATGTAGTTTTTCAGTCATTTTGACAGCCCTACAAGGCGGTAACAGCAACCTAGCTTAAATGTCCAAAAATAAGAGGAGCACAAGGTTAAGCATCATCACTGGACTGTCTTAAAGCAAATTCATCCATCAAATCTGTAACCGTTTCCTGGCAGCAAATGATTTCAACAACGAGGGAGTTTTCTCCCAATTGTAGAATTGGTGCCTCTTCCCAGAAGATAAGTTCTCTAGTTGTGCAAGACTAAGATTTTTGTGATGCTTATGTGAATTAGCTGGTGGTCTGGCACGGTTTCTAAACCATTGCTGTTTTCTGATCAACTGCAGTCTATGCGTTTAAGACGTTTACCCACATTTGAAAACTAAAGGCATGGACTGTTTTCCCCTTGCTTGACCTCACTGTACACAATGGAGTGTCACAAAGGAATGTGATTCGTAACAGTGTTCTCTGTCAACAGCACAGTTAGTGTGTTTGGTTAACCGTCAGCCTGCAAAACAGAGCATGTTTGATAGTCGTTACACTAAAAAGGCCTTAGGGTCATTTGGGCGGGAACAAATTCTTTCAGCTGTAACAATTGTGCTATAAAGTGGCCTCATAGGGCAATTTAGCATAGCAGACCCTCCAATTCCTGGAGATCCTTTGGATTGTATTTCGTCTTTTTTCGCAACAGAGGACTTGGTATCCTTCTCCTGCAGGATATGATTTTACCTTGTCACAGTTGAGCAAGCTCACTGTACTGTGGTAACTTATCTGTCACAGGTGAGGGCACTGCATCTGCGAGTCCTCACTGTTATCAGCGGTGGCTTCCTGGTATGCGTAATGACTGTTTGCAGGCTGGGGCTGGGGGGGTTGGCTACTCTGCAGAGCAGTTCTGCTGACTGCAGTAGAGAGGAACTACCTCAGTGCGTCAGCACTCTGAAATGAATGAAGAAAAAAACGATCAGAGTGACTGCAGAGAGAGAGGGAGAGAAGACTATACACACTTTCTAATCCTGATCTTTTGCGTAGCTGTCCTTGCATGCGCTAGTGGCCGGGAGCACACGCTCCGTAAGATGGTAAGTCTTTTCTGAGCTCTGAGTCTGTAGGGAGACTGTCTGTGCTTTAGAAGTGTGCCAGCAAAGTTTTGTGCTAGTTTGTGCCATCTTGACTGCACTTTTCTCACACTTCAGTGTCTCTTAAGGTGAAGGGTACAGGACGCAGTCCTGCAGCACTGGTGTTAATTGTGATTTATGCATGCGTGAAAAGTTTACCGGTCCTAGTCATTTATGTACCTTGCCCTATTTGTGTGTCTTTATGAGAGATGTGGTGAAAAGGAGTGTGCGCTGGTGTCTGCGTGACAGCACTGCACAGGGGAGTTACTGCAGATGGAAACGTGCAGGGGATCTGGTGCAGGTCACACAAAACTGAGCTCTCTCTCAAACTCCACAGAAAATGACTCCAGATTGTTTTAGTAAAGCCTAATAATACAACTCTAAAGAATGTCTCCTTCCTGGATTGGATATACAGTAGATAAATGGTTTTGTAAAATGCACATTGTCTGACTGTCCCTTTATTTTTGTGCTATGTAGTGAAGTACCCCCCAACCCCCCCGGTGCTATAAATCAAGATGACCTTCCTTCTTTTCTTCCTCTTGGTCCTCTCCGAGAGCAGAGCTGACAGCTTTGACGAGGCATACAGTGACCTGGAACACTACAGGACTATATACATCTCAGGTAAGAGATGGGAAAAGGTGTGTTTGTGATTGTGTGTGAGATGAAATAGTAGAAAGAGTGGAGAAGAGAGGGAGAGAGTGAGACAGAAAGTAAGAGAGAGACAAGAGAGGGGGTTGTACTGCCCATCCCCTAAAATGGTGTTTCCCCCTCCAGCATTTCTTAACAGGGACACTTACCGTAATTATCTCATCGGGTGTCGACTTAGGTGATTCGAAACCCTCTGGCTCCTGTCACAGGACGCAAAGTGGCTGGAATCACTTACTACAAGTGTTAAATATTTGATAAGCTATTGGGGTTCAGTATTTATTCATGCTGATATCTGATTATAGTAGTATATCAGCCTCCCCAACCTTATCTGCAAAATAAACAAGTTTTTACTTTGTGTGAACAACAATATAGTACGTATTAATTAGTATAAAAACAACACATTGTGCCCTGGCCAGGAATGATGCAATGACAAATGATAACATCTATCGCTGCAATGCTAATCTGTTTTTACCCAATCGACCACATCTAATGCACAATAAGACTTGGTAGCTTGGATTCAATATCCTATTTATTTTTGGGGCTTTCTTGCACATTATAAATTGAAACTTGTTGCATCGCACCTGGTTCGGACACTGTGCCAATGCCTGTAATAAATTTTTGCTTGAAGTTTTGACAAATAAGTATTCCTGTAGCATAAGTTGCGTTTACTGTAGTTTAGCTGCAGCGTGTCTTGGTTGACTGGATAGCATGCAGGTTTTCACCAGATCCACAGATCCAACAGGGCGTTGTTGAGAACTTGGCAATCCCAAGTCTTAACTCAGGTTATTTGACATTGACATTGAGAGTCTTCATTCTTTAACCTGGTATTGAAGAAGAGTATGGGAGAGTTTTATCTAGACATACAAATTGCTCTAACATTTAATTATAAATTAAAACACTGGTTTTACCTTGAATGACATACTCCAATCAGGTCTCCATTGGGTCCCGAATACATCGTTATGAGAACCAGATGACTTTAGAGAATAACAAAAAATTTAAGAACCTGCAGAGCAGGCCACAGTGTTTCTGTGACCTCCACAGTTGTTTCTCTATGATTACATTTACTGCATTATTTACTGTATATCGATGACAAACTGATAAACCATCCATATGTAATGAATGACATGAGTGAAAAACAAAACCAGCCATGTAAATATGGACCATATTAAAAGCCCTCTTCAACTCTTCTAGATTTACCTTTCTTCTTTCTGTGATTACTGATCCCACAACACATCTGGGAAATTTGCCAGCCTATTTTCTTCATATCCCATTTTGTAAAATGTTACCCACCAAAATGAGAAAAGCTTATCATAGCCTACAACCCTACTCTAAACTATTTATAGTTACAATAGGTACAAAAGTGCAATAATGTAGTTTTTCAATGACGGATTTAAAGAAAAAACTGGCTCACATTTCTCTAATTATTTGTGCACTAAAATGGTTGCAACACCTACTGAAGTGCCTTCATTGGAAGAGCATACTCAAGTCACTCTTGGGTTTCTGTCATAAACATGTAGGGGAGTTTCCATTTTTCTGAAATCTAAAAAATACAAGGATTTATGTGTTTGCATAACCACAAAAGCCTGTAGCAATAGACAAAGATAAATTCAAGCTATCCTCTTTGTGAAACGCCTTAAGTTATTGAACACTAACCAATGCAACAGGCCTTGGGACAAAAAAACAACAACAAGGCTTATTAACTTGGTCGCATCTGCATTCTTATTTTGTTTATTTCTTTGACTGACAATCTGAATGTCTCTTTCTTTGACTTTCAGAAAATGGCCCCAGACTCTCAGTTGACACAGCACAACCCAAAGTAATCTCTCAACGTGGCGGCAATGCCACATTGCAATGCAAGTTTAACCGGGATCCCTCATCTCCCCCAAATCCCAAACTGAGGATTAAATGGACTAAACTGACTTCAGATTATCTGAAGGAAATTGATGTGTTTGTAGCTATGGGTTTCCACAAAAAGAGCTATGGTCGATTCCACGGCCGCGTACACCTGCAGGATGCCGGCAAGAATGATGCTTCACTAGTTATCACTGACATCACTCTGGAGGATTATGGGAAATACAAGTGTGAAATCATTGATGGCTTGGAGGATGATACAGCAGTTGTCTCACTTGACCTGCAAGGTAAAGCATGGATTTATGTTACTAACATACCTGGATTTTCCTGGTCTCTCTAGTGACATTTAGCCAAGCACTACCACAATGTCTCACAGGTTGTTTTAATTTTTTTCTGAGGATTTAGATGCTGGTGTGGTATTGTCACTATACCATGCTTTAAAATAGATTGACTAGCAAGATTTCCTGGGTCAAACAGTTTAATCCTTTTTATTTATTTTTTTTAAAGTTTTGCTGGTGAACAACATGACTAGGCACATCTACCATGTAGACCAGCACCCAACAATAATCTTTACAAAAAAAACATGTCTTTGACAGTTGTCATTAGGTTATATTAATATTTTGTGTACATATCCTGCTTCCTTCAAACATAACTTAAGATAGGTACACAAGTTAGCACAAGTTTTTAAGAAACTCTACAAAATGGCCACACAGATGAAAAAACTGTGATAATGCCATTGTATGACTGGCTGTTTTCTTTCCAGAATAATACACATAATACTATACACAGTTTATTCATCCTTGGCTGTTCCTCAAGGCAATTAGCTATGAGATAGCATTGTGCTGACTCTCTTCACACTGTGTGCAATGTAAATGCTATTCAATAGTCTTATAATGCAGAGTAGAACAACTTATAAATCTAGACCATCAGCAAGATCCTGACATAAGAGCTATCATTGCCAAATAATGGGACATTTGTTTGGTCCTTGCTCTCTGCATTCTTGGCATCATTTCAGTTGCATACAATAAATCTAAATTTTAATTTACTTTAGATGATGCACTGAAGAAAACATCGACTTATCATTCAAGAATTTGAT
Organism: Sinocyclocheilus anophthalmus; assembly: GCA_018155175.1. Lineage (NCBI taxonomy): Eukaryota > Metazoa > Chordata > Actinopteri > Cypriniformes > Cyprinidae > Sinocyclocheilus > Sinocyclocheilus anophthalmus. The sequence goes on from JADLZN010009115.1 coordinate 99,626, forward strand.
TATCGCCAGATTACACAGATCTAATCAGGGAGCATTTTTAAAGATTCCTATATGCAAAAAATGCAAGTTCATACATTTTTTGCTCTTCGGGTTTCTACAGGCATTGTTTTCCCATATTTTCCTCGACTGGGTCGTTACAACCTGAACTTTGCTGATGCTGAGAAAGCTTGCCGAGACCAGGATGCCATTGTGGCATCTTTTGATCAGCTGTACGATGCATGGAGAGATGGGTTGGATTGGTGCAATGCAGGGTGGCTCAGTGACGGATCGGTGCAGTACCCCATCACCAAACCCAGAGAGCCATGTGGAGGCAAAAACACCATTCCTGGTGTGAGGAATTATGGGATGCGTGACAAGCAAAAGGAAAGTTATGATGTCTTCTGTTTCACCTCTAACTACAAAGGTTTGTCCTCCCCACCATTTGAAAGACATCTGAAATAGGCTAGCTTCTCCAAAAAAAAGTAAAGCAATTGATGTGATACATAATGTATGAAAGGAAAAAACAAATTGAGTTCAGCCATGCAAAGAATCTCTAATGAAAATTCTCTTCCTCATGTTTAATACCCTTACTGCATATTATTTGAGAATAAACACTTTTCCCCTTTCTCTTCTCTAGGACGTTTCTATTACTTGATACACCCTTTCAAACTTACGTATGACGAGGCAGTGCGGGCGTGTCAAAAGGACGGCGCTCAGATCGCTAAAGTCGGGCAGATGTACGCAGCGTGGAAGCTGCTGGGCTACGACCGCTGTGATGCAGGCTGGCTGGCGGATGGCAGTGTACGCTACCCAATCTCAAGACCACGCAGACGCTGCAGTCCCACGGAGGCTGCCGTCCGCTTCTCTGGATTCCCAGACAAGAAGCACAAACTCTACGCCGTCTACTGCTACAAGAGCGACAACTGAGCGTACCAACTGTATAACTCACGAACTAAGCTTAATAATGTAAGGAGGTAGTTTGAGTGCATTAAAACTGTGACAAAGTCTCTAGATACTGTAATACAGAAGGATTTGAATATAAAATAATTGATTGCCGTTTGTTTGGAGCAAAGATTCTGTAGGATTAGGCACCTCAGGCGCCCTCTTCCTTCAAAATCAGGACTTCGCTACAAGAAGGCAACAGGACAGGAATAGTATTCATTGGGTGCCGCAGAAATTATAGCTACTGGTTCCAGGTCTGAATGATCTTATACAGTACAGCAGTGCTGAAGGAAGAGATATTTGGTGAGATTGCAGAAGAAATTTGCACTGCACTCTTCCATTTAGCATGCAGTAGCTTGAGAAATGTTCTATAACAGTATGACAGCAAAGCTTAAATACTTTGAACTGATACCTTTGGGCACTTAGTTTATCATTCAAGAACATCATATCCCATATAAATAGCATGTGAAAAATATATTTTCTGTTAACAGGAAAACAAATTCAATGAAAGTGCTAAAAACCATACAGTACAGCCATGGCACAATGTACACAATTTTTTTCTTTTGCCATCCCCCCACAAGACGGGAAATCTGGGACGCGAAGGAGGAGAGGGTGATGAGGATGTAGGATTTCTAAAGCACTTTTACAATTTAAGTTTGGGGGGGATTTATCTCGACCCAGGTTGAGTCATATAAGTACATGTCGACACCGAACCACCCACTTGTTCTGTGATTTTTTAACGCGCGAAGGTGAAGCTATGACGTCGCACACAGCCGGCGAATTAAATAGAAGCGATAAGTCGAACTTATCACGTTTTATGGAAAACTCTATTGTATAACATCCAATGGGGACGCATCCCCACCGACCCGCAAGAAGGTGACAAGACAAAAACAGTAGAGAGCTCCCCACATGATCGGGCCCTTGTCCGAGTGTACAAAAGCAGCGAGAACAATCTATGTTTGTGAAATTCAGGGGTACACACGATGGGGAAAGATGAAGAAATCTGTGGTTCATACCACAGACATAATAACAAAACCATTGTGTTTCAAAAGTAAATCTTGGTTTGTTTTCTAGAACTTGTTTTTAGTATTTCTGATCAATTCATGAAACCACAGAAAACCTATCCTCAAACATAGCCCATAGCAATGGTGCCAAATGTTAAAACAAATTAGTTTACTAGAAGAAGTTGTGCGAAAAAAAAGTTTCTAGCACATGTGATGAGTAGTTTTAGTCTATGCATGTTACCATTTACGAATAGCAAGACTGAAGTGGTTAAAAAGACAACAGTGCTAATGATCACTTTGTGTTACTTAGTAAAAGAAAAACAGCACAATGAACTTAATTTTCTATTGTTGAAAAAAAAAGACCTTGTAGGAAAAGGTTTACTCAAAGATGACACAAAAAATAATGGCACAACAAAAAAGTGCAAAGTTAGCATGCTGCATTCAGTCGTTATTAGTCTATGAAGCAGTAGACCTTCAGAAGAACATGTCAGAGACGACCACGTGAGACCTGTTGGCAAAGTGAAGAGCCACGAACGCATAGAGGAAAGAAACGGAAGCCTGCTGAACAGCTAAAGCGCGACAAACAACAAACTTGAGTTTTTATTCTTATTACCCTTAGCTGAACACAGCCAAATTTAGAATCAAGGTCACCATCGACCTGCTTTCCCCCCACCCCCCCACAGGAGCGACAACTACAGCTAAAAAGTGACCAAAGCACGACAATCCAAACGAGCAGGGGAAGAGAAGAAATACGAGAGGGTTCTAAATATTTGTTGTTTCAAAATACTGTATTCACATTCATTATTCATGTTGTTTTGAATCTGGCAACTGTAGGTATGCCTCGTTTACAAATCTTCAAAATCAGTTTTAGAACGGTATGTTTAGACATGTCTTCATAGACTATGTTAACATTTTTCACTCTTGTTTCATGTACATAAAGTATAATTAAAGGGATAATTTGACTGTATCAATGTGGAAAACCCCCTTGACCCAAAAAATAAACAATGTCAAATACAAAATTTGGTTTGGTTGTTTTTAAAAAAGCACACCGAGAAAGTATGTAAAAATTACAGCGGTCTAGTTTTTACAGTCTGTGGCATTTCTCTCACACTGCCAAAATAAAGAAATTGCAAGGAAAATAGAAATCAGAAATATGACTGGCTTAATAATTAAAAAAAAAGTCATCAGAATTAAAAGCCCAAGAGCATTATTGCAGGCAAAAGGTTGCAAATCTCAAAAACTGTTAAAACTGTTTAATCATATCTTTCAAACCAGGAAAATCTGACAATGATGGCATCACAAACATTGTTTCTTTCTCTGCAACCTAGGAAAGCTTGTCTACCTTATTCAACTGTGTGTTTACTGTAAATAAACAGGCAATTGGACCTTTTAAAGGTGGTACTTCCATGAGTATAGCTACCATATTAAGCGTTATGATTTTTCTCATTCACCATCTCTAGAAATCTAACAGATAGTTTTCTCCAAGGATACTCCATGGTATTAGGGGCAGACATATTTCTAATGACCATTTTATTGGACAAAACTGTGTATGCACACCTAACGTGCAATAATCAATCTAGAAGAGTCACTAATACTTTTGGTCCGTTTTCTCAGACGAAATGGAGCAACTAAAAAGTTTGGTCAGTTTTAGAAATACACAATCTGACTAGCACACACAGAAAGTTGGCCCACAGACATGGAATAATGCCACAAAACTACAATAACTAAAGATGGATATGGCCACTGTGTATTCTAAGTTACTCAGGTAAAAAGAAACAATGCCAAATCGCTACAAAAACACACCAGAAGCTTGCCAGAGTTAAAAGATGTAATCTCAAAATGAACATTGAACAATGTTCCCCTTTAACCACGTCCTTACCTTGCAACGCTAGCACGTTAGTCGATTAGAAAGTCGTCAAAACAGAGCAAGTGTCTTTTCATTACGGTCACATGTCAACTTCACGACGCGCGGGAAAAAAATCTCCGTAACCGTTACATCGCCCTCTTTTGGTCAACATCATGGTAGCGGCGGTTTCTGTCAGAATTAGCGCGGGATTTTTGTGAAATGCAATCAAACAAGAACACACACGGTTTAAACCTGTTCATAATATTCTAATAGCGCTTTATTATTCAAAATCTCACAGTTCTTTCATCGTTATATGTATCTTCAGCAATAAATTAAACTTCTATGGCTTCATGTAACATTTGTAATAATGTTTGACAAAAATGCTAGTTCATTCAACCACACATACAGTATTCATATTTTCATATTTTACCATGACATTCATTTAAAAAAGTAAAAATGGTTATATTACAAACATATTTAAAAAAAATAAAATTAAAATTAAAAAACGTCGAAAATATGTATTTTGATGCCATATGAGAATATGATTATGAGAGTGTACAATGGTTTGATGTTATCTGAGTAATCCTCACAACCAGTGAGGATGCTGCCGGGGAAGACGATGTTGAAGATTTGTTTTCCAGTCATGATTTGCAGTCCTTTCAGCATTGTTTGTCCTCCAGCCCCGTGATATCTCTTTTGAACCCCCCTCACCACAATGTGAAACAATATAATGCCTATTGTTCTTTTACTCTTGCGTACTGTAATTGTTCTGTTTATACTCTGCTCGTACCATAGTGCGCTCGTATTGTGCCAGAGAGAACAGGAAATCCAGTTCTTCGTAAGCAAAAGTTACGGATGAATTAAACAAAATAACAGTCACCCAATCACAGCTGTTTTTACTTGTTCATTATGTCTACTATATACATTTCAATAAGAAACCCCCCTCCCCATGTCAAAACATGAAGACATTATTACATATGCAATGTTGACTGTTGCATAGTCAAAGTACACTCTCAGTGGGTGGGTGTTGGTGTTTTTTTGCAGTCCCTCAGGGTAATTCACTTCTCGTCTCGAAAACATTCATCAGGCACATGGTTTGGCTTCGCCCCTTTAGACTTTCTCTGTAGATGTGAAGCATCTGTAGCTCTGGATGGAGATCAGTGTCTGGAATCATCTGCTGTTTTTGACCAGACATGACGGTACTGCGTCGACTCGCTATAGCGTCTCTTACTGTTGTTGTAATAGTTATTGTTTTGATATTTGTGTGCATACATCTTCTGGTAGGTAGATGCTGCAGAATAAAAGGAAAAAGAGACGTTAATTACAAAATGATAGTACCCAAAAATCCGTCATATTTCCTCGTCGCACTTCCAAAACAACATGACGTTTTTTTAAAGAATTAGTTCACTTCCAGAATAAAAATTTCCAGATAATTTACTCACCCCCTATGTCATCCCAGATGTTCATGTCTTTCTTTCTTCAGTCACAAATAAATTAAAGTTTTTTGAGGAAAACATTCCAGGATTTTTCTCCATATAGTGGACTTCAATGGTGGTCAACGGGTTGAAGGTTCAAATGACCATTTTAATGCAGCTTCAAAGGGCTCTACACGATCCCAGCTGAGGAATAAGGGTCTTATCTATCGAGATGATTGCTCATTTAAAAAAATAAAATAAAAATTGTATACTTTTTAACCACAAATGCTCATCATGCACTAGCTCTGCAAGTGTACGCGCAATTCAGCACTACAAAATCACATGGGACAAGACACGCATGGTTAGTTCTTCGTCTGTGTACCTCGGTTCAAAAAGGTAAGGTAGGTTGAAAAACTACAACGTCCGACATTGTTGTTTTACCTTTTTTTTATAAAGGGCGTTTGACTTTTTTTGCACATTTGCTTCGTAAACACTGGGCCGGTACTTCTGCCAATGTCACGCATGACCTTTCCAATGTGACTACGTAAAGTCGAGCTAGTGTAAAATGAGCATTTGTGTCTAGAAAGTATATCAATTTGTTCTTTTTTTTTTTTGAAAATGACCGATCGTTTTGCTCCGGGCTGCGGGATTGTTGTAGAGGCACGTGAAGCTGGGAACGAAAACTGGCGATTCGAACATTACCAGTGACTGCCATTGAAGTCCACTATATGGAGAAAAATTTATTTCGACTGAAGAAAGAAAGACATGAACATCTTGGAGGACATGGGAATGAGTAAATTATCAGGAAATATTTATTCTGGAAGTGAACTAATCCTTCAAGTGGATTAGGAAACTTAAATAAAAATCTATTTCAATATGTCTTGACTTGAGTAAGACATTAACTAACTGAAATAAATAACTGATATACAAATAAATGTATAGATATATAAAAAATTTTTTTTAAAAATGACAAAAGCATAACAAAATCAAAATATATAAATAAAGACTAATTCAAAATGTTTTATATAAAATGTTATTATAAATAATACTAAAATAACACTAATGAGCGATTTCATGATGATTTCACTAAACATCTATTATTCGAACCAGCTGACGTCGATGCAAGCATGTGATTTTGGGCTTGTCCCAGTGGCCGTCTTCTTGGCATCTGATAGTGGGAACGTGTCTTTGGATGAAGCCGTCCTTGCAGTGGTACCTGACCAGAGAGTTGATCTCATAGCGCGGCTTCATGCTGCCATAGATTTGGGCATCCTTTATGACAGGAGGCTGACCGCAGGACACTGAGACAGAGGCAAAAGAAAGTCAAAGACAGTGAGCTGACACTATAGATTAGATGAGGGGGAAGAGGAGGTCTCACCTGTGCCCTTCTTGCAGGTGAAGGTCAGGTGGTAATTGCACGGCACGTCGTTCCACTGGCCGAAGCATGCCAGTCATCACAACACAGTCCTCGCTGTGGAGAGAAGCTCGTCCGGCGAATGCTCTCAGTTCTCAAATTGCTAGTGCAAAAGTCAAAGGGGGTGGTGGGGTGGGGGGGGGGGGGGGGGTTATTTAACTGCTCTTGCACCACTGCATCTGCCCACATGAGGGCGCAAAGATCACATGGAAGAATCAAAATAGATCGTGCTCTATACACATCTGACAGGGTTACATGGGACTTACCTTGATAAAATGAGGGGAAAGGGATGCTACGTTATTCTAATAAAATGTACTGCTGCATGCAATTTGCATGGGTTGAACACAAACACTCAAACCCATTTCATATGTAGAAAGGCATACAACAAATCAAATAAATATCAAATATACATGATGACGCAAGATCATCAAAATCAATTGAATGTTTTTGCAAAAATTGAATGTTTGCAAAATTAGCAGTTTTGCATTATGATTTATGCTATTTTAGGAAACAAATAAACACATGCATACATAAAAATGCAAGAATAAAATCACTCAAATAAAAAAATAAATAAACGATGAATAAAACAGCTAAATGAATAAATAAATGATCAGAAATTAAATAATAAATAAATTTTAAAAAGCAAATAAATAAAGTTGATACCACACAGAATGATAAAATGCTAAAGTGAGAACTTTTCCATTAGCATTATCTTCATCTAAGCTTATGATTTATGGAACACCTTTTTATACTGTGATTTTAATAACTGTGTGCACAATTGCTTCGCACTAATTTTAGGATCAAACAACCTCATTTATTCAGGCCGGAAAAAAAACAACATGCCAAGAATGACTCATATCTGAATCTTAATATCTGAATTCATGGTCACCTGGAACACAGATGTTCATCTAATAAACAGACATTTTAGGATCAAAATAATGAATCCCATCTTACCATAGGGTGTCCATCAGTCCAGCGGAAATCATTGTCAAACATTTTATCATTCAGTCCGATCCACTGATAGTCATGTCCCAAACCTACAAGACAATTACACAGATTTCAGTATATATCTCTGCCAAACTAGTCCACACAAACTATCATATGACTTGATATGAAGTGGACAAGTTGTGTGTTTGACTAATTTCTACTATTTGTATCTGCTTATTGGTGGGAAAAATGGAAAGTTCCCACTCCAAACTCAAACTGCTGTGTCAGACTGGTCGGGAAACTCAAACAAACAGAGGAATGTTTTGATAGCACCACAGTGTTTATACTCTTCGGGACAATCAATCTACTTGTATTTGTCTCTGCATATTAAACTGGGAAAGAGAAAGCATTTTATAACACAGAAAAATAACATCTTTAAGCTAGTGGATGTGCCCAGAGAAATGGAAAAAATTCATTCATCTTTTTGGTTTGAGGACCTTTGCAAACTTCTTTGACATCTTTAAATAGACTACCTGACCAAAGTAGAAATAGCAGGAAATCAGTTAAACCAAACCACACATCACATGACACAAACAAATGTAGAACAAATCGTTTCTGTGCCTCGAGGAGCTGTTTAGTTTAGAGTCAACAGCACTTTTATTATGAATTATGCTTTGTTTAGTCAGTGCTAGAATTCAGTTAGTCCTGAGTATGTTTTTTTGCCTCACTTGAAACTAGATTTTTTTACATTTGATGGAAATGTGCCTGTGCAAAACTCAACACCACGCACTGCTGTGGGCATTTACCAAAAGCATTGCTATACAGATTCCAAAAGGTTTTTGTAGTTTTTAGGGCATTGCTATAAAGTGCTACAAATGGCCAAACCCTGGCAAGTTAGCATTTTAGCACGTCAATTGACTTTTTTGAATTCGTTTTTGGCTAAATGTCTTAAATAAGGTCTGTGGGGAACACAAGCTCAGAATATTTTCGTGTTTTATTCTAGGACAAAAATACATCAGTAATACCCCTTTTTACAGCTTTTACCTGTCTTGAAAATGGCAGTTGCTAACAAGTGTCTAAAAGGGCCTACAGAGGTTGTCGGGACATAAAACATCATCATGCTTAACTAGTTGCTTTTATAGCCTCATTGCGTTTAGAATCATGCTTTTGCAAACTGTTCTAACTCAGATTGTCAGGGAAAATGTCATGCAAACATGTTGTAGTTCGTTTATAGCCTACGTTTAGCTTTGTACTTCTACCAATTGCATTTAGGCTTTAGAATTCATAAACGTTGCATTCAATTCTGAAGATTATCATGCTGAACAATTAAAAACGTTTGTTGGTGTCTGAGAGTTTTTCTGGTTTGGCCTACAAAAATACGTCATCTACAGCACTCTATACAATACTTAAAGAGTTACAAAGTAAAAGAGTTAATGGTTTGTTCAGGCCCTATCAAGAGTGAGCAATAAAATGACTGATGTCTGCTTTGCCAATACCATTCATAAACTCTATAAAATCATAAACTCACGATTAACAAAGAGCTGCTCTTCATGGGACAGGACGCTGGTGAGGTGACCGCCCTGCAGACGACACTCTCTTTCCGCTGCTTCCCATGTCCGGCGGTGTGTGAAGTACTTATAGCAGTGGCTCTGAAACTTGTTCCAGCCAAAGTCACAAACCTCCGTATCTGAAAGTTTGAATGACATTGAAACATGAGAAGCCTACAAATGAGGAAAGCAGGCAAAACTTTGGATAGCATCCATAATGTTAGCCATATCAGTGCATCCAAATTCAAATGGCAGATGCTTTTGTAATTCATCATGATACAGCTACAGGCAGTATCACAGTGCCCATAGTTTATCAAAGAAAAGACGTTTCATGATTGAATCTGTACCCATTTTCTTCAGCATTAACCATAAACAAGCCTGTCTTTCAGATCAAGTAGAATCGGTTATGGTGCAGAATAGACACACAGAACCGTGTCTGTTTTGAGTTCGGCCATTAACTGGGTTAACCTAGTGCAAAGCACTTTTTCTTCTATGCTATACAATGAGGATCATCAACATTTTGCTTGGACTGAAACCCCCCAATGACCGCAGCGCTCAGTGTGAAAGCTAAATGCAAACAATGACATCTAATGAGGCTGGAAAGAAAACACCAGTAAATGAGGCCAAGTAAATCATCTCAGACACACGGCCCATAGTGCTGTTTTCTTTAACTGATTACGTACTATTATGTGCTCGCTTCGTCCTTTGCCCTGAATGTCCAGTAGATTATCTGAACTGCTTTCGTAGCATAGTGCACGTACATTAGCAAGCGCCACTGAAAATCTATTATAATTGCTACAATAATATCCAAATCTTCAATCTACTTGAGAATGTAAATTGTTCCTCCGATTTCAGTTGTCTTAAGTTGCATGTTTTTTTAAAGCCATGTTAAATCACAACAAATATTTTAACCGAATTGACCAAGTGTAATGTGTCATGATGCATAGCACAATTTTGTAAAAAAAAAAAGAAAAAAGGGGGGTAGTGAAATTATGGTCAGAGCAAATATTAACAAAATATCCATGACTTTGGTGGTTTTTAAATTGCCTACTTATTTTGCGAGACCTAGAAGTAACAATGGATCGCATCAGGAAAACTACTTTAACCACTAGTCAGTGTCTAGAAACTGGTGGTCACATGCAACTTTGGCTCTTTGTCAGAAATAAATCATAAATCGACAAGGTTCTGGTTTCCCAAAGTTCTGTCTCATGCTGTTTGGCTAAAATACTGTATGCATCACACTATCGCAAGGTTTAATGCAGCAGCTTCGGATGAAACATTTTCAACTGTCACCAAAGGTCCAAATTCAGCTTCACTGATTAAACACAACTGTATTAAATGTGAAATAAGGTTATTTTTTACATTACGTGAAAAGCGAGAGTTCAACTTTTTACGATTTCCCCTGATCTTTGGCTAAAAAGCCTGAGAAAACAGATGTCCTCAGAGGTGATGTTTATGCATGGAGAAGATTAGCTCTGCTGATTAATGGCAGCAATATTTTGTATGAAGCTGGAACCAATCCATTGGGGGACCAACGCCCAACAAGACCGTCAAGCCTGTGCGAGTGCGCGTAAATGTCAAGTCCTGAGAAGGTTAATAGCTCTCTTCAAAGTGAAAACGTGGCTCTCATTCATAAGTCAACTGATTATTTTCATAGCAGGGAAAGTCCTACGTGAGATGGAGTCAGGTGTTTGGGAGTTTCTATACTGTGGTTTGTCCCTAGTGTGACTTGGAGGGGTCTCCACGAGCCTCGTGGACAAATTGTGATGCATTAATTGATTCCAGCTTCTTTCACAGTAAAGACCCATGTGCCAATCACAGTCGCCTTCCCAGAGTCCTAAGGGGCTTCACCTTCACAAGTGAGGGAACAGCAAAGAAGGGCCAAGAAACCCTTGTCAGAATCAATCCCAGCCCTGCTTCACGTCATCAGAGGAGAATGGCTTGACTTCATCATCCTCAAAGACTGTCCACAGCCATGTGAAAAGAGATTCAGAGTTTTGTTTTTTACGAGATGTTTGTCATAGTTAAAACCACAACAGACCATCCAAAAGGGATGTTCTCATATTTGAAGTGCTTCACTGAGCATTTTGATGGGCAATGAAAACTAACTGTGAAACAAGGCTCAACCTGAATGCCAAGAAGACTCTCACTGTATGCAAATGTGATTTGAACCCTCACATTATACATTTTATTTCCATTTCATGCATATCAAAGCCTACATATAACAATGGCAAGCCAATCACCAGACTAAATTATCAGAGTGACAGCAGATTTGGCACCTACTTTGTTCCCCCTTCAAGCCTCATGTAATAGTTGAAAGACAATATGAAGACCTGGTATCATATTGCAATAAGGTAACATAACTAATGCTCACATTAGTTCTGTAAATCAATAGCTAACACAAAAGAACAACGAAAAAAACTTTTAAAGCATCCTTTAAGCTTAACTTCTGCGTACAGTATACTAATAAATCCGTTTGTATACATTAACATCATGCTTGATTATTAAATGCTGTTAAAAATAGTTTATTGTTAGATCATGATATCCAACAAACCAACCTAAAATGACCGAAAATTATGTCCTTGGTCTTATTGTACACAGTTCAGTTGCTATATGATTGCTAAAGTCTTCTCAGTGGTGTTTAAGCACATTGCTTTGTGGTTGCTTTGGAATTTTAGGTGGTTGCTAGGGCATTCTAAGTGGTTACTTATTAGATCCACTCCTATTTCCCTTTTAATATAGTCCTTGCTATACATAGCCCCCATTACGACTGTCTTCAAGAACCAGCTAGTTTGAACAACTAGTAGTTAACCAAATGGTAATCAGTCTTATTGTTGGGATTTAAATTATACCAATCTGCCTCTTATGTAACTGACTTTTAAAAAAAATGTTTAGACCAGTCTTAAAGAGAAAAAAAATATTACTATTAAAGGGATAGTTCTCCCAAAAAATTCTGTCTTGATTCTCAAACCTCCAGTCATTCTAAAAACCGGAAACCTTTGTTTTCAGTCTCCAGACACAAATTAAGATATTTTTGATGAAATTCGAGAGCTTTCTCACCCTCTATAGACAGTAATGTAACTGACACGTTCAAGGTCCAGAAAGGTGGTAAGAACATTGTGAAAATAGTCCATGAGACATCAGTGGTTCAACTGTAATTTTTATGACGCTACAAGAATACTTTTATGTGTACAAATAAACAAAAATATACATGTACATGTCACATGGATCATTTTAACAATGTTCAATGTTTCTGGGTCTGTGAACATTTCAGTTACATTGCTCTCTATGGAGGGTCAGAAAGCTCTCAGATTTCATCAAAAATATCTAAATTTGTGTTCTGAAGATGAATAAAGGTCTTGCGGGTTTGTAACGACATGAGAGTGAGTAATCAATGACAGAATTTTCAATGCAACTTAGATGTAGATCTAAGCCGGTCTATTGCTATTGCCTTAGCAAGCACTGCTAATAATATCATAGCAAGACACGTCAATTTCAACCCAATCAAATTATTTTCTGCTGAATATTCCACTAAAATACACACATTACAGAAGTTCAGTGTTTTGCAAACGTCATTTCAAGCTGGCTTTAATTAGTTTCCAAAGTCTTCTAAAAGTCACAACCTAAATGTGGGACCTACTCAAGTCATGCCTGGATAAGTATGACGAGGCGACTAAAGGAAAATGTACTCATCATTTACATAGTCACACTAATGTTCCTGGGACCATGCCAAGTAAGTCAGCTGGCTCTGCAACGGCTCATCGAATTGCATTTGTGAGACGTGTGGTGGGTGTAAGGGAAGAGGCAGTACTGTCGCTGACTCCATGACCTTTTCTCTGAACCCTATTGTTGGCACAAATGTGCTTTCATTCCTATGGACACCATACCGCACACCCTCTGGAGGATGAAGCCTGCCAGATGTGGTGAACTTTGTGGTTTGGTTTGCCCATTCTAACTGTTTGGACTGACCGCTATAATGTATACAATTTGCTTCAGTGGATTTATTAAACAGCCATAGCTCACTTTTCAGAAACTAGCACCCTAAATCATAACATATTTCATCAAACAGCTCCTAACAGTAATTTAAGAGTTATATTTTCTTCCACTTACAATGGAAACCTATCAGGCAATCATGCAGATAAATGTTTAAAATATGCTATCATTGCAACATTTAAAAAATAAACCAGAAGATACAATAGGCATTATGCGTTAGCATGAAAGTGACGAGATAAAATCACTTAGCAACTTGCTATCATGCAACAGTCCACAATTAGTTGCCCAGAAAAAACATTCCTTCAAGAATTTCATATATAAGCCCAATTAAAACAACTGTATAGCATCATGTTAGTGTTGAATTCATACCTTGCTCACAGAGGGGTCCTGAATAGCTGGGCAGACAGACACAACTGAAAGAGTTTAACCCATCAATGCATGTTCCTCCATTGCGACAAGGGTTTGACTGGCATTCGTCAACGTCTGGAGGAATTACAATATGAAAATGTCTTACTTTACTTAGAAACTCTAAACGTGTTAATCAAAAGTGAATAAATCTGCAAATATTAAAGGCTTCAAACCATTTTCACAATGTTCCCCACTGTATCCAGGCATGCAGAAACACTTGTTTCCTTTTCCATTAGAATAGCAAGTTCCACCATTTTCACACACACTGACAGAGCAAAGTGTGAGACCTAAAATAACAAAGTAGCATCTATTAGTGGATGGACAAGTCCATTATGGATAAGTGGACTACAACGCAGAGTAATTCAATTATTTTGTAAACCTCAAGAAAGGAACTATCGAAATTACCATTACAGCACTACACAAGATAAGCAATATACAATGTGAGTTACAAAAATATTATGTGGAACTGTACCTTGCAAATCCTCCATATGGCTCTCAACAGTGTAGCTGGAATCTCTCCAGACTTCTGGTTTTCTTGTGGTGAACTCTTCCCTGGATGGTGGTTGTCCTTCAACAATTGAGGGACCCGCCACATCTTCATAATATACAACATTCTCTTCAAATGCCACAGTACTTGTGGCTTTGGGGGTGGTGAAAACGTCTTCTGTAGCAGAAGTAGTTGCCCTATCCAAGACCTGAACTGGCTCTTTCACATATAAGTCTGTAGCAACACTAGTGGTGGGATAACTGGAAACTTGGGTAAATGAGGTGAGAGGCTTCTCCGTTGAGAATCCAAATGTAGAAAGTGATATTTCTTGTGTTATCTCTTCTGAAGTCTCAGATGATTGCACTGAGGTGATTGTCTCTTCTGAAGGTGATTTTTGGATTAGATCCCTTTCTTGAGAGCCTGAAGTCCCTGATGACTGCACTGAGGTGGCTGTCTCTTCTGAAGGTGTTTCTTGGATCAGAACAGTTTCTTGGGAGCCTGAAGTCCCTGATGACTGCACTGAGGTTGTTGTCTCTTCTGAAAGTGATTTTTGGATTAGATCAGTTTCTTGGGAGCCTGAAGTCCCTGATGACTGCACTGAGGTGGTTGTCTCTTCTGAAGGTGATTCTTGGATCAGAATAGTTTCTTGGGAGCCTGAAGACTCTGATGACTGCACTGAGGTGGTTGTCTCTTCTAAAGGTGATTTTTGGATCAGAACAGTTTCTTGGGAGCCTGAAGTCTCTGATGACTGCACTGAGGTGGTTGTCTCTTCTAAAGGTGATTCTTGGATCAGAACAGTTTCTTGGGAGCCTGAAGTCCCTGATGACTGCACTGAGGTAATTGCCTCTTCTGAAGGTGTTTTTTGGATTAGAACAGTTTCTTGGGAGGAAGACATTACTGCTCTAAGACTATCCGTGGGCAGAATGGTGGTTTCTGAACTTTGGGTTGTGAATTTTGTTTGGGTTTGGACACTAGTGAAAATCAATGGTGTTGTGTCTTCTGCAGAACCTTCAAATACTTTAGTTGCTTCATCATATGCACCAACGCTCATTTCTTCAGTTTGTTGAATGAGAAGGGATGGAACAGTAGTTGCAGAGAAAGGTTGTTTTGAGAATGCTTCAGTTGGCTGATCACCAGAGCTGATGTCCTCAGAGATGGTGAAGATCGTACTTACATCTTTTTCAATCTCAGGCACCAATAAAGGACTCTTAGTTGTACTTGTGTCTTGGTCTTTCTCAGTGTGTGTAATATAAGGAGTGCTTTCTTCTGAGATTGCCTCTGTTTGAAAAGTTGAAACCACCCGAATCGTAGGCTGTGTACTGGGCAAAACTAAACTAACAGGTTGCCTTGGCTCTTTTGGATGAGCACTTGTTAAGGAACTTGTAAAGCTGTGAGATGAAACAGTGAAAGATGGAGATGAAGTTGTGTGTTTTGATTCCTCTGTTGCATATATATCTTGTCCCGAGCCCTCGTCTTCAGTGGAGGTTGAGCCCTCAAAATCTTCTGTTTCTGGTTTCATTTTTCTGTTCTCTGTTGTCTTCATTTCTACAGTACTGGCTTCTGGAGTTGTAACAATTGGTCCTTTGGTATTGCAGTCAACCCCAAATGCCGGTGTAGTCTTCTCTGTTTCAGCTATTTCAGTCTCGTCGGTAGCCACCACAAATGGGTCATTAGTTGTTGGAAGTGTGTCAGCCGCAGAACCTTCCAAGGCGGTCAGTTCCTCATCATCATCTGTTGTGCGCATCCCCGAACCTTCTTCGTGCATGCTTAATGATATGGCTTGTGGGGTCATTTCCTGGCTTGGAGATTTGGTTGCAAATGTGGGCAGCTCTGTCATGGTTATACTTTCCAAGCTCTTTGTTGAGAAATGAGGCTCAGTTTGGCTTCTGGTTGTTGAGCCAGATTCGTCTGTTTCAGGGGAAGATATGGTGCCTTCAGCATCCTCCGTAAGTATTTCTATCTCATCATCGGGGATGTTTTTTTCTGTTGGTGGGATAGCAGTGTCAAACTGGTCTCCTCTAGCCTCCTGAGTTTGGTCAGCGTCTGGTTTCAGAGTCAACTCGTGCTTTCCGTTAATGAAACTCACTTTTGGGGTGATGGTAACAGAAGCTGATGTTTCACCTATAAGGTCTCCACTGCCTAAAGGTGGCTCACTTTCACCAGCCGTTATAAGTGGAGTAGAAAGCCCTGATACTCCAAGGAATTTTAGAATAGCATCAACTGCTTTAGTATCAACTGCAAACAAAAAATGAAAAGACATTACACATACCTGAGTTAGTTTATACTGAGTAAGCCAAACGCTTATCAAAAATAATCTACTGTAAAGTGTTGCCAATTTTTCAAATTACTTTATAGACATCTTAGACACTAGCACTGCATATATATTCCACTTAATGGCTAGAGTCTCAGTTGAGGCAAATAAAACGCTCACGTCAGTTATGATTTTGGCAGTCAAGATATTACTGATTGTTTCTACGTAAGTAATGGCCCTACTTATATTCAGAGAAAAGCTTATTATTAATTATATTCAGTGATTTGTCCCTGTGAGACCCTAAAGTCACTATACTGGAAAATTGCAAGACCCTTTTCCTTTTTAAATAGCTCAAAATTAAACAAAGTGATTCCAGCTACTGTTACATTACGCCGTTAAAATGTGTGAAATATAGCCAGAAATTTTACTACATCCTCATGTCCTCAATAACATACATATCAAAATATTATTTTTTCTTTGGTGGATTCACTAGCAGCCACACATGGTAACATGATCTGTAGACTGGACGAGGTAAGGAAAAGCAATTAGCTTGCAGTGATTACCTCTCTGATTGTTTTAAGGGGCTTTGCCAATTGACCTGGGAGGCATTTGTCTGTGGCTTTGAGAGCTACTCTTTCTCACAACCAAAACCTGTCTTTCCCTGATGTTTTACTAGAGTAGGTGCCCCTTTAACATTATCACACAGTATAAATGGGTCAGCTGATTAATGTCGACCCACAGGACCTAAAAGACAGGAACACTGGCTGCAGTCTATTTACAGATGTTTATCAACCTCAGTCATCACTCTTTCCAGCAACACGGGAAGTCAATTAAGGTCATGGGAAGGCATGGGAGATCTGTTTCTCTTCTCTTCTTTATGCATATAGGCAGCACCACTAGTTTAGCTATACTTCTGGATGAGGTAAAGATTTGGCACGAACCAAATATTAAAGCAATTGCATGAAATCAAAGGACCAAGTCCAAATCTTTTGTTTGCAAGACAGCAGTAGGCGTCTCGACAGAGCCAAATGTGGCCTCTCTTTGGCCAAGATCTACATTCATTTTGCATCTCAGTGTTTCCTAAACCAAGTCACTCATTTACAACATGCTGCTTTGGACATGCAACAATCACAGAAAAACACTGCCACACCAAAATATGAAAGGACAAGCAAAACTGGTTCAAGAAGTCAATGTATTGTATACTTGGATACTGTCTTGCTCTGGTAAAATTAGCTTCTATATTAACTTTTTGCACATACTAAGTGAACTGTTTTGCACATACTTTGAATTTTGCATAGACAAAATTGTCTGAACTTCCATCTGACCTACCTGATTGATTTCTCTGCGTAATGTTGTATATGAACACATTGATGCCCAGTGGAAAGTCATCGTCCTTCTTGGCATCAATCTGTTGGCTGTGCAAGTTCACGTTACTTAAATCTGGGGTTAGCAAAGTGGACTCAGCCAAGTCAAGACTTCCTTCAGTCATGTTTGCTGTGGTTTCATTCTCTTTGTACACAATTTTTGGCTTGTCTGGATCTCCTTGCAAGTCTGTAGTAAACACAGGTGACGTAGGAATCACACTCCCAGAAGTATCCATGTCACCATTGCTGCTACCCTCCACATCATTGTCTCCCCCATGCGGAGTTTCCAACCCAGGATGCATGTTCCCTGCGGTGGGCTGACGTTGAATCTGGATAGAGAAGAAGGAATCTGAATAATGGGGCATTTCAGGTGTAGTAGGGACTGGTGTGGTTTCCATATCCGAAACTCTCTCATCTTTAGTTGGTACAACAGCAATGGCTTCAGCAGAGGGATTCGCTTCAAGTGCGCCTCTGTCACGCGGAGCCATGCTTGCAGAGAACATGGATGGTGGCTCTTCTCTGGTGCCATGGGCTGGCATAGAAGAGACTGAATCTGAATAATGTGGCATTTCAGGTGTGGTAGGTGTAGGTGAGGGTAACTGGACAGCAAAGTAGTTATCTACACTATGGGGTACCCCTTGCACCAAGGAGCTGTCTTTGTCTTCATAGTCATTAAATGTTGTGGTTTCCATATCCAAATTTCTCTCAGCTTCAGTTGGTACAACAGCAATGGCTTTAGCAGAGGGATACGCTTCAGGAAGGCCTCTGTCACGTGGAACCATGCTTGCAGAGAACATGGATGGTGGCTCTTCTGTGATACCATGGGCTGGCATAGAAGAGACTGCTTTAAGGGAAGAGATTAGATGGCTGTCTATGAGAACCGGAGGTGTTGTGGGTCCAGCTGGGGGTACAGTTGTGGGACCCCATCCTGAGAACAGAGAGAAAAGGAAAAAATGTAATTTTGACCAAGCATTTTGTAAATACTTTTCCAGGTGAAGTGTGTAGCTTTGGTGCCTCTAGTGGCACCAGATTGAATGACAAAATAATGGTTTTCAATTGTGAATGGCTTCAATTGTTCAGCTTGTCTGACCCATATTTATACAATTTACTGACAAGTCAGACTGCCCATACAAACAGAGAAATTTTGAAAGTGCCACATTGTCAACCTATATGTCTCTATGCATTAAATTGTGATAGACGAAACTGTCACTTTTATGAGGTGTTATTAAGGTGAGCACTGTAGAATACTTTTGCAGTTTTATCCTAAATAAGACACAGCCCTCAGTCTATTAATATTGACCAAGTAAGTGCAATTGCTGGCAGCAAAGTCAAGATATTTCTACAAAATGCCAATAACAGCAGAATCGCCTAAGTATTTAGGGATTTTTTTTGGCTGGTAACAAGTTATTTTAGGGAACATGACGCACTATGACAGGGTAGAACCTGACAGTTTATATTTATTTTGAAATTTTAGCTTCCTTTCCAGAACATTTTTGGCTAGGTTGCATTTTGCCTAACCACATATTTTGACTCTGACCAGTAGGTAAATAGTCTTGAATAAGTGCACTTGGAATGTTTCATAATGTAAGTGCCAACGTCATCTCATTCTCACAATCAATAAATCAAACCCTAACACTGCTGGCTACATGCATGCTAGCTCTGACACACTTTCATGGACCTATATAAAAACTCGAAATGGCCAAGTTAACGACACTATAATGTTCACTCTTGTCTGTTCATACACATATACACACTGCTGTGTGTATGACATGTTGGCAGGCTTCCAAGGGTTTGACTCAAGAGAGTTTCAACAAAACCACGTTAAAACCATTCATGATGACATGTATGGCAGTCACTAATCTGGCTGCATGCAGGGGAATAGAGTGGGGGTCCAAAAGTCTGAAAGGACAAGTGAAAAGGCCTCTATTTTTTGTCTGATTTTAAAAATATACATGGATTTCAAAATGTCTTAGTATGTGGTGTGACTACTTTTCCTTTAATGACAGCAGCACTGTGACACAATGTGACATGAGGTCCTTAAAGACCTTATAAGACCAGGTTAGATGCTATATTCAATTTTTCTAATAAAAAAGAGTCTGGGAGAGATAGACATACTGTATACTACTGTTCAAAACTATTGGGTCAGCATTTTTTATTTTTAAATAAATTGATTCTTCTATTCAGCAAGGAGATCAAAAGTGACAAGGGATTCTATTTTAAATAAATGCAGTTCTTTTGAACTTTTCTGATAAGCGGGTCGTAGATCCTGAAAAATCTGCTCACGTTTCTGCCGAAAGTAGTAGGATTGAATTGTTTAAGCAAATCTGCATATTAGAATGATTTCTGAAGGTCTGTTACACGATTGGGGTTGTTCCACCCTGGAGTAAGCTCTGAAAATGCATCACAGGAATAAATTCCATTTTAAAATATATTTCAATAGAAACATTATATTGAAATGGTTCTCAAGTATATTTTACAATATTAAGTTTAAGGATGAGAGTTATCATTTTTTATTTTTTTTTTTTTATTAAATAAATGCAGCCTTGGTGTGCATAAAATACTTCTTTCAAAAACAATAAAACATCTTACCAACCCCAGACTTTAAACAATGTCTGTTCAATATGTTGAATGTACAACCTATTGAAAAAAACCCTGATTTCTATCTATTGCATGTTCTTAGAAGCATTTCACTGACCGTTTGGTCTGACTTATGTGACAAAACGCTTGTTTTCAGTACTAACCACCAATTGTTGTTCTTTCACTGCATTTGATAATTTATGTTCTTTTAAATCTGTTTTTACACAAGCAGCATTTCAGATGCATAATGCTAAAGTTATGCAGAGTGTTGTGGACAGACAAAAGCCAACACCCATCTTTGCTTCCTTCAGTCTCTTCTTCTGAACAGTAGATCTATCTTCATCTTTCTTTAAGCCTGCACATGTCATGAACAGGCTGAGAGATTTTAAAATACCTGAATACTACGACAATATGACAAAAGCCTCCCACTTTTGCTAATGACAAGGGTATCTCAGTGCTTCTTTGTCTCTGACTCAGTGTGTGGACACACAAGAGCCAGCTGTTAGACGTTAGGGATGTGTCCTCTTTTCTATGCAGCGCCTCTGATGTAAAACATCAGGCATCTTTTTCCCTTATAAAACCCCAGTGATCTTGAAACAGCACAAGAGGAAGCCACATCCCCCACTGGCACTTGTTTATATATTATAGTGGGGCGCTCTTGCCCTCCGTGCTCTTTTTTGGCCGATTCAGAGTGCTTTTGTTTGTTTTGCGGTACTTTGCGGTAGAAGCCCATTTAAGAGAAGTGCTTCAAGACCGGTTACATGAAACAAGCCGCGGCTAACAAGAAAGCCACAAAATCCCTGGAGGAAGGGGGTGAAAAGGAGATACCCGATGTAAAATCGGATTAAATGCACGTTAAGCACTGCTTTTGTGTGGCCTGTTTCCATTTTCCCTCTCGAGTGATGACTGAGGTTGCACAGACGGAGAGTTTCAACAACCCCCAGCAGGACAGTTACGGGGTTCAAAGGCCGTAGTCATTGTGGGCAGCGGAATTGACCTGAAAACAGGTCAGTTAGTTTGCCGTTTTAAGGCACAAATTTGAGCTAGACGTAGGACAGAGGTTTAACAGATGAAATCTGAGGACGCCCTGGAGAGAACGAATTATTCTGCTTCCACCCAGCTAGCAGAGAGAGAGGAAAGGTCCGCTCAGAGTCACAGCTGTTATGATATCACAGCAAAACAGACGCCTCCCTATCTACAAAACAATATCGCGAGGAACATGCACATGCAGTTGTGTGAATCTCACCAAACTTGTCAAAGAACATGTCTGTTACAGTATATTTCATCTCAAAATTGAAAGATACTTCCATACAGATTATTTTTGTTTATTTAACTTATATTTTAGACCAATTTTAAATTTTAATAGTTTGAAAAGTTGAAAACTAAAAAGTTTAAAAGTAGTTTTTTTCTCAAATTAGGAATTTCCCTCCAACTGCTCCTTCCCTTGCAATGAAAATTAATAAATAATATTATTGTGGGTAATGATTAAATAATGGTTTTAAAAATAAATAAATAATAATAATATTATATATATATCTATATATATATATAATTATATTTTTTTTTTTTTATAATCCAGTTTGGTAAATAACCTTTTTGTACTCCGAAATAATCTGAATGCTCCTATTATGCGTCTTATTATATATATATATATATAAGTTTTTGATTTTTATTAAGCTCTTTGATCATGTGAGTGTTTGTAAAAAGGGGTTTTAAATTGATACTATTACTATATGAACTATTTAAATAAAATAATACAAGTTTGGTAACAATTTCTGCCTAATGCACCTTGAAACTGGTTACTTTTCTTCTTTATGAAAATATGAAAATGCTTATTTTAAAAAACAAGCCATCAACATGAGTTTTTTTTGTCAAATTTTGCTATGGATAACGTGACTGATACTTTCCTTCTTTTTTCGTCTTGATTGTGAAGTTTCTGTGCGTTCCGCATTAAGTTTTAATGAATTGTTTTGTTTTTTTGTCAATGAGTGTTTCTTGAAGACATACTGGACCTTTGAAAGAAACGCCAAGCTTCTCCTCGTAAGGGAAACCATCTGGTTGAGGAAGCGGTACATAGTCCTCACGCCCAGCTGTCTCTGCGCACTGCTGTCTGGGTAGAGAGTATGGGGTAGCGGGCGCTGCCATCAGACGCCAGCTGATTCACAGCGGTCCAAGCCAGGCCCTCCAGGCTGCATGCAGGTGACCTTGAGACGCGAAAAAAACTGCGTCCCTGTCCTCTCGCACTCCTCCCTGGCTTCAGAACTAGAGATTCCTCCTAAGCATCATAGCAGTGAAAACAACTTACTGATATCACAACACACACATACCACATCCACCTTTTGTCCATGCACATTCTAACACATAGGCATCCCCAGAATGCCTTCTACAAACTTTTAAATATACTCCATTTATGATAGTTATTAAAATAAATAATAAATAAAATTAAAAAAAACATTTATTATTTTTAATTTTTTTTAAATATATAGATATATATATCTATATATTATAATATATCTACTATATATATATATATACAATCCCTGATATAGGTAATATTTGTTATAATTTTTCTTTTGTTCTTAATTCTCTTTTTTTCTTTTCAATTCAGGGTGACCCAGTAATTTTAGATTTGCATGAGCCAAGACATTTACAAAACCATAAAGAATAATTTAACCGATCAAAGTACTTTGATTGCTAAACACCAAAAAGCCACAATGGATTCTATTCTATTTATTTATTTAAAATGCTTCAAAAAATTAATAAACAATAAATATTTGTGGACATTTTGATTTTTGTTTTCATGTCAATTTTCCCTTCCAACTTCTCATTACTGTAATGAAAAAATATATTTGTATTTTTTATAGTGAAAAATGTGATAAATAACGTATTGTTTAAAAAAAATCAAACCATCCAAGTATTTTGTACTTATAGTAAAATTTGGTTATATTTTTCTTTTTGCAAATATAATTTTATATTATAATTTAATAACTGATTTCCATGGATTCCCCAATCCTTTTTTAGGATTTTTTTTTTTTTTTTAATGGAAGACATACCTTTTTTCAAGAGAATATAGAATTACCACTCACCAAAAAAACCAAACATGGATTGACTGATTAAAAAATAAATCAATATATAATAAATGTAATATATACAGTATGTGCACCATTAAGATTTTTCACATTGAGACATTTTCCTTTCAAATTCTCATTACTGCAATGAAAAAAAACAACAATTTATACGTTGCCATAGAAACAAGTGTAATTTCTGAACAGCTCAGAGCAGATTTTCCAAACTGTCATCTCATAATTGTAGTAATTCTGACATGACGTGAACACAGCGTGAGTCTCTGGTGTGTTTCAAGTGAGGAGAAACCCGCTGATTTCTAAACTTACCCTGCAGTTTTCCTACATAGCAGTACACATCATACGTTTCAGAGGAATTTCTGAGTCCGTATGACCTGACTCCTGGCCTCAGTATCATATCGCCGTGGCAGCCTTCACGCGGCCTGGTTATGGGGTATCTGTGGAGAACAACCCCAGATGCGCTTCTCACATCAGTAATATTCAAACATACATAGCATGTCATAGCTTCGAGTCTGGAGCTGGAGAAAGCACCTGACGGTTTGGTCGGCCAGCCATCCGGCGTCACACTGGTCAAATCCGTCCTCGTAGGCTGAATGAAGCTGCTCTGCGGTGGCGATGGTGGCGTCCACATCAATGCAGGCCTGCTTGGCGCGCTCGAAATCTAGAGTGTAGCGACTGGTGCTGGAGCGGTAATGAAACACAACACCTGCGACGAAACAGAAATCAAGCTCATGAACCAAAGGTAAATGCATTTGATCGACTCTTACATAGCAGTTTGGATGTTTTTGTTTGTGAAACACTAATATTTTGTATACCTGACAAGACCACCATCTACAGTTCAAAATTGTGGGGTTTTAGAAAGAAATGAATACCTTTATTCATAAAGGATGCATTTAATTGATCTATAGTGGCACTAAAGATATTTAGAATATCAAAAGCTTTCTATTTCAAATAAACACTGTTCTTCCGTTCTGTTCATCAAAGAATCCTGAAAAAAAATGTATCGCTGTTTCCACAAAAATTACGAAGCAGCAAATCTTTTTTTTTTTCAATGTTGATAATAATACATGTTTTTTTTAAGCAGCAAATCAACATATTAGAATGATTACTGAAGGATCTGAAGTAATGACGCTGAAAATTCAGCTTTGGACCTCCACAAATACATGTTATTTAAAATATATTTAAATGGGAACTGTTACTTTAAATGGTAATAATATTCACAATATTACTGTTTCTACTGTATTTTTTTTGGCAAAATATATGCAGCCTTGGTGAGCATGAGAGACGTCTTTCAAAAACATTTTAAAAAGTCCTCCCAAACGCAAACTTTTCAATGGTAATGTATTTATTCAACAATTTGATTTTCCCTCCAGTCAGGTGTTCATATGGTCACATGATATGCATATCATCTACATTTACATTTAGTCGTTTAGGCAACTGCTTTTATCCAAAGCAACTTTCAAATGAGGACAATAGAAGCAGTCAAATCTAACAAAAGAGCAACAATATACAGTATAAGTGAAAATGCCAAGTCTCGGTTAGCCTAACGCAGTAACAAACCTACAAGGTGTATATATATATATATAGATATATAGATATATATATTTACACACACACACACACACAAAAACAATAATAAAAAAAAAGAAAGCTAGTGTTTGTTTGTTTTTTGTGTTTTTTTTTAAATAAAATTTTAAATACAAAAAGAAGATAAATATAGATACAGTAGAATTAAAATAGAATAGAAAGTGTTAGAGTTAGAGGCTCAAATAAAGGTAGAACAGATGTGTTTTAGTCATTTCTTGAAGATGGTTAAGAACTCAGCTGCTCGGATTGATTTGGGCAGTTATTCCCAGCCCCCCCCCCCCGCCCCACCAGGAGGGCACAGTTAATGAAAAAGTCAGTGAAGTGATTTTGTGCCTCTTTGGGATGGCACAATAAAGAGCCGTTCACTTGCAGAACGCAAGCTTCTGAAGGGCACATAATTCTGAAGTAGTGAATTTAGTTAAAGGGGTGCAGAGCCAGTGGTTGTTTTGTAGGCAAACATTAATGCCTTTAATTTTATGCGAGCAGCTACTGGTAGCCAGTGCAAACTGATGAACAGAGGTGTGACATGTGTGCTTTTCGGCTCATTAAAGATTAATCTTGCAGCGGCATTTTGGATTAATTGTAGAGGTTTGATAGAAGTGGCTGGGAGACCTGCCAAGAGAGCATTGCAATAATCCAGCCTGGATAGAAGAGCTTGAGCAAGGAGTTGTGTTGCATGTTCTGAAAGAAAGGGCCTGATCTTCCTAATGTTGTATAAAGCAAATCTGCAGGACCGGGCTGTTTTAGCAATGTGGTCTGAGAATTTCAGCTTATCATCAATCACAACTCCCAAGGTTTCTAGCTGTTTTTTGAATGGCTTATGGTTGATGAGCCTAACTGGATGGTGAAATTTTGATAAAGTGATGGGTTTGTTGGAACCACAAGCAGTTCTGTCTTGGCTAGTTTGAGTTGAAGGTGATGGTCTTTCATCCAACAAGAAATGTCTGTTAGACATGCTGAGATGCGAGCAGCTATCGTCGGATCATTAACTGATACTTACCTGGCAGGGGAGACACCATGATCAAGAAGGTGGTTCACCCAGGGTGAGGCTCGGCCATTGCACTCCGGTTGTGCTGACTCCTGCGAATGCGAATTCCCCAAATGTGGGAATCTCGACTGCATAATTTATGGTAGTGGGGGACTGCGTTCGCGCTCTCCCATGAATTAACTGGTTAAACAAAGCAGATGGGTTTTTTCTCACTTTTTTTCAACTTACATTTCACTGCTGGTCATATATTCTCTACATAACCATGCATGTGACAAATAAAAAATCTTGAATCTTGAATCATTCCGGATGGAATGAAAGGGAGAGTTGAGTGTCTCAGCATAGCAGTGATATGAAAGGCCATGTTTCTGAATGACAGAACCTAGTGATGCCATGTTGAAAGAGAAGAGAAGTGAAGTGGTCCAAGAACTGAGCCCTGAGGCACCCCAGTAGCTAGATGTTGCAACTTGGACACGTCACCTCTCCAAGATACCTTGAAGGACCTATCTGAGAGGTAAGACTCAAACCACTGGCGTGCGGTTCCTGAGATGCCATTTTCCAATAGGGTTGACAGGAGAATCTGGTGGTTCACAGTGTCAAAAGCAGCGGATAGATCCAGCAAGATAAGTATAGAAGACTTGGTTAGCCACGCTTGCCAGTCTTAGGGCTTCAACAACTGAGAGCAAGGCTGTCTCGGTTGAATGTCCACTTCTGAAGCCAGAATGGTTGCTGTCCAGGAGGTTGTTCTGTGTGAGAAAGGCTGAGACTTGGTTGAACACAACTCGTTCAAGTGTTTTGACATCTAACAACAAATGGGCAAGAGGGCCGCTTTTGTACTGAACACTGACAGTTTCAGCCACAACAACAAGCTGTTGTCCGGCAAAAATGAAGAATAATTGTATTGTTCAGCTATTTAGGAACCTGTCGTGTCAAATACTGAACATGATCTGAATAGTAATCGCTCTCACAGCATTACACAGCATCAAAATATCAAAACTGACTTTATCGCTCCCCTCTTTATACACTTATTAACTATTTTCCTGTACAGTATCCCTAAATGGTGCTAAAAGGCAATTATCTGACATAACTTCAAAGTCTTCAAAATAGGTTTTTATATGATCTGTGAGTGCTCAAAAACAGGCAGACAGATCTTAACACAAGATTTTAAAAGTTGTATATTTTGAACTAGACTAAATATCTTGAAAACACTATGATTACGGCAGATTGCTCGAAAAGAAAGAAAGGGAAAAAATGGTGCATGATGCAGTGAAATGGCCAAATACATCCATCTGCATGTGTATGAATAAAAAAAAGAATGAATTTATGGATGCAACATTTTCAAGAAGGATAAAGCATGCAAATTAATCAAATCAAATAAATAAATAAAACAAAATGAAAAATAAAACATAAATTCTAATTTTACTGTGCTAACTGTCTAACAGCTAAACCATGAAAAAAAAATGAATGATAAAATATATTTATTGTTAATTTAGTTTTTGTATATATACTGTATATACACATACACACACAAAATTAATTCCAAAAACAAAGTACTAATTACTAAAGAAAGTGGATACATTTATACACACAACTTTTAGAAGAAGGTTTGCAAATGAAAAATAAATTTAAAGGGGGGGATGGGGGACAAAAATTCTTAATTCATAAATCATATATTCATAATAAACAGGCTGAGTTACATGTTAAATGTAATATTGTAACACAAATGAGCAACAGTACTAGTGATCATTGCTTTAGCAAACACTACTAATAAGGCTCAGAAGAGGTCATGCAGTATGCCTCTGTTATTTGCCCTTTTATGGGCTTTTCTAGTCTTTTGTGGGTACATTAGCAGAGCTGCTGGCTGACGGGCAAGGTTCTGAATGCTCTTTCCTCAGAGGGATGGCAGTGTGTTTTTTGGGTAGGCGCTACCCTTGAGTAGCAATCATCGCTGCCCGGGCCCCAAAAGAGGGCATTGAGTGTATTTGGCTTGAAGGCACACGGCTCTCTATGGGCCTACAAACACTCCAACAGCAGCGTCTCACCTGAGCCAGATGTGCTCATGTTTTACACGTTTGCACAACAAATACACCTATAAGATCTGTAGCAGTTTCTTTCACTTTTTCTGTTGGATGAATGTTTCATGTATAATACTGCATGTATAATGTTTGAGTGTTGTGCATACACATTCAAAAAGTGTATGTTTGAATACACTGTATACTTTCAATCTTTGCATGGCACTGTCTTACAAGAAAACAGTTTCTTGAATGATTTTTCAGACATTCGTTCATAATGCAGTCATTCAAGGAACCATTTTCTTGAATTGATTAAAACACAAATCATTCACCCTGCCTTTCTATTACTTAGAAACACAATAGGGCCTTGTCAAGATTTGAGGGAAATCCAGACTCTGAAAGTGATTTTTCCAGACTCTAATGCAAAATAATCTTCCCCCCTCTTGCCTCCTGACAGGAACACTGTTTCATTTTGGCTAGCGATGACTAACTGCAACATCACATGTGCTTACGAGAGTAAAAAAGTGCAGCACATCTGAGAGCCATTGCTGTCAATGGGAATCCTGCTGAAGGAAGTTAAAGAAACACCATTTTACTTTGCAACGTGACATATTGATAAATATACTGTATATCCGCATGAAACATGAGAAAATATACATAGTATACAGTGGGGAAAAAAAGTATTTAGTCAGCCACCAATTGTGCAAGTTCTCCCACTTAAAAATATGAGAGAGGCCTGTAATTTTCATCATAGGTATACCTCAACTATGAGAGACAAAATGAGAAAAAAAATCCAGAAAATCACATTGTAGGATTTTTAAAGAATTTATTTGCAAATTATGGTGGAAAATAAGTATTTGGTCAATAACAAAATTTCATCTCAATACTTTGTTATATACCCTTTGTTGGCAATGACAGAGGTCAAACGTTTTCTGTAAGTCTTCACAAGGTTTTCACACACTGTTGCTGGTATTTTGGCCCATTCCTCCATGCAGATCTCCTCTAGAGCATAATGTTTTGGGGCTGTCGCTGGGCAACACGGATTTTCAACTCCCTCCAAAGATTTTCTATGGGGCCACTCCAGGACCTTGAAATGCTTCTTACGAAGCCACTCCTTCGTTGCCCGGGCGGTGTGTTTGGGATCATTGTCATGCTGAAAGACCCAGCCATGTTTTATCTTCAATGCCCTTGCTGATGGAAGTAGGTTTTCACTCAAAATCTTCCACAAAACGAAAAATTTTAAACCCATGGCCCCATTCATTCTTTCATTTACACGGATCAATCGTCCTGGTCCCTTTGCAGAAAAACAGCCCCAAAGCATGTTGTTTCCACCCCCATGCTTCACAGTAGGTGTGGTGTTCTTTGGATGCAACTCTGCATTCTTTCTCTTCCAAACATGACAAGTTGAGTTTTTACCAAAAAGTTATATTTTGGTTTCATCTGTCCATATGACATTCTCCCAATCCTGGATCATCCAAATGCTCTCTAGCCAACATTCAGACGGGCCTGGACATGTACTGGCTTAAGCAGGGGGACACGTCTGGCACTGCAGGATTTGAGTCCCTGGCGGCGCCGTGTGTTACTGATGGTAGCCTTTGTTACGTTGGTCCCAGCTCTCTGCAGGTCATTCACTAGGTTCCCCCGTGTGGGTCTGGGATTTTTGCTCACAGTTCTTGTGTTCATTTTGACCCCACGGGGTGAGATCTTGCGTTGGAGCCCCAGATCGAGGGAGATTATTAGTGGTTTTGTATGTCTTCCATTTTCTAATAATTGCTCCCACAGTTGATTTCTTCACACCAAGCTGCTTACCTATTGCAGATTCAGTCTTCCCAGCCTGGTGCAGGTCTACAATTTTGTTTCTGGTGTCCTTTGACAGCTCTTTGGTCTTGGCCATGGTGGAGTTTGGAGTGTGACTGTTTGAGGTGTGGACAGGTGTCTTTTATACTGATAATGAGTTCAAACAGATGCTATTAATACAGGTAACGAGTGGAGGACCGAGGAGCCTCTTAAAGAAGAAGTTACTGGTCTGTGAGAGCCATAAATCTTGCTTGTTTGTAGGTGATCAAATACTTATTTCATGCAATAAAATGGATATTAATTATTTAAAAATCATACAATGTGTTTTTCTGGATTTTTTTCTCATTTTGTCTCTCATAGTTGAGGTATACTATGATGAAAATTACAGGCCTCTCTCATCTTTTTAAGTGGGAGAACTTGACAATTGGTGGCTGACTAAATACTTTTGTTCCCCACTGTATATATGGTAAGGAAAAAATATTTTGCATGCTCATTCCCCTATTTTTCAGTTTTATATCACCATTGTAGTCTGTAACACAATAATATTTAATAACAACTGATAAATCTAAATATAATTTGTACGGGTCTAAAATGATCAATAATTTGCAAATATCAAGGTAATATTTAATATAAAATTAATAGAATATTAATAAATATATGAAAAATTTCACTTAATAATAGTGCTAATATTTTTCAAGTCCTACATTACTTCACAACCCATTGATTTTATATATAACATAACAAAAAACTAGCCAAGATTGAACGGGATCATGAAAACTGGCCCACTTCAGTTAAAATAATAATAATATATTATAACATTTAATTACAGTATTTCACAGTATTATAATATATAATTTAATATAGTTATCAAAATATTCATTTTTGCATGCTCATTACCTTCCCGATTTTTTAAATATAATGACCTTTGAGTCTAATATTAAAAAGACCATATCTTACAACAACTATATATTATATTTCGCATATGAATTGAGATAATGTAAGGGCCAGACTTAATTGGCTCATAAAAAGTGCGCACTTAACAAATAAAACATTGAAATAATATTAAAATAGGGGAATATTTTTAATTTATTAATATGTGATAAGCAGTATGCATATTTACTTATCTATTATAATTTAATATTTAATTTAACATGCTAATTTCCCCTATTTTTTTACAGTTAGATACTTTATCGTTTTTTAATTTTTATTAAATACTAATAATTTAATAACATCTCTAAATCTAAAATATCATAATTATCTACATATATAATAAATCTAATCTTTAGCCAAATCTCAAAATTATATTTCATATTAATCATTACTCAGATAAAATTTTAAACATTTTAATATTTAAGATGATTATGATATTTTTCATACTCAGTAACACAGTATTTATATATTTATAAATAATATAATATTTTTTTTCATAAATAGCATTTTTTTAAACACTTTTTTAGCTCCAGAAGAAACTCCTGAAAAGTAGTTGTTCTGTAACAAAACTGACTGGCAATTGGAGGTTCATATGATTACAGTTAAACCAGGAACATGTATTCCTTTCATAATTTGCATAGAGAATGACTGACCGCTGACTTTCAGGGAGACGGACACTTGGGTGTCTTCGATGCCGTGCCATGACCTCGGCAGCGGTAAGCGCGGCCCGCACACTGGCCCTGCGGCCTCCTCTAGGTCATACGCGTCGCCCACATCTTCAAAGTGGCTGGGAATCGATACCCTCCCTTTAAACTCCGGCCCGATCTTGAGGAACCCATTCTGGGTCACAATCACTATCATTTCCTCATCGCCCACGAGTTTAGTCCACTTGATGCGGAGCTGGTCCGGGTGGGCGCTGGAGGCTGTGGCCGTGGCTGCAGTGGTGGAGGTGCTGGAGCTGCCGGTAGGAGGCGGGAGGATGGAGAAATAGCAGGGCAGGACCACCTGCTCCGCCAGCGAGCCCCTCACTGGAGAACTCCTCTCCACCCTCATCCTGCGAGCAGAGTCTGCAAGCAAGAAGCAGATGGAGGATATGAACGTCGAAGATTCTGCGGAAGCTTTGAAACACACTTCAGGGTTCTGCTTCCATAACTGAATATTTAACATACTGCTTAATTACGATATAAAAAGAAACATAACAGTTATATAAACCAAAAACATTGCAGTTCATCTCTCATACAGTATTAGTCACTTATTTAAAGCATACCGGGCTATTATCTTTTACCTAAAATTATATATATAATATATATATATAATATAATATTATATATATATATATCTTATATATTAAAAAAAACATTACATGAAACCTAAAAAATTAACCTTAAATATTACGTAACTAAAAACAAAATAATAATGGCAATCTATCTTAAATAAAAAAGGGTTTAAGTATACAAATACTATAAACAACCTACAAAAAACGATATAAAAGTTTCTAAATGTAACTAAATTACAATATTGTAATATGTTTAATTCCGAATTATAATTCAATGTTTTAACACACACCATAGTACATCAGCGAAACTAAAATAACACTGTACATACGGAAGTAGGCGTTTTAGCACCCAACACCGGAAGTGCTTAGCGATTGCTATTGGTTTACAATGATTACAAGGGATCATTTCATATCGGTTACTGAACCGATATATATTTTTTTTTTAATTATTCATGGTATAGTTGAATTTTACATATGTCACACTCATTTCTCCTCATTTTTTAAGTTCAGTTACTTTTTGTCCTCATGTAACACTAAAACACCTAATACTTTAATAACCCATTCACTAAGCTTTAACAAATGAAAAAATTATATTTTAGGCTAATATAGAACTATTTTAATTATAATTTAGTATAATATTTACAACTATTTATCATATAACTTGATTTATGAATATTTTTTTAGTACTCCAGACACTATATTTATATTTTAATCAATTGTTCATCTAAAACAATGCTGGTTTGTTTTCAACCCAACTTTGGGTCAATTGGACTAACCCAACGTTGGGTTAAATTTTACATTACTTTTTAACCCAAAGTGGGTTAGTCCTATTTGACCCAAAGTTGGGTTGAAACAACCCAGCAGTTTTTAGAGTGTTGATTCTTTGACAAATGGTTGGCATATTTGTTCCTCTGCTTTGGAAAAAAGCATTAAATGCATAAATGTCAATAATATGAATATTTTTCATATCATAGATAATGTTGTGATGCCTAAACTCACTTTTATCATTTAAATGTAAAATAGTATCAAATTGGAATATCTGCCATTTAACTGTTATCGGCCATTACATGCAAATGTTTATCGCGATAATTTGAATATCTTCCACTGATCGATATCGTCCATCAAATGAAAATGATAACTGGATATATTAACATCACTGCATCCCTATAGCGTTTACCTAGTTTTAAAGGTTTGGACAGAAGTTTATCATTTTAATGAGAATAAAGAATAAAAAAAAACTCACCATCTTTGGTTACAGCAGCGCTGCAGGCACAGACCAACCAGAGGATGTGCTTAACGTCCAATAACATCTCAGTTCTGTAAATAAATACATAAAAGCTTTTCATTTGGTAAAAGGTAGTCATGAGTTTAGTTCGTTTGGCGTTTGCAGCTACAGTTTACTCCTAAATGTGGGTTGGTTGTCAAACTGCCTGTGTTTAATGTCCGTCTATGTCTTTGTTCCAGGTCCAACTGGGGTCTTTAGACACCCACTGTCTGTTTGCTCTCCTGTCTCCCTTTATCAATTCAATATATGGCTTTGCCATCAGATACAGAACGTGTTTATGAAAGCTTCATTCATAATTAGCGGTTAAAAAGGATGTATACGTTCCATCTTAATATACTGGACAGTCCTACTTTACTCATTCCTCGGAAACACAAAGATCATTTTATGACAGCTGTGGTGACAGTCACACACGCCCTATATAGTACACACTATCAAACACTAGAGAGCGATATATAAAGCACCTTCACGCAACAATCAGCACGAGTGCGCGCGCTAATGAAGACCGATCAACCACACCAGACCAAACGAAAAGCTTTTCTGAAATGAATCCAAAGCTCACATTCTCAGTTATCAGCATTAAAGCAGAGCTGGTGTTACAATGATAGTGATGAGATAATGATAAGTGGATCTCCACTGAGAAGATGCCAAACGCAAACACAGCTTCAGGGCGACAGACAAGCTCTGACAACACAATCAAATGAGAAACAGAGATGCACTGAGAGAAATCTGCTCTAATATCAAAAGACGGCGAGCAGAACATGGTCAAATTAAGATGCAATGGACATTAACCACAGCAAATGACTTGTTAATGTGAAATAATAGTAATATTCATCACTTATCAATTAGGACATAATTGTTTTTAATAGAATAGAATAGAACTTACTTTTTCCTGTAGGCAGTCTTGGCTATTCCTGATTCTCCAAATGCAACCCTTCACAAAAAAAGTGCAAATATCTCTGATGCTCCAATAGTGAGCAGCAGACTTCAGTGCTGTTTCTTTCCCTGGTGCCCACGGAAAGACTGGAGACATGAGCCGGCAGCAAGTTAAAATTCCATGTCCACCCATGATTTCGTCAGTTTCCAGAGGAGGGGCAGAAAGTGCCCACCCAAAAAAGAATCTGATGCATCCTGCTGAAGAGGAACGGAGATGTTCTGCGCTCTTCGAGCTGGTGCAAACTGTACCTTGAATCACTGAACAGTTAGCTTGAACATGTAGGTTGGGTTATAAGTAATTAAAGACAAATGAGTTAGTTGTTTCTCCGACTAACTTTATTATGAATGCATTGCGCAATCTTGGAACATTTTCGCGCAAAATCCAAACTGCACGCGCCCGTGGGAGCTAAAATAAGAGACAGTCTTCGATTCAACTTTGCAAATGAAACGAGTATTCATTTTACAGCTTAGATATGCACTGAACATTCGCAGTCCTGACCATCAAGCAGCTCTCTGTATTACGCGGAGTCGTGCGTAAAAGCGCATCTGTATCTCACTGCGCGCGCGGTCTGACAGAGCACTGATAATCAGGCAGAGAAGGTGCTGATGGGGTTACTGGGTTATTAAGGGATGTGAAAGCGACCAAATTACTCTTGTGAACTGATGTAAACTGCCCAACTCCACTTATAAGAGCTTGCCTGAGCTTTCCACACGGGGGAGAGACAGCACCGTTACCTCCTCTAGAAAACACCTGCACCATTGATTTGATTTGGCTATTGCAGTGTGTGTGAGATTACAAATCAAAATCAAGGTATAGGGTTGAAATTCATACACTGCTGTTTAAAAGTTTGTGGGTAAGATTTTTTTAATGTGTTCATCAATGCTGCATTTGCAAAATAAAGTTACCAGCGTTTACATAAATAGTACATAAAAGTCAGATAAAATGTCCTGAAACTTGATCACGTATTGTTTAAGTGGATCTCAGGGCCCTACCTCAAACTGTAATTTTTTTTCCCCCCCCCCCCCCCCCCCCCCCATGAGAATATGAAAGCAGTATTGCAAAACATTGTTTGAAGTCAGTTTATAGACCGATAGATAGATAGAAAGAAATAAAAAAAAATGCAAAAACAGTTTGGGATTAAAATCCATTTTGAAATATCACTACTTAGGGAATGAGAAAATCACATCTTTATTCACATTTATTATATTTATTCACACCTTACAGAGTTAAAATGGACTTGTTCATAATTTTGCTTCACTTGCCATTAAAAAGTAGTGTTCTTTTTAAAAAACTTTTATTGTTTATTAGTATAGAGCCAATTAATCTTTACTATAAAAATACTTTTAAAACATACAATTTTATTACTCCTACAGTTTAAAAACAGTACAAAAGTCATGCTTATCACAAATGGTGCTCATTAGGCCCCAAAGAGGGTCATATATCATCGAACAGGTCGTCCGGATCAAGGTTCGCCGCAGCGCTTGCTGGTTTGGGTTTGACGCTTGACGTTTTGCTCGTCTCGGCTTTGGCCTCTTCGGTCGGCTTCTCTCTAAAATTACAAAGTGAAGGAACAACCGTCAGCAGAAGGTAAAGGTTAAATACATAGCAGGAGCTAGTATAAGTCATGACACTGGAGCAAAGTCTGACTGCTGCCTGATTACAGTGACCCAGTCAAACCCCATCCCACCACAGGCTCCTTAAAACGGGGTCAAGACTAAACGCTGCACAGTTCACCCTGCTTCTGTCAAAAAAAGCTCCTTTATAATCAGGCACATGCCATGTGTTTTCAGCATCACATAAAAGGTCACTTTCAAGGTGAATCTGACACTGATGTACATCCTGCTGGAAATATGTGACATAAATGCCCTGAAGTCAGAACTACAGTAAGTTAGGCTGATAATATGAAGACAAAATGATTTTGGTTACTACATTGTGACAAAGTTAGCATGTCAGAAATGCTTCCTCAGCATTAAAACAAGAAAAGAAAGGTTAAACTGCAGTAATTCCCACAGGATCGTGTCTCTAAGGGCTATACGGAGAGCTTTTCAAAGCGCTAGAAGAAATCAGGTCACAGGAAAAAATAAATGAGATTTATGGTCCCGTAAGCCTGTTAATTTCAGGATGTGCCGGGGATCATGTAGCCTTTTAAGCAAAGCTTGTCCGGTGGAGTACCAGAAAACACATGGACAACACGGCTGGAATTAAACACACATTAGAGAAAGTTAGTTGAATTATATAACATCTAATTAAACTGACTAGATGAATGTAAACTTCAAAATAAAGGTTCTTTAAGCAAATAACCATATTTTGATGCAAGTGGTTCTTGAACTCAATGACTCTCTGGTGATCTTTTTCACATATTTCTGGTTTGTCAGATCAATACTGTACAATCTGTAAAACATTCAGAAAGAACCAGCAATCCGGGTCAGTTTTAGAGGAAAGACTTGAATTGGTTTGTGGTGATGAATGATTTCATGTAGAAACAGCTCACACGGAAAAGTTTGACTAATGCAGGTCTGGATGGCGACTGGCATCTGAACTGAGAGCATCACACCCAAAATCCAACACCTTATATATATATATATATATATAGGTGACCCAGTCTATAAGCACAGGTATATTTGTATCACTAGCCAAAAAGACATTGTAATGGGTCAAAATTAATCGATTTTTCTTTGTTTTCTTTTATGCCAAAATCACTAGATATAAGTAAAGATCAGGTCCATGAAGATAGTTCGTAATTTCGATTTGTGAATTAGTAATATGCATAGCTAAGGACTGCATTTGGCACTTCAATCAAGCATTTTCCTCATATTTAGATTTTTTGCACCCTCAGTTTCTAGATTTCAAATACTTGTATCTCGCCATCTGTCCTATCCTACCAAACATAACATTAATGGAAATTATATTCACTTTCAGATGATGTAGAAATCGCATTAAAAAAAATGGACACTTATTACTGCTTTTGTGGTCCCGGTCACACATATATATATATCAAGGTGTTGAATTTTGGGTATTTTGGGATATATATATAAAATCCAATTTCTAGCATCTCTAAAGTGGTCTGGAAATTAAAGTGTTGTAATATATTTGTGATCCCTGCAAAAATATAATACTATGAAAATAATTATAATAAAAAATGAACTATTTCATTAGGAATATATTAAAAAAGACATAAAAAATATCTATTTAAAAATAAAATAAATGCAAATATTTTATTATATGTCTTATAATAAAAATAATAATCAATCATTCTGTGATATATACTATATAACTATCCTTAATATAAAATATGTTAAAGCATATCTATCTAGATATAAAATATATAACATAATACATGTATAAATAAATCAATATATTCAATAATATTAACACACACACATCTATATAAATAATGTATTAAATAAATAAATAGATTTTTTTAAAGGATAAATTCTAAGAAAAAGAATGAGTAAAAAGAATAAGAATTGAATGCATTAAATGTATAACGCACCAGGAATCATATTCTGAGTTTTCTGATTTTGTCTCAAGCAGACTAATATTTGTGGGCTTTAATAAGCCTCACTTTGGGGGAAATGGAGTTCATTAAAAGTTAACAGCATCCACGTAAAGCATTCACACTCTTAAAGAGCCTGTCTCTGGAAACAAACGCTTCCTTATTACAAACAGGTCTGCATCCAGCAGTGTCCTCTCATAATACAGCTACAGGACTCAGGTGAACAAGACACGGTTTTAGAGGATCATGTTGAGGAGATACCAGAAACCCTTTAGGATCCTGGAGAAAACGTAAGAGCTGCTTCATAAAACACCACCATAATAACAATCAGGAAAAATACAAATAAAATATTCCACTGCAATGAGCCACATTTGCTCAACAGAAAATGTTTAAATTTCAAGAGGAAAACAGATTCACAACACTGAAATGTTACTGTTGAGTCAATGTTGAGTCAAAAAGTCTAAACCACATGGAAAATATTAATTTTTCTTCATGTAAATGTAAAAAAAAAAAAAGACAAGAATATGATAAAACAATGAAGATTTAAGAAACATTTCAGATTGTGCTCTATTTCAAGGTTACTAATCATAAATGCAACACAGAAGCATTTTGGCTGGAAGAATCAGGCTTTTGGAATGTACAAGCAACCAGGCCTTATATTGTAAAACAGATTGCATCTCCAGGTTCATGATCCCGGCAGAATCAAGTCAAGTCAAGTCAAGTCACCTTTATTTATATAGCGCTTTTAACAATACAGATTGTGTCAAAGCAACTGAACAGCATTAATTAAATAGTGTGTCATTAATGCAAAGTGACAATAGTAAACACTCATTTTTCAGTTAAAGACAGTTCATCATCAGAATCACATCCGAGGGCTCAACCTGCCACAAGTGCAGTTCAGGATTCAAATACCTGCTTCTGAGACGTGCAATTAAAAAGCTGTCTGGCAAAAAGGAAGCAAGTGTTAGGTGAGGTACACTGGGATTGAAGCAACAGAACGGAGCGGAAGTCTTTAAAAACACTTCAGAAACAGATGCCACATTCTGTTGCTTCAACTAAATCCATTTATTAGCATAATCATCAGTGTCAATCATCAAGGCTGGTTGATGTTAGAGTTTTGCTCATTTTGTTTGTGTGAATGACTAAGAAATCATCCCGAGTTAGCTAGTTAAAGGATAGTTCACCCAAAAATGAACATTTGTTAAAAATGTACTCACCCTCAGGCTGTACAAGATGAGTAGATGAGTTTGTTTCTTCATCAGAACAGATTTACAGAAATTTAGCATTACATCACTTGCTCACCATTAGATCCTCTGCAGTGAATGGGTGCCGTCAGAATGAGACTCCAAACAGCTGATGAAAACATCACAATAATCCACACATCTCCAGTCCATCAGTTAACATATTGTGAAGCAAAGAGTTGTGTGTTTGTAAGAAACAAATCCATCATTAAGATGTTTTAAAAACTAAATTAAACCATCAAACCATGCTTCTGGCTAAAATACAAGTACATGATTCATAATAACACTTCCTCCAGTAAAAAAGTCCATGCCCTGTTGTCCTCTCACATCAAAACATATTCGTTTAGAACTGTTTTCAATGTTGATTGATTTGTGCATATTTCTCTCCTGATTCAGACGAGATAACTATTTCATTGGCGGAGGCAATATAGTAGAAGACTCATATTTTATGTTTTGAAGTTAAAAACATTGTAAAGATGCATTTGTTTCTTACAAATTAGTTTCTTCACGAGACGTTAATTGCTTGACTGGAGTTGTGTGGATTACTGTAATGTTTTTATCAGCTGTTTGGACTCTCATTCTGGCGGCACCCATTCACTGCAGAGGATCCATTGGTGAGCAAGTGATGTAATGCAAAATTTCTCCAAATCTGTTTTGATGAAGAATCAAACTCATCTACATCTTGGATGGCCTGAGGGTAAATACATTTTCAGCAAATTTTAATTTTTGGAAGAACTATTACTTTAAAGTAACAAACACCTCCTGCTTGCAAACAGATCATGATTCTTCCGTAGAAATACAAAGAACCAAGTAAGAAAAGTTTGTATTTGGTCTTTTCTTGCACTCACAGAGACCAAAGAGCTTTTATATGGGGTGTTGGTACCAAATAAACCCTGAGAGGCCTTAAGATTTTGATTGATTGATTGATTTTTTAAGTGTAAACACCAAAATAGAATCAGCTGATTCACTCATTCTCATTTGACTCTCAAAAACCACATTTATTGAACTAAGTAACTCGAGCATCAGAAATGCGTCTTTGGTGCTTTCAGCAAGCCTTTAAAAACTCAAAGTGAAACAATGCTTAGTCAGCACAATCGGAGTGTAAACAGTGGATCTGCATTTCTGCACACGTAAATATCGTGGTTTGATCAAGGGGTTTCCGCATCTGGAAGTCATTTTGACGCAACTAAACTCTCCTGTAAGGACAGCTTTGAGACAGAAAAAGTGACTTTCCTACCACCCTCTGGGAGGAAATCTATAGGTATGAGCAGGGATAACAGATGAGCACAAATGTAGACGCTGCTGCCTTGTAAGCCGCTATATTTGCTGTCATGATTCACTGGGAACAGGGCGGGAATTGTCTGCGGGTTGGGAAAAAAGGTCTTATGTTTCTTTTAAATAATTACGGACATGACGAGAAGTTCTGGAACTGGTTAAGAAAATGCAAAGGAGCACAAAAAGAGGGAGAGAAGTTACGTTACGGTACAGTACGGAGCCAAATGTCAGACTACAGCCATATTGTGACATAAGATGCTGATGCAGGTAAATGTATATTCACATATCATAAAGTAAACCAATGGATGATTTTATTAGAACGATGCAAACAGATAGTAACACACTAAACTCAAAGTCAAACTCGACTCAAACTCAGCTTGCATCAAGCTGCCATATTTCAACAAATCAGAACACATCCTGCATAACAAAAAAATAAATGAATTAAAAAAAAATTAAATAAATAAATAAACACCCACAATGCATGAAAGAAATTATATTTTGCAAAAAAGAAAAAATGAACTGTGCTAAGACCACTAAAGACTTTGCATTGTAACAATCATTTTTAAGACAGATTACCACAGCCATTTGTCCTAAAGACTGCATCAAATAATAAAAAAAACATTAAATTACATACATCCTATCTATTATTATTACTATAGATATATATATATATATATATATATATATAGACACACATACATATGCATCTATGATAACCAAATTTATAATTACAACAATGTTTTTATATATATAATCATAATCATATATAAAGTATAATTTGTAACACAAACACAAAATATATAACAAAATACTTATATTATGACCAAATTTCTATTGACATAGATGTAAACCCCCATAAATGAACTGAACAAAAATAGATTTGTTTAAAATACCAAATTTTTAATATCTATAAACATGTTTAAATGACAAAAAAAGCACAACAAATATATTAGTATAATAAATGAATATATTAATTGTATATGATATCAATAGTTTAAATGAAAAAATATATATTATTATTATTATATTTAATCGAACGATAATCCAGTGTAGTACTTTTTTGTTTTGAAAACGTGAGTTTTGGAGGGGAAATGTACTTATCATGGAAATGATGTCACAATACAAAAAAAAATATTAATATGCAAATAATGATTTCTTTTTTTCCCTTTTGATTGTGAGGTAAAACTCAAGCCGGACATTTCTTAAGGAGACCCACGAAGCAAACACACATACTGAGGTCTGGATTAATGCAGTGTAACTAGCCTGATTGTTGTCTGCTGTCGTGCTCTGCCAGATCCATCTCTAAACAGGTGCTGGGAGACTGTAGAACAGCACAGTTTCAGCCAGGGGCCAAATGAATCCATGTCTTTCTTTCTCTCGCTCTCTCTCCCTTCCTTCACCTCTCTCTTTCTGTCTTTCTTCTAAAGAACTATTTAACTTCTAATGCATCTCTGAATCTTCTAATAGAGTTTTGACTTCCTTCTACTTGACCTGGAAGGAGACACTCTACAGTCAATTTACTTTGCAGTCTCAGTGATTTACAAATCTCTTTTTTTTGTTTATTTGTATGCGCAATCTATAAACACAACAATCTAACTTTCTCTTTCTTAGAAATTACTTTTCAAATCATCACATGATCGCTTTCCAAGCCCTCCCTTCCATCATCTGCCTCCGTGCTCCAATCAATTTACAACAGATGAAACCAACTCCTGCCCCACATAGACTTACATAAAATGCATTGCAAATTTTCACATTCATCTGAATAAAAAAAAATGAACCAAAGACGTGATTACACTCCCCTGATCCGAACATGTGTCGAGAGAGTTGAGGACGTGCACCACAAGCGGTCCTGTGGCTGAATAAACAAATGATGTCTGCTGGGTGATTCTTTTCAGCCTTTAGAGAAGAAATGCTTTTAAAAATGGGCTTTATTAGAGCAGATGTCATGGCACAGAGTCTCACCATCTGTAGAGAGCAGTGATTGTGAGGTTTGTTTGTGAGAAAAAAG
Organism: Sinocyclocheilus anophthalmus; assembly: GCA_018155175.1. Classification (NCBI taxonomy): domain Eukaryota; kingdom Metazoa; phylum Chordata; class Actinopteri; order Cypriniformes; family Cyprinidae; genus Sinocyclocheilus; species Sinocyclocheilus anophthalmus. The sequence goes on from JADLZN010009115.1 coordinate 141,689, forward strand.
GGGGGGGGGGACGGTGGCACTGATTCTTGTCTTTATCCAATGACTGTATTTTGCCTGCTGGGAAGCTGCTACTGGCAAATTTCTCGATACCCATACAGGGCCTTTAAACAGATAATAAAAGGCCATTTGCTTTTTGATTACTCTAGAGATGTTGGCAGAGCGATAGAGACATTGGAATGGAAGGTGTTAGAGGTCTGAACAATGACTGTTTTCATAATGTTCACTCATTAGTGAACTTGCTTTGATATTTACTTGAAGTTTAGGGTCAGTAAGATTTATTTTTGTTAAAGAAATTAGTACTTTTATTCAGTAAGGATGCATTACATTGTTCAAAAGTAACAGTAAATACATTTATAATGTTACAAATCTATTTCAAATAAATGCTGGTCTTTTCAACTTTCTATTCAGTAAAAAAAAATCCTGAAAAATCACTAATTTCCATAAAAATATGAAGCATGACACCGAAGACTGGTGTAATGATGCTGAAAAAAATGTGTTTTTCCATCACAGGAATAAATTACACTAAAAATATATTCAAATAGAATCATTACTTTGGGATTGTCCAATAGTTCATAGTATTACTGATTTTATTGTGTTGTTGATTAAACAAATGCACTTGTGAGTCGATGACATTAGAATTCCGTAACAACCTGTAAATGAAAGTAACGTCAAGCTCCAAAAAGGGGAAAAAAGCACCATAAAAATAATTTGTGTACTCGCGTAAAGTAATGTTTTGTGTGGTAAGTTTTGTGAAGCAATGCTACAATGTATTAAATTAAACAAAAAAATATTGCTTTCCATTTTCCATTTATTTATTTGCCATTTTTGGAGCTTGACAGTCGCATTCCCTGCCCTTTGAATTTTTTGGAAACCAGCATTAAGATTTTTCAAAACATCTGCTTTTGCATGAAGAAAGAAAGTCATCAAGACAGCGAGTACCGGATGACAGAATTTTGGGGTGAACTGTTCCTTTAACTCCGTCTGCCACATAAAACGAAACTCATTAATGATACACCGCCACTAATTTGTGTCACGTTTCACAAGAGCGTTCCAGCTCTCTCTGAGGCACAAAATTATGCGTAATTAGCCGAGGCATTCAAAGCCATGCGGCTGTTAAAAACCTCATTCCAGGAACAGAATGAGAATCCTCCAGCTGGATTTCTCCACTCGTGAGATACGAAGTGGCTTATGTGATATTATTCTTTAAAGAAGTTATCTCTATGCCATGGCAGTCTATTAAAGTTTGGAAAGTCTTATTGCGGTGACAGACCCTGCAGAACGAGAGAAGTCCAATGCAAACTCTCAGTCTCCCTCAACACCTGAACACACGCACAAACCATCTGGCGTAGAGGCACCATTCTGTCATAGACCACCGGGGCCTGCGAACGTCACCGCTTTGAGTGTCTGCTGACACGGGAAGCAGCCGCTGACACTGGGAGGCTAGAAACACTTTTAAACAGAATCAGTTTAAACATTTACTCTACCTGCAGAGTCACACAAACACTCTTGTTTTTACCAAGTTTTAAAAGACCCTCTTTAAACGTTAATCTCTGCATAGCCCAGCATAACGTCAATACAATATGAAGCCAAAGCGTCTAAAATGTCTGCCAACTTGAGAAACTTTCTTATAGAATATGTCTGCCAACCCAAAAAACACGGGCTCTGTTCCAAATGCTAGTGAGCTGCCTTTCTACCTACTGTCTACTTTGGCAGCTGCCTTCTAAGGCAACATCCCAACAGAACTGATTTGAAAAGTGTAACGAGTCTGTTAATCTATCAATCGAGTCACACATACCGCACTCCTCATGTAAAGCGTGTAAGACATTCATCTAGTGCTTGTAGTTGATCACAGTAGTCTAGACATTGGCATGTTGTTTAGCTAACAACTGAGTACTCAAATAAACGCAAATCCATAACATACACAAATATTGGGTGAAATTATTTCGTGTTTCATCAGCTATTTATTTTAGCAATATTTTACAGTAAGATATCAAATGATATTGATACATATTTATCACTGTTTGAATATATTTTCATAAAATTCAGCTATATAAAAGTGATGCAGGAAACATTTTCTGATCAGTTAAACTGCATGATTTTTCCATGATTTTCACAATAATTTGTGAAAAAAATCATAAGGCTTGTTGACTATAGAAATATTACAGAAATGTCAATGATCTTTAAGATTTTATTAATGTGACTTTACCAGGACTGGGGAAAAAAAATACAAATAACAAAATAAATAAAAATAAATTAATTGATAGACAGACAAAAGATAAATAGAATGACAGAATGATAGACCGAATGACAGAGATAGATAGATAGATAGATAGATAGATAGATGGATAGACGGATGGACAGATTGATAGACAGAGAGACAGACAGAGAGAATTGTGGGGAAACCCTGAAAGAATCACCTAGGAATAATAACAAATAATAACTTAAAAATAATAACTAACGCCAAATAATCTCCAAAACAGTGTGACTATTTTTAAGATAAACGCAAGACTTTTCTCAGGATCAACGTCCCTCAGGTGCCATCAAGTCTGAAGAAGTTGCTCAACGCAAATCTAAACCATTCATGGGATTTTTATTGTACAATTACAGAGGCAACTGAGGTACTGGCAAAGGAGGAGATGAAATTATACACATTCTCCTATTAATAAGTAAAAATGAGCTGGAGAGAGAAGCACCCAGGGGGGCCTCCACTGGAAAAATACAAGGTGCTGGCAAACGACCAATGGTTTCCGTACAACGGAAGAGGGTTCTGGGAAAGCCGCTTCTGTCTGCTTGACTGGCTGCAGGCGCGGAGAGAAAGCAGCATCCAAGGTTGCATAAAATGGACACCAGAGAATAAGACAACTGGAATTATCACTGACATTTTTATGGCTGCAGTCGCAGGGGTTTATGGGTATCATATGCAACATTACATAACAGGCCTCCAGGAGTTTGAGTTTGTTACGAACCGATCGACCGCAATAAAACGTGTAATTAGATGGATGGAGGATGTGTGTAAGGATGTGAGAGATGATACCTGGATCTCTGTCGCTGGTCCAGCGCTGCTCGTTTGGCTTGAGTCTCCAGCTGTTGGAGATGTCGGTGGCGGCGTTTTCGACAGGGCGCCACATCTGGGATGTCATTTAAGCTGTCGTCCATCGGGTTGCTTTCTGGCATCTCTGTTAGACAAAACATGGAAAAGTTCAAGTTCATCCAATGTTCATATTTGCAAAGAAAATGTACTTAACATTTAGTCAGTATTTCATTATGCCATATTCATGAATTTTACTTAATTTCTAATCAGAAATGGTATAACTCATTGTAAATGTAAATATTTTTAATGAATTTAGCAGAACGGTATTAAATATATAATTATAATCTATAAACATAATATTTTAACATTATAATGTGCAGAAATAATGTGCATCAAACAGACCAAACATTAAACAAATGTACTTTTTTTGGAAATAATTTGAATTACATCATCTCCTGCAGCTCCATCCTGAACATAATATGACTGAATATTATTTATATATTAATATAAATATAATATTAACTGTATACAATATTTCATTATCAGTAATATTAAATAATTATATGTATTATTATTTTTATTTCATACATGTATTTAAATAACAACAACAACAGCAATTATTATTTAAATACATACTTTCTATATTTCTATTCTCCTTATTAGTGCATTGTTATTATCTTAATTTTATTAACAGCATGTGCATTAAAAACTTTGGCAAAAAAAAAAACAATAATCATTATCCAAATTATTCTGCCAATAATTTAGATGAGATTAATGCATTTAATTTAAGCAGAAACATTCAGCCAACCTGATCAGTTATTGAGCTACATAGCCATCTGTTGCCAATTTCATGATTTCAGTCAAGATGAGATATTATCTGTGATTGTTATTATTTGTGATTGTTTGCATATATAATGGCTCTGAACAGGATTAATGGAGGTTCTCACAGCCAGCGTTCAGGCAGCTGGCCAAGATATGACTCCGCTAACACAATCAACATCACAAACGCATTAAAAGCATGTTGAGCATCAACATTAAATGATGTACATGCAGTGGGACTGCCATAAAACCCAGCAGGAGCACATCGGTCTCATGTGATATGTCATTGTAGCACACTGGGAGACTGTTCAAGAATCCAATAGTACTTGTCCTTTAAAGTACTATTGCATTGCCAGAAACATTTCCATGATTGCTTCTGGCAGTTGTTTACAGTTTAATTTACACAGGACAGATATAGCTATGAAACTGGGTGGGTTTGACTCACGTTAGTTGATGCAGCAAACATCCTAACCACATTAAAGACTCTTTCAATTATCCTTCATGTACTGCACCTTCATGGTAAACTTTATAGTTAAGATTAAAAAGACTAAAGCTACAACTCATACTCTTTAAACACAAAAACATAACCATGCACACACTCTGAAACATAAACCACTGAGTCACGCTTTAAGGAAGGAAAGAATAGGACAATGAGGAACTATGCCAAAGTGACACACACCTAGCAACCATACATTACAATTCATACTGTTTACAAGGTCACACGACTGTGGAAGGGGGTTTCTTATAGTGATTTTCACTTTTACTCCACAGGGTTTACACAAGGGGAAAAACAGAGAAATTGAGCAACCCGCAGACTAAATCATGTGTGACTCCACCTCATTTCCCTTTTTGTGCCTCAAAACTCTGACTCAACAGCCTGACGGAGCCCCCAAATACGGCCTTAGAGTAGCCCGATGTCGAAATCGACCAAAAGCAGACGGTGTTGCCATGGAACAACTCGTCTAGGAGATGACGTCATTAACAATGACGGACGACGCTGGGAAAATCTGAGGGAATGAACTACCTGTAGGCCGTCTCAGTTCTGGCTCAAAGGTTTAATATGCTGGACGATGCAGCGGTTCTCAGCAGGGGAAAAGACATTAGCATGGTCATGCTTTGGACAAGAGAGCAAATACCTACAGTGATGTCAGCGCTCTCATTGACGCAATGCAATTACAAGTCTTCGCTGTTCTGTGCAGTTTATTTGTGGTCCAATGGTAGAAATACTGCAATATAAGTAATGTTATGTAATGCAGCATAGCTATTTAAAAAAAACAGTTAATTAACCATGCAGCAATGCCTATTATGGATAATTCAGTGAATTAGATACTTTACAAATGAAAAATAAATCATCTGATGGATGCAAACCAGAATCGGAAAAGTCTCAAATTTAAGATGAAGGGGCAAAAAATGCCCCTAAATAAATGCAAGTATCTGCTTAAACTTAAGTATCTGACATAAAGGACAACACAGATATTAAATGAGGTAAAAAATGCCCTTACAAAGCTAAAAAATGCCACTTGAAATCAGTTCTGGGAGCAAATATTGCCCCTTAATAGAAAACGTAATTCCTGATGCTCATGCAAACCGAAGATAAGGTCATTTATAAATGAATAAAACTGATAACAGCTGCTTCACATTGTATAACACAAGATAAACACAAAAGACTTTCAATATTATTCGTTTGGTTCGTTTGGATGATGTGAACGTGGTCTTCTGAACTCGGGTGCGCACCCACGAACCGTACCGAGTCCGCTTAAAAGGGGTGGTCTGGTTCAAGTGAACTCTGGTACGGTTCGCTGCTGATGTGAACGCAATCGTACCAAATCACGGAAGTGAACGGCTATTAATGACGTACTATTTGATAAAAATGTGTGTTTTTCACTCACTTTCCTGTCGAGCGTGACTGACGCGCTGCAAGCAGAGAGCTGTATATCTCATTTCTGTTCACCTTCAGAGTTCTTTAGGGCATTTGCAGTAAGGCAGATGTAAGTGCCGTTAAGTACTGAAGCTTTGGAAACAAAACCAACTGTTCAAAAGCATAAATATAAAATTGAAGAGAGCAATGCTACGCATTTTGCCGTCTTCTCCTGCGCCATCGTTACTAAGCAACAGGGTAAACAGCTGCTGGCTTGATGACTCAAACGAACCGCGGTTCGGACCCAAATAATATAATGTGAACACAGTCCAGCGGGGACAGGGGGGGGGGGGAGCAATCGAATTCGGGTTCGGACCAAGCAATCGAACCAAGTGTGAAAGCACCCTAAAAGTTGGATTCCACATTAATGCACCAATCAGAGATGTAGACCTAGTGGATTATGCCATGTTTCTTTGTCGATTTCTATCATTGCATGGTACATACTGTCATTCTGTCTGGTCCTACATCAAGATCTTGAGCTTTTACAGTGCCAGAGTCACTGTAGATCAAATCAGCATCGTGCTGCTTTCAGGGAAGAAATTCCACTAAATTCACAACACATTGCTAAGCTATATTAAAATATGAGTTTCGTTTGAGGTTCTAGGCACAAATTCAGTTGTGGGCTCATCAAGTTTGACTTCAAAATTTGTAAATATGTAACTATGTCCAATGAGCACAATATTACACTTTTTTTTTCTTGAGCCTTGAGAACAAATCAACTCCGAATATACAGCGAGCTGAAGAATGAGAATTTCCACAAATCCACACAAACTAAATCACAGACTTTGTTAAAAAGTAGGCTGAGAAAGTCTCAGCAGTAATTGAATTAAAAAAAAAAAAGTAGAGGTACTTGCATCTGAAATTGGGGCTCTCTGGAAACTTTAAAGGAGTAGGAGAAAAAGGGTGAAGTTAGAAGACTAACCTTGTGTAAGAGGCTGTCTGGGTTCAGCCTCCTGGATCATTTAGGTACGACTCAATAAATCCTCTAACAGGACTCTTATTGCCGCGAGGCTCAGCACCTGTGCTCTTCACTGGCTGCCTTTTTCCTTTCAAGAGAATCAGTATGTAAGACATATGTGACCCTGGACCACAAAACCAGTCATAAGGGTCAATTTTTCGAAATTGAGATTTATACATCATCTGAAAGCTTTCCATTGATGTATGGTTTGTTAGGATGGGACAATATTTGGTCGAGATACAACTATTTGAAAATCTGGAATCTGAGGGAGCAAAAAATCTAAATATTGAGAAAATCATATTTAAATTGTCTAAATTAAGTTCTTAGCAATGCATATTTCTAATCAAAAATTAAGTTTTAATATATTTACAGTAGGAAATTTACAAAATATCTTCATGGAACATGATCTTTACTTAATATCCTAATAATTTTTGGCATAAAAGAAAAATCAATCATGTTGACCCATACAATGTATTTTTGACTATTGCTACAAATATACCCCAGCGACTTAAGACTGGTTTTGTGGTCCAGGGTCACATGTAATAAAACATATTGCAGACTCATTTCTAGAAATGACTGATTCACATATTCTAAACAAAAGTAAGAGAATGCACAAACATTTGAAAGTTTCTCTTCCATTCAAAAACAGTTTTCCTTCCTTTCATCCTCAGGTTTTTTTTTTTTTTACTACCATTCAAATATTTTGGGTCAGTTAAGATTATTATTATATATTTTTAATAAATCCGTATGTTATGTCACCATGATGATTAAAAGTGTTTGAAAGTGACAGAAAAAGACATTTAGAATGTTACAGAAGATCCATTTCAAATAGATGCTGTTCTTTTTAACTTCATTCGTCAAACAATCCTGAATTTTTTTTTTTATTGCATTCTCTACAAAAATATTAAGCAGCACAACTGTTTTCAACATTGCTAATAACAAATGTCTCTTGAGCAGCAAATCAGCACATTAGAATGATTTCTGAAGGATCACGCGACACTGAAGACTGGAGTAATGATGCTGAAAATTCAGCTTTGCATCACAGCAATAAATTACATTTTAACATATATTCAAAAAGAAAACGGTTATTTTGAATTGTAATAATATTTCACAAAATAAATGTTTTTAATGTATTTTTGATCAAATAAATGCTGCCTTGGTGAGCAGAAGAGACTTTTTTCAAAAATAAACTATTCTACAGATTATCAACTTTTAAATAATAATGTACATATAGATACACAGATATATTTGTTGGACTGTTTGAAATCAATCATTATTTTTGCAACTCATTCGGGTGTCATAAGTGGCACAGACATAAGACTCCTTTAAGTGTGTTAATCAAGGGCACTGCACTTTCTTGGGTTTGCATCTAAACGTTTTAAGTTAAGTTTTCCATCATGCCACAGTTGTCCACTAGAACAGAGCTTGTTGTTGTCGTTTTAAGTTTTGTTTTCCCACAAAAAAAGAAGTGTAGACAGGAAAATGTGCTCAACACAAAACTAGAAGTGCTAATCATGAACGTAACATCGTCAGGGGATTACCTAACAGGAGAAGGGAAATGTTGAACTGAAAAATGCTTACGATCATGTGAGGATGTATCATGATGCAATGCCGCACACATCTTTACCTCTTTTCAATAGATTCCTCCAGCTCTTTGACTCTTTTCTGCAGGGCTCTGAGTTTGGCTTTCTTCTCATTTAGGACCAGCACAAATCGGCTGTACAGGTCTCTCTCCAACGTCTCCTTCCCCTGGACGTACCTCTCCATCCTGTGGAGAGGGTGAAGACCAATGAGACCCACCCAAACACTCATGCGGCCCACTCTCCCTGGACATCCGATCGGGTTGACAAGAGTGGAAATGTTTAGTTATGAGAGTGTTTGTGGTTTTATAAGTGGATAAACACTCAATTACTTAACATGGAAAACCTTAAGAGCGTATTGAACCGAACACCTGTGGAAGTTGTTTGCAAAATACACACACACACAAGCTAATAAAGAGCCGTCAGTGTTGAGTAGCATTACAAATTCCCCATAATTCTGGTTTTGGAAGATGTTAGAAAGTGTGGTGGCACAGTCTGGCCGATGATGTCACTGCTGCTGTTTCTCACAAAGGAAAGATTGAAGCACAAGAAAAGAAAGTAAAGAGGAGCTTCTTGTCAAGTTGGCTGAGATTCCCTTGTCATTCTCCTCCTGAATGCGTCATGTGCTCTAAATCAGCCATATACACAGTAAAAAATACTGAAGTGCGTATGCATATCTACAGTTCCCCCTTGAGTATCACAGCAAACACAAACTAAAAACATCTTGTGTATCTGGAGTTCCTTAGTAACCATTTAAAAAAAGCAGCCAAGATGCTCTTTCATTCTGAATCATGGGAGATGATGAGGAGGGGAGAGGGTAATCCAAGAGGAAGTTGTAATCTTAAACAGGTGAAATGCTTGGGTAATCACGCTATTTTGTTTGAAATCAGTTTTGGCATTACACAAAAAACCTTAAAGAACCAAATCAAAAGCATATTCCCCACATTTGTAGACTTATTTTTTATGTTGTAGTTCACTTCTAAGCATTTTCAAGCATCAAAAAGATCATAATTTAGTTTTAATATAAATAATAACAGAACAAAAATGCATAATAATAATATATATATATATATATACAATTATATATATATATATATATATATATACTATAGATTATATATATAAAACTAATGTTTATATGGTGTACTACCTAATTGATTATACGGATATGGTGTAAGGAATGGTTGGAGTGGATTCACATCACTCACCAAGCCAAAGGATATATTTAGAAACAAATCAAAACTGAACTGTCAATGTCTTTACCAGGATAGTAAGTTTTGCCCAAACTTTTGGCCCATCTAGGGAACATACACACACACACAAACACAAACAAATGTCATATATATATATATATATATATATTATCTATATAATATATATTATGATAGATATATATATATATATATAGTTTTGGCCAAAACTTCAACCACAGAACAAGAACAGGCATATTTAAAGAAATAAGTATAAGGAATGATTTTTTTTTTCAGTATTAAGGATTTTAATTTTACATTTAATTTGAAAGTACACAGCAGTTTCGAATTTTACATTTAAGGGATGACTTTGAGTAATGTAATGTTTTCAAAACAAAAAGTCTTTGAGTAATGCTAACCACTAAGCTTAACTTGCTCATAAATCATAAAGCACTATTCTAAAAAAAACTCATTAGAGGTTCCTGAGGGGACCCGTGTTGAATTAGCCTTCCAGGTTAGCTTACAAATTGATGTCTTTAGTGAACAGCTCTGTTCTGCAAATTATTTTATTTATTCCAAACATCCATTTTTACAGTTCTGTGGGAGTTGGGCAGTATTGATCTGGTGTGGACCTACTCTTTAGTGATGTGTTCCTGTTCTCTTCTCAGCTTCTGGTTCTCCTCAAGCACATGCTGGTTTTTGGCCTGTAGACGTGCGCTCTGCTCCAGGCCATGACTAATGAGCTCCCTTATGACTTCAGTGGGCTCAGGCACTGCCTGCAGATCCACCACGCCGAGCCTGAACTGACAAATAAAGAGAGAACAAGATTAATAATAGAAGACCTCGTGCAACCTGGCACCTGGAGGAGACACCTGCCCATCAGCTATTAGCATTAGCATCCTGGCTGGAGACACAAGGGAGATTGGCTAAGAATGAACTTCGCCTACAGACGGTGAGATTTATTTGTTGGTTTCTGAGTTTATGGTTTTGGAGCAGGGATGTGGTGTAATGTACTGGAGCTGGATCACATCACTCCACCACTGAGATCCAGACATTCTCACTATTTTTGACCAAATAATTTCCATTACTTTTCCATCAAAAAATTCTGTCAATCTTTACTGACCAAAAATATTTAAATTTGTTTCGATTTAGAGGAATTTGGTAACGAATCATTCAGACTGATGTGTGAAACGGTTTGACTGATTCATTGAAAATACTCAACAGAACAAATTGAATCAGACCTAATATCAAGCCAAAGGAATATTTTAGAACAAATCAAAACTGAAATGTCAATGTCTTTACCAGGATAGTTAAGTTTTTTTAACATTTGGCCCATTCTGTAGAGAACACACACACACACACACACGCGTGTTTGGTTGTGATAATATGCCAAAATAATTAGATTATTAATCGATTTATGTGGTAATTACTATTATTTAATTATTATTTATTGTCTGTAAGATTATAACAAAAATACGTTACATTAAATTAACATATTGTAAAAATAACATATTATATACATATAAATTATATAAATACATTATTTTATATATATATATAAATTATAATTATAAATTCATAAATTATATTTAATTATATAAGTATAATTATATTAAATACATGAATTAATAAGTAAATCATAAAAAAAGACTAATAAATTAAGACATAAAAAAAATTGAAATGAAGAAAACAAAAAATAATAAAACAAAAGACTTAATGAATAAAATAAATGAATAAAAATTATATTTTAAAAATAGATGAATAAATAATTATATATACATCATGAAATATTATAAATACAGATCTATAATTAGCCATAATAAGCCTAATTTACATAGACTGGATACACATTTGCAGCGCAAAAACCACAGTGCTGATCCAGCACAGACAGAACCTGGTTAAAGTAAAACGAGGGAAGTTCATGAATACAATGCTTTTTTTATCTGCAAAAAAACTGAAAAACTGTTTAGTGAATTCACACCTCAGGGTTTCACTGCCCAAATCCGTCTAGCACCTGGACAAACACACCAACATTTAGCCTGGACTCTTGTACTGATAAGACAAGCCAACCGCTGTGATGGGAGCCAGCGGGCGACAGCGAGTCTCTGAACCTCAAATAGATGAACTCTTACAGGACACACAAGGGACTGTGTAGTGTGTGCCAGTCTGTGAATGATAAGAACGACTGCACTGAAGATAACAGAACACAATGAAGTTCCTGCCGTCAACTTACCGAGTCTTCTTGACAGCTGTAAGCAAAAGACAGTGAGTGGGAACAAGAAAGTGAATCCTTATGACCTTGTTGTGAACGACTCTGGTAATGTAGTAATATAGCACTAAAAGAGAAATTTAGCATGCTCTTTAGGGAACGCAGATGAAGCTGTCAAGCTCAAAAAAGGGGGCTAAAAAGGAAGCATAAAACTATTGTAAAAGTAGCCCATTCCACCTGCGCACTATTTTCCAAGTCTCCTGAGGTCAAACAAATGCTGTGTGAAGAACAGTAAAATTACACTTCTATTGTTATTTCCTAACATTCGCTTATGTTGTAGCAACAACTCTCGTTTAATGTTTATCCAGCATTATCCAGCATTGTTACTTAAAGCTACCAATACTGCTTTAAGTCTTTTAGAATATAACATAGAAGTAGTTCAAATGAATAGTTTGGTGTTTTGAATCATTGAATCATGCAAATGAATCATTCAGTCATTGAAAAGAATCAACTCAACAAACAAATTCACTCAGAAATCAGACCTGATTTCAATCCCAAGAAACATTTTAGAACCGATAAAACAGACATTTACATGGTATATGTATACATAAAAATTGGGAATAATAAAAAATTTAAAAGAGAAATAATTAAAAAACAAATGATAAATAAATAAGTAAACAATGTTAGACAAATCAATACATAAAAAAATAAAATAAAAGAATGATAATTAATGGAATAAAAATGACTAATATCATATTGCTTCACACTACAGCAAATAAATTGTGACCCTGGACCACAAAACCAGTCTTAAGTCGCTGGGATATATTTTTAGCAACAGCCAAAAAAACATTGTATGGGTCAAAATTATCGATTTTTCTTTTATGCCAAAAATCATTAGGATATTAAGTAAAGATCATGTTCCATGAAGATATTTTGCAAATTTCCTACCGTAAATATATCAAAACTTCATTAGTTATATGCATTGCTAAGAACTTAATTTGGACAGATTTAAAGGCGATTTTTTGCTCCCTCAGATTCCAGATTTTCAAATAGTTGTATCTCGGCCAAATATTGTCCTATCATAACAAACCATACATCAATGGAAAGCTTATTTATTCAGCTTTGGTGTATAAATCTCAATTTCGAAAAATTGACTAAATTATGACTGGTTTTGTGGTCCAGGGTCATAATTATCCAAAGTACTTCTTTTTTTGGAGCTTGCCAGCTGCATCTTCTTTCTGTGTTCCACAGAGGAAAGTCAAATGGATTTGGAAAAGAGATCGATGAGGTGAATAAAGGATGACTGATTTTTAATTTTGGTCCATATCATACCTCTTCAGTTTTTCATTCCACACAGAACGAAAGAGCCAGCTCTGATGCAACTGTCACATTTACAAATCCTTAAACCAGAGATTCAACATGGAGCCTTTTCCAGCCAGAATGTGACGTACCATCGAGCAACACTCACACTGAGTCCTTTACATGATGAGCTCAGAACTTCCATGTCTCAGAGTGCTTATTTAGACAGGTCTGTGTAGTGAACCTGGACGCAGCCCATTCATCCCACAGTGGGAAGCCAAATTGAGGAGACAGACATAGGTTGAATTGCTATTACAACTCTTATGACGAAGACCAGTGGCTTTATGCTTAAAAAAACAAACAGTTGTTCATGAGTCACACAAAATCATCATTTGAACTGGTCTAACTCTATGATACATGAGAAGACAAGCCAAACATTAGAGCTGAAGTCAAGAGAGATACTTTTTTGGGCCTAAATACAATCACATCTTTTAATAAAGATATTTTGATATATATTACTGATTATTTTTTAAAAGCATTTTTCCATTTCTTCAAAAGAAGCTTATTTACTTAAGCCTTAAAGGTTCATCCAAGTTCACCCAAAACTGAAAATCTGCTTAAATTTTACTCGCCTCAAGCCACCCAAGGTGTAGATGAGTTTGTTTCTTCATCAGAACAGATTTGGAGAAATTTAGCATTACATCAATTGCTCACCAATGGATGCTCTGTTGTGAATGGGTGCCGTCAGAACAGCTGATAAAAACATCACATTTTTGTGTGGGTTATAACCACACTACATTCTAGTTTTGTGTTCTGTTGTCTATTTATATTAACGTCTAGGGCCAGATTTCTCTCCTGATTCAGACAAGACAAATTTTTCACAACAGAAATCAATATTATGGATAGAGGGGCGGGGGGGGGGAAGAATTGTAGGCTGGAAGAAACAGTTTGATGTTAAATACATCTTAACAATGGATTTGATTGGTGTGAATTACTTGTGGATTATTGTGATGTTTTTATCAGCTGGTTGGACTCTCATTCTGACGGCACCCATTCACTACTATCTATTCTAATGAAGACACAAACGCATCTCCGTCTTGGATGGCCTGAGGATGAGTACAGCAAAAGACCCATGCAAAATTTAATTATGACAGTTTTTGAAACATTGACTAGTGGACTTTTGGGGGAGAAAAGGCTGAAAAAAGAAGAGGCAAAGCAGAACACAGCCTCTTTAAATGAGGAATACTGATGGATTTGATGACGGACGTGAGGTAAACACACCAAACACAACCATAATCCAGCGGAGTTAAGGAAACGAAACGTTCCCCCAAAAGAGTGACTAAGAATGACCTCTCGACAGAGCCAGCATTGTTTCTGTACATGGCTGGCTGCTCTGGAAAGTATTAGACAGTTTCATCTCTGCAATCAGTCAAGTGGCCGGCAGAACCCAGAGCAGATGCCATCATATCCCTGCGAGGACGCTGGGAACCGATCTCCGTTTGTCCCTGTGGGAACGGTCGTTTTCTAGGTGCCACAAACGCACTAAACCACACACAGAGTGCCGGACCTCCCAACGTTTCCTAGGACTTCTTCAGTGTCTGACCACATAAAAGTCACGTGACTATGAAAACGTGCATCACAGCTAAACTACTATTATGAACAAAAACAGTTTGCAAAATCAGGGGGGAAAAAAACTGAAAGAGATTTCTGAAAGACATATAGCAGGGAAATTTCATTTGCAACTCTATTTAATGAACAATCGCATATATATATATATATATATAATATATATAATATATATATATATAATATAGATATATATATATATATACATAAAATATTATAACCACGATCTAATTAAGATATGGAATAATTGTGTTTTCTATCTTTTGCAAAATGTACATGTCTAGGTAAAGTGGGGGAACCGCACCCTACTGTTTTTCCCAAAATAACACAAGGATAAAGTCATTATATCCATTTTTATTGTAATATGGACCTATGTGGGACGAAGTTTTCACCATGAAGCTTACACTGGTGATGTACTGGAGAGAAAATGGATTTCACAGTAAATTATCTAATTTTCAGCAGTAAGAAAAAAAAAGTGTTTTAAAGATTGTTGTTTTGTAGAACATCACAGTTATATATGATATGAGAACAGTATGGCCTGTAGATAGGGAGTACGTGTTATCTAATAAAAATATAATAATATTTTCAGAATGACATAATTTTTTTCAAACAGTCTGTGTGTTAAAATGCCCCCAGCAGGCATGATTCAATTACTGTAGTTACTCTGTTCTGAACATCAAATCCTTTGTTTTTCCATCAAATATATTCTAACCAGTTGAATAAAAATATTTGGATTTTAAATTTAAAAATTACCCCTAGTTAGCATCAGGGAGCTATTAGTAGCCAGTTAGCATCAGCTAACAAAATGTTTCAAATAGGCTATAATTCGTGTACATTTCATAATTATTGATTATATTCTTGTTAGGATTTTAAGCCCAAAAAACTGCATTACTCTGATTTTGCTGTAAATGTTTACAGCAAATTGCTTTGTCAGACTGGGGGGCATTTTACAACACCCCCTTGGTACAAATAACATTTTTGTTAAAAATCTAATAACATGAAAACTCTGGACATGTTTCATACATTGTTTATGATTTATGTCATTGTCACTAAAACCATGATAACTTTTTAGAACACACAGTCCTTAAGGGGGCCGTTTTCCCCCCAACTCTTACCTATAATTATATATATATATCTATATATATATATATAGGTAAAAGTAAATTTTTACATTTATACACATAGCTAACTTACAAAACAATCAAACATAACATGTATACACTAACAATATTTCTAAGTCTCAACAGTGTCACCCTGAAAAGAACGGTTAACTTGATGACGGCTCAGTTTAAACACATCCACATGTGTTGGATAGGAGTTTGTGTAGCCCAGCTCTGGGATGCAGAGCATCACTGTCAAGCTAGTTTACAGCTGGGATCTTCCACGCGCTGCCAGGAACGCTTCCACATGTGCCACAAAAAGACTTGTTTCAGTGCCAACACATGAGAAGTGCTAAACAATTAACAGCAAAAGGAACAAGAGAAAGAAAAGCAGGGGTTTTTTCCGCAAGATCCCCCTGAACATGGGTCTGATAGTAATTACAGCATTTACAAATACATGGAGGCATTGAGAGCCAAACCATGGCAACGTTTTAAATCCCTCATGTTTGCTGTTTGATGGATTATTTGAGTAAACCGGATCATATCATTTTGGATTTGGCACTTGCGTCTGCATGAGAAACCATGAGAAACTACGAAAATCAAATACTTGGAGGTACAGATGGTAAGCATTTAAGTGCGGGCTGTTTAATTTAAACCAATCAGATCCTTATTTCCTCACCAACCTCACCTCATGCCACCTCCGTGTGCCCTATCACAGCACAACATGAGCTACAGGACCAACAACATTAGGAAACGTGGTCCTGGCAGTGGGCATGGGAACTAATGTCCTTTCATCTAAGCACCTGAATCACTGCACATCTGTTTTTCACCAAAAAAGGCAATCACTTTCTTCAACACTAATAAACAGAATATCTTACTATTATATATCAGACTTATTGAATATATATCACAGGCTAAATATATTCGTATAATTATTAGTACTAGTACTAGCTATAATTGTATATATGATTATAAGAATTTTGATAACTATATGCATATAAATAAATGAATTTGTATCTAACTAATGTAGTTTTATGTATAGCCTAACTTTTATACCATTCTATTAGAAAAAATTGCTAAAATGTTAGTAAAATTTGTGTAACCACTTAATAGAACATCAAAAAAAAATATATATATAATAGACTATTCTAAATATATGACTTTATGTAAATTATATCATCATATGTATATTAATTATATTATTTAGTTTGCATTAATTTTATATTTGAAATCAATGTTTAATTATATATATATATATATATATATATATCATATATATATTAATATATATATATATATATATATATATAATATATAAGTATGTGGATATATATAACACACAGGCATAATTGTATATATCAATTATATAAAAATGCTATTATATATAATATAAATCACATAATAAACATAAAATTTATCACACAATATAACTTAATATAATGAACTTATGATCATGACCACAACAAACCGAACCATTTTTGCAGCTTTTTTTTAATATAAATAGTATGAGCGTAGCTTTGCATTATGATTGTTAAAGTCAATATATTATACTGAACTATTTCAAACGAGTAACAGAAATCCTACTTTTCATGACTTGACCTTTTAATGACTCAGTATTGGCATTTATCTATAGTGTTTCTCCAAAATTACTAATGAAATTTGTAATATCCTTTTGAGATTGCAGGAATACCACTGTGTCATCACATGCAACCTCAGCTGTTCAAGAAAATGCATGTTTGTACTTTGACATTGACGGCCCACCTGTAAGGAACATGAGTGAGGAGTAATACATGCTTTAGGAAACAGAAGTCAGGGTGTCCCTAAGTATTTAGAGGGATATTGTAATGAAAGTGCCGTCTTCAAACGCTTGTGCCAGAGCTGTCCTGGCAGGCCAAACACCTGCTTTCCCAAACCTCAACCTGACCATTTGCGCATGAGTCTTTAAGGGTCTTCTGTCAGCTGTTGCACTGAAGAATGCAGCAGCTGTGTCTTACCAGCCCCACTGGAAGCTTGAATAAAACCACAAACAAATAACAGTCTGTCATTACTTAGAAAGTAACTTCCCTTCAGGAGCTATAGCTTCTAAAATGTAGAAAATAACCACAATCACAAACCTCTCCTTATATAGCTAGCTGCACAATTTGAGGAACGATTCATGTCTAACGTACGTAAAGAGGTTTAAAGGAATAGTTCACCTGAAATGTACTCATCCTCAGGCAATCCAAGATGAGTTTGTTTCTTCATTGAAACAGATTTGGAAAAATTTACCAGTACATCACTTGTTCACCAATGGATCCTCTGCAGTGAATGGGTGCCGTCAGAATGAGAGTCCAAACAGCCATATATTAAACAAAATATAATTGTCACACGATTTAAAGTCCAAAGGAAACTATTGTGAAGGCACAAAAAAAGCTGTGTGTTTGTAAGAAACAAATCCATCACTAAGGCATTTTAAATTAAATCAACGCTTCTGGCCGAAAAGTATACGAGTTCCTCTATCGAGTCAATATTTGTGTGTCTTCCAGCGGTATGAAAAGGTCTAAATCAGAAGAGAAATTTGCACAGATCAAGCACTGTTTACGAGCAAAAAGCAGTCCAAAACAGTTCTAAACAAATATGTGGGTGGATTTTGATGTGAGAGGACACCAGGAGATGGACTTTTTTTTTTCCACTGGAGAAAGCATTATTATGGATTATAGACTGGTATTTTGAAAAAAGGTTTAAAGTTTAAAACACCTTAATGATAATGGTTGGTGTCCTTACAAAACATGTACGCTTTTATTTCACAATGGACATTATGCTGGAACTGGAGAGATGGGTGGATTACTGTGATGTTTTTATCAGCTGTTTGGACTCTCATTCTGACGGCACCCATTCACTGCAGAGGATCTAATGGTGAGCAAGTGATGTACTGCTCAATCTCTCTAAATCTGTTCTTATAAAGAAAAAAAAACTCATCACTGTGGATCTGGGTGGGGCATTAGAGGGTGAGTACATTTTCAGCAAATTAAAATTTTTAGGTGAACTATTCCTATAATAATTCGCATTAGGGGCTTGTTCGCTTTAGAAAGTATGACTAAAAATACAATTTGGTTAATGACTTTAAAAAAAAGTAATTGTAGGTCTTATGTAATATTGAACAGAATACTCATGTCTCAGCAGTCCATTAATTACCTCATATATTTACTGAATCCTAGCACAGGCACAATAACACTTACATAAGAGCACTGGTCCAGATTTTGAAGCATATACAGTATGGAGCCAAGGAAGTAAGCAGAGAAATGCTTTACACAAGAGCATAAATGGATAAACTACAGCGTGGGAGCTCAGACATGTCTGTGGGAAGCTACAGGAGCACTAAACACACTCAAAAGTTAATAAAAGGACAATTGGAGTTTGAAAAAAAAAAAAGATTCCTGTAAGCGTAGAAGTCGTAACGGTAGTTCAATGCACTTAAACCCAGATTACACTACAGTCCAAAAGTTTGGGGTCAGTTAGATATTTAAAATTTTTTGAAAGAAGTCTCTTATGCTAAACAAGGCTGCTGTGCTTGATCAAAAACACAGAAAAACTGCAATATTGTGAAATATTATCAGATTTCCAAATAGCTGCTTTTTATTTTAATTATGTTTTAAAATATATTTACTCACGCGATTCATTTACAACCTTCATAATATGGCTGATTATGAACTGCTCAGAAAGATTTCTTTTATTATCATCAGTGTTGAAAACAGTTGTGCTGCTTAATATATTTGTGGAAACTCTAAGACATTTTTGTCGGAAATCTTAGATGAATATAAAGTTCCATAGAACAGCATTTATTTGAAATAGAAATCTTTTGTAACACTGTAAATGTCTTTACAATCGCTTTTGATCAATTTAACCCAAACTACCCCAAACATTTGAACGGCAGTAAACTATACATTATACTTTTTTGAGTTTCTTGTAACCATAATAACATAATGAGTTATATGGGTTGGCAAATTTTTATTTCATTCCTTTTCTATCCTTAAGACCAATGTACTAGTAGCCCCACACAATCAATATAGTCAGTAAGCAACCTAATAAACCTTATGAAGGATCTTTTATGCAAAATTACGCATTTGGCCGATCTTTCCTTCCCTACCAAGGGCCAGTTTCCCTTTTTCTAATCCACAATATTACCGTTTTTACTTTATTTTTTATCAAATAAACACAGCCTTGGTGAGCAGAGAGCTGTACATATGGAAAGGGCCCTAAGGGGCCTATGTGGGGCAGGTTAACAGTACAGTAATAGCACATCTCTACATCTCCGGCACTAGTTGAAAACATCTCATGTCAAAAGGCCTGACTTAATCCCATAAAAATGAGCGTGCAAAATTGACTTCAATTTAAGCCAGGTCTGAAATGGAGATGAGACGTTCAGAGGGAAGGAATCCTCTCTTGAGACCCATTTTATACAAAGCAAACCTTATGTCAGTGTCTTATTATCTTTCTCAAGGCTTCAGTAATTATGCCACACTATTTCACTACAAACAGACCATTTCTGCAACATTCACACCACGCAGATGGAAACGATGGATGAATTTAACATCAACAAATGCAGTACAGTAAGAAACATTCTACGTGATCCAGGTCTTGGCGTTAGAGTTTACCGAAGACTTCCCAGACACTGGAGTTCCTCGGCACCCTCGAGCTTGGCACGAGATCAAACGAGGGGAACCTCCTTTAAAGCTCGACATAAAGAGCGGTAGTTCTCTGGGAATGGTTAAGTGTTGAGAGCGATTTTGGCCAATCACGCGTTCAGTAGAGCCTCAAGCAAGCAGAGATCGCACACTCTTTCTCTCATCCATGAAACAGATGTGTTCTCATAGAGGAACCATTGCAGGAGAGGGACATGTGAACGAACGGTGCGAACCAACAAGAAAACAAAGAGTGAACGAATGACAATTTGACAGACAGAATCATAACAGAAAGAATTAACAGATGTGTTCACATAGAGGAATGAAACCAATAAAGGAGGGAAATGAATGAATGAATAAATGAAAAATGAACGAACGGCCGAGTGAACAAGTAATCAAATGAATGAATAAAGTGAATGAACAATGACTCATTTCAACAATTAAAAAAATTCAGTCAATCAATCAAATCAAACTATCATCTTTCTATCCATCTACAGCTATCTATCTATCTATCTATCTATCTATCTATCTATCTATCTATCTATCTATCTATCTATCTGTCTATCTATCTATCCATCCATCCATCCATCCATCCATCCATCCATCCATCCATCCATCCATCCATCATATCAGAGAAGAAGAATCTAGGATAAACTTTTGATGTGAACTTTCAACTTTAAACCAAGTTGTTCAGTCAAGTCATCCTTACAATTTGACTTAAACAACGTAACGCTATAGTTTCTCAAAACTCCATTTTATCTTTAGCATCTGGCACCAGGTGAGTGTTAATTTTGTACCCTGACTGCATACTATGTGAGAGCGTGTGTCAATCAGCGAGACTATTACATCACGCAGTGCTGTGTAGCGGTCTCAGGCGTGCCACTCACTGAGATGTCGTTCTGCACCTTCTCATAAGACAGCTGCAGCAGGGGGCGGCCGGGTCTCTCAGGTGTCAGGTGGAAGCTGTATTCCCCCTCCGCTGCCGGTCCCTCTCCGGTCAGAGCCAGGTGCAGGTCACCAACATACCTCTCCAGCTCCATCTCGATCTCCTGGGCTTCACGGGACACATCCTCCTCTGAAACTAACAAATGAAACTGTGGTTTGAAACGTGGCTGTTCTGAAGTCTCTTCATGTCATTTAAATGGAATCATTTGATGTCCTAGTACCTTCACCACTCCACGCAGAGACACCATCGGACAGAAGTATAACAAAACCAGATCCAAGATCCTTAGCCCACTCTAGCTTAAGAAAAAACGTGCGATGAGGCTCAGAGGCAATGGAGATCTGACGTATGCTAGTGCTGCGACACCTGCAGAAAAATGATCATAATAACATCATACACAGCTAACACACAAAGAAAATTACACACAACATGCTGCATTCTATTAAATCTGTAAGAATGAACAAACATAATTCAACAACTTCAAAAGTATCTGCACTAATAATTATAAATATACATTGTGAAAAACATGGTTAATTTCAACCATTTGCCGCATATACTGTATATAATATTCATTAAAATACAAAATAATGAATAGAATGAAAATAACTAGAATACATACTATTATAATTAGATATGAAAAATATATACTTAATTTTATTTTGATATAATTGTATATATAATATATATATTATATATTTTAACATAAACTACGTCATGATTTAGTACAAACTTAATTAATACAATTGCATTATATAATTAGTTCATCATAAAAAATTTATTATAATCATATATTACATTTCTGTTTACTATTATAATTATTCTATAAACATTTATTTCACTAGGTGAATAACCAATTATTAATTATAAAACTAAAACAACTAAACGAATACAAACAAATAATTGGCATAGAGTTTTTATAAACTTAATATATATTTAATTTCAATAGGCATTATATATATTGTGTGTTTTTTAATCTATAATATAATATATATTAGAATTATCAATATATAATATATATATATAAAATACATGGTAAAAATGTGTGCAATGAGTGGAGATTACTATACTCCTGATAGATAAAAAAACTGATCAAGCAAAGGTCAGAGAACATGTAGAAGTTTGTGGAAGATTCTACAAACTCCACAGCAGGCTACTAACGGATGGATGCAGACCTCACAGGAGTCGGAGAATCCAGTGAGTGATGTGTGAGAAACGGCCGACCTCTCAGGTCAGAGCTGACGATGTGCAGCGGTGAGGGGAAAGGTGAAGGACAACATACGTCGACTGACTTTAACTCGCTTGTCAAACTGATAATCAATGTGTCCAAAACCCTCAGCGAACCGTTCACATCTGTTTCCCTCCCGTCGTGCATCACAACCAATTGTTGCTATTCTTGACATGACTTTTGTGCAAACCGTGGCATAAATGTACAGCGGGGTCACGGTATCCAAAGACTGAAATGGTACACACTCTGAGGGAACAGGACGGCCATTCATTAGCTACAGTAACATCTGCACAGAGGTGATCTTCGCCCTCGGTAATGACAGATGCTGCAAACCCTATAGGAATATGAGAAGGCGGCTTTGACAAATAAGACAAAGAATTCTCTTAAGACGTGGCTGAGAAGCCAAGAAAGGGTCGGGGTGGAAAGTTTGGATGCGGCACACTCCTCAAGATGTTCAATACACAGTAACTACCCAAACATTCACAGCCTGTTTTAAACTAGATTTAAGTGCCACAGTCCCACAAAAAAAAAAAAAAAAAAAAAGAGCGACGTGCTGCGGACACGGCTGCTATCTTTCCAGCGGCGTCTGGCTGGCCTGGGTAACAGCGGATGAGAGAAAGCTGTTCTTCTAAAAAGGTGGTGAAGTATACAAAGGGGGTCCCAAGTCACTTTCCATAAATGGGATTTGGGAATGAGAGGAGATAAGGAATTCAGGAAGGGGGAAGAGTATATAATATATATATATAATTATTACACAAACGAAACTTTTGTTTTCTATTTAACAAAGTGTTAGCTTTTTCTATTTGAATATATGTTAAAATGAAACTTATTCCTGTGATGTAAAGCTGATTTCAGCATCATTACTCTAGTCTTCATTGTCACATGATCTTTCAGAAACCATTCTAATATGCTGATTCAATGCTCAAGAAACATTTCTTATCAATCATTTTGTTGCTGCTTAATATTTTTGTGGAAACTGTGTTTCTTTGATGAATAGAAGTTTAAAAGAACAGCATCTGTTTAAAATGCCTGTAAGCCTGTGCTATTTTAAATTGCACAAAACTTGACAGAAGGGCTTTATAATCATGAAGGCCTGGGTCATACTAACACTACCAGTCATGAGAGATTATTGGTTGCTTAATAATATATGTGAGAGCTTCTGAACGACACTGACTGAGGTGTAATTAAGACACATTCCACTCTAAAGCGCTCTATCGATGGTCCACAGATGGTCTCGACCATCTCAACAAAACCCTCTTGTCTAAACAAGACCGACATTCTATACAACTGACAATCTCTTTCAGGAAGGTTATGAAATATGCACAAGTAACCCTGAAAAAAATGAAGAAAGAAATGAAGAACAAATTGAAGAAATGTGTGGGCTATATTTAAAAAAAAAGTATTATTTTCTTTGGAACATTATTATGGTATATTAGCAATATAATTAAACAGTTTCCCTGCAAATTATCTGAGCAACATTCTCTCCATATATCCAACCATGAATAGAGATATTCATAATCCATCAAAAGCTAAAGATTTATTTATGGCTTGCTGATTTGAGCACCATCTATTCCCCAAAGTCATCAGCGGTTGGAAGCAAAACACAATGAATCAATTCTCCAAGTCTATTTTTAAGGGAAAAGTCCCATAATTTGCAGTTTTTAGAGGCAAAAAATGCTAATCCTCAATGAAAAGAGAACAAACGGCTTGTGTTGTGTACATCCATACACACAAATTTAGAGCGACAGAATCGAAACGTAGGAAGTAGACAGTGCTGCAACAAAAGCCTCAGTGTGATCAGTAGAAAGACATCATATTTGTGTTGAAAAAAGGAATTGGCAGTCCTGCTCTATGCCTGTTTACATGTGACAGTATGTTTCTATATATATGAAATAATAAAAGTTTATTACAGCTTAAATTCTTTTTCATACATTAAAATGTTTAAGCTAAAAATAATGGCTATCATATATTTTAAACAAGGATTATCGAAAAAAAAAAACAATTCATTTAGTTTAACAATGTAACAATAGTTACTAAATCATAAAATCTTGCCTGGCATATTTACAACAAGAAATATTAGATGACATTACAAGACTCTAATTGGATCACAGTGCATCCCCAAAATACGAATTCATTGTCATTTTAAATAGATGCAATTCCCTAGGTTTTAGCCATTTGTCAGCCAAGACATTTTTAATCATTTAAATATAATAAAATTATTATGGATGCACCGATATGAAAATTTTGGCCGATACCGATAACCGATTATTCTTTATTTTTGAAAGCCGATAACCGATATGTTGGCCGATAAATCTATGTCCAAATTGTTATATATTTTTGGAGAGCCTGATTACAAAAAAGGTCTCATCATTAAAAGCCACATCCCAAACACTTCAACATAAGCAGCCTAGTTTGAACGGTGTACGTTTTAAAAATATTTTTACTCTCCCATTACCAAATTTAGTCATAAAAGTCTTACAAAAAAATAAAATAATGCATAAATAATGCAAACAAGTCACTGGACATCATTACAGGGTAAAGACCGATTAATGCGCCCATAAGATTCATAAACGAATCGGCCCTGCAAACGGACAATTATTAAATGATTTTAATTACTAAACCATATTGTTGATGAAAATATAAGAGAAAAATACAAGTGGTTGTTGTTATTGATAATGTATCAATGATTTTGAAAAAGGAACAAATTAATACCACTGTTTTAAATAGCAGCCGTTGAGCTGCGCGTGCTGAAGCTGAAGAGCTGAATGAACATGGTAAACTGAAGCGTTTTGCTGGCAGCTTATTTAACTCAAGGAAATGCATCCTAAGATTAATATTAATTCAACATAAACATAATATTACAACTTGTATATTTACAAAATGATGCAGTTATTGCGTGCTTTAGTCAGAATGTGTGATCCTGTTGTGGGTGCGCTTTTCCCATAACAACGCACTGAAACACAGCAACTAAACCCAAGAATTCACAACGTTTTATTATAATAATGTTCTCATTAGAATGTTATATACACAACATTCCCCATCATAGTTATTAATGTTGTGCACTGCTGTTCACGCTGCGTGCGCTGAAGCTGAAGATGATCACCGGTACTGAAGCGCTCTTTTAAACTTAACCAAACGCATTCTATATTAGATAAATCAGATATACATCAAATAAACAATATTACAACGTACAATTGCACAAAGGGCTGCAAACGAACAGCGCGCATTTGAAGTGTCTCTGAAGGAAATAATGCCTTATTTATCGGCTTTAAGATATCGGCCAAATTTTCTTATCAGGCCGATACCGATAACAGAAAAAATTAGCATTTATCGGCCGATACCGATATGGTGGCCGATATATCGTGCATCCCTAATTAGTATGATCATTTATTCTTTTATATATTGTAATAAATACAGAATGTTGTTTCATTTTTACATTAATGTATCTGTTAAACTGATTAAACCGTTGGAACATTATTTCACCCATATTTTGCTAAAAAAAAGGGTAACACTTTACTTGAAGGGGTGTGCATTTAAGACTGACATGGCACCTTCATAATCATGACATGACACATGTCATGAATATGAAGGAGGTTTTATGCATGTTTATGACAACTGTCAATAAGTGTCATTCGCTCAGTTATGTAATTTTTAATGCAAATATAACATTATTTGACCTAACCCTAACCCTACCCTTACCCATAGCCCATAACAAAGACATCTCAAACAATGTCATCTTTGCATTAAAAATTACAGAACTGAGCAAATGACATTTAATGACAGTTGTCATAAACATGCATTAAACCTCCTTCATATTCATGACATGTTTCATGTCATTATTATGTAGGTGTCATGTCATGATTATGAAGGTGTCATGTCAGTCTCATGCACACCCCTTCAAGTAAAGTGTAACCAAATAAAGTTATTTTAAACATTAAAGTAGACACTTTACTTGCATTTAATATGTATTCGGTGTATATAAAATCACTTTTTGTCATTTTAATTTGATGTGGTCACTGGTCTTATGTTTTGCACTGAACATATTAGCAATACATAAAAATCGAAATATAAAAACATTCCCCTTTTTTCTTTATTTTTTTATATATTATATTGTTATTTACTTAATTATTTGTTGTTAATATGATCATTTTCTTGCAACAATAATACTAACTATGGTTACCATGGTGCTTTTCTGTATAGAATCAAAACAAATACAAGCTTTCAAGGGAAAATAACACGATGACAACAAAACCCTCTTCAACGCTGCTCTTATAGTTCTGCTAAATATGACAAATGGGATTTTTAACTCTCCAGTTTCTTTATTTCTTGATTGTTTATATATTTTAGGTGCACGTTTTATACATAACGTAAGAATGTTAGTTTGTGTTTTGTTTATGGCAGGAAACAAACAACATCACAGTTATCATAAACAAGTGCGTTTCCCTCATATTATGATCACAGTGCGCTATACACATGCAAAATCTCACCTCATTCCGAAAGGAAATGGATGTTATAGATTAAATTAATTTTAATTCGAAATAACACACTTCTGTAGATTTCATATTCCTCTCTCATCCGGCTTTTCGTCGCTTCGCGCTTCCAGGCTGCCGTAGCGGTGACGTCATTTCCATCCTACACCGGAAGTGTGAGTTGGCTGGCCGGGGAAATCAAGATGGTAAGTATAAAATGTATTTATTATTTTTGGAAAAGTTTATACAAGTGAAGTAGAAACGAGCAGTCAGAATTCGCCTGAATGTCGTCGCGATATATCCGTCCACGGTGCAGTGAAAATGAAAGCGATGTCAGGAGAAGTTCAGAGTGCTGTCTGCTGCTGCAGTGAAGCAGGAATATAAACAACAGAAAGCAGCTGATCGATGCAGAGACTGTGATCATGTGTGTCAGCATCGGTCTGTTCTGCACTATTCTTCTGAGCTGTCATTCATGACTTCTGTTCAATACAATATTTGACAGTTTCAGTAACGTTACTGCTACGAGTGTGAGGTGGCAGAGAGAAGAGGGCCTTAAACTCATCAAACTGCACCATAACACCTCTTTTATGGCGTCAGATTTATTTTATTTCACCACATAAGTCAATTCCTAAAAGTATTGTGAAACCGTTTAAAATTGGAGTAATGACTGCTGAAATTAGCTTTGCCATCACAGGAATAAAATTACATTATTTGAAAATATATTCAAATATAGAATAGTTATTTTAAAATAATTTATAATAATGCAATTTTTATGGTAGTTTTGATCAAATAACAAATAAATGCTGCCTATGGGGAGCATGTCAGCACTTTTATCAATGCACAAAAAAAAAAAAAAAAAAAAAAAAAAAAATTTTGGCATTCATCTTATTTATGCAAATGGACTGACAGTTAAGTATCAACGTTATATGTCAAAGTTAAGATGAAAATAATATGAAAATTATGTTTTGCCATCACGGGAATAAATAATATTTTAAAATACATCGTTCAGAACAGAAAACTGTTTTAAATAAAAAAAATTAATTGTAGTAATATGTATTTGTAATCAAATAAATCAATGACAAATCAATTCTGCCCTGGGGAGCATTGAACTTAATTCATAAAATGCACAAAAAGAAATAATTTCTGGCAATTGAATACTTTTAAAGGGTTAGTTCACCCAAAAATGAAAATTCTGTTATTAATTACTCACCCTCACGTTGTTCGAAAGCCGTAAGATCGTCGTTCATCTTCGGAACACAATTTAAGGATAGTCTTGTTGATGAAATATGAGGGCTCTCTGACCCTCCCATAGACGGCAAGGTAACTTACCACGTTCAAGGTCCAGAAAAGGACCAAGATGATCGACAAAGTAGTCCGAAGTGGACATCAGTGGTCAACTGTAAGTTACGCAGCCTACAGAATAACTTACCATGACGTTAGCGGTGGCGCGCTGACCCAGATCCGGAGTAATTACGTTTCATCACGTCCAGATCTGGTCAGTGCCGGCAGACCGCCACAACGCTCAGCTGTCATGGTACTGGTCGTGAAGCGCGGTCCAAAGTGACGCGGAGGAGACGAATTGCTTAATACAGTCATTATTTTTGTTTTCTTTGCGCAAGAAAGTATTCTCGTAGCTTCGTAACTTTACACTTGAACCACTGATGTCACACGGACTACTTGTCGAATGTCGATCATCTTGGTACTTTTCTGGAACTTGAACGTGGTAGTTACCTTGCTGTCTATTGGAGGGTCAGAGAGCCCTCAGATTTCTTCAGAAATATCTTAATTTGTGTTCTGGAGATGAACGAAGGTCTTACATGTTTGGATCGACACCAGGGTGAGTAATTAATGACAGAATTTTCATTTTTGGTGAACTAACCCTTTAATCAATCTCCATAAATAATATAACAAAAATGACACGGCAATCACAAAATTAAGATGAAAGAAAATTGTCACAAATGGACTTATATTTTGTTTTGTTATTACTTCTAAAGCTTTATGGATTCTTATGTCTAATGTCTGAGTTAAATCAGTTGAAATAATTGATCAGTTTGGACAGTTATGGTTGTTACCTATAAAATCAAAACATCTTAAAATACAGACGTAGTTGTAAATCATGCACAAGATATCAGCATAGGCATAGAAAACACTCTGTTAGAATACATGTAAAATATGTTTTTTCTGTACTACTATACATATCACTAGAACATTGTAGATTTTTACATTTATTTTAAATATAAAAACTACTTCAGATTACCAAGTACTCAACAACACTAAGCTTAAAATTAGTACATACTAGGTTGTTATGCCAAAACTAATGTCACGGTTTTGCCCAAACACATTACTCTTTCTATAGTCAGTGTAACAAAGTATAAACTAAACCAAACCATTTATATCTTGTGCATTAATTATTCCACTTTTTTGGATTACAGTGTTTTATAACTTTAGTTGTTTATTAATAAGTGATTAATTATTAATTTCTTCTTTCTTTCTCTTGCAGTCTGCCATATTTAATTTCCAGAGTCTGTTGACGGTCATCTTACTGCTCATCTGCACCTGTGCGTATATACGAGCTCTCGCTCCCAGCCTGCTGGATAAGAACAAAACAGGGTATGTTTACTGCCATCCACATATTAATATAGTAAACATTCTGATCATTCAAAAATGAAATTTTGCTGAACATTACTCCGCCTCAGGCCATCCAAGACAGAGCTGAGTTTGTTTCTTCATCAGATTTGGAGAAATTCAGCATTACATCACTTGCTCAGCAGTGGATCCTCTGCAGTGAATGGATGCCGCCATATTGAGAGTCCCAACAGCTGATAAAAACATCACAATAATCCACCCCACTCCAGTCCATCAATGAACATCTTGTGAAGCAAAAAGCTGCATGTTTCTCCAGTGAAAAAGTCACCTCGTCTGAATCGGGAGAGAAATATGCACAGATCAAGCACTGTTTACAAGCAAAAACAGTTCTAAACAAATATGTCGGTGCATTTTTATGTGAGAGGACAACAGAGGATTGGCTTTTTCACTGGTTAACGTGTGTGAATTATGTGATGTTTTTAATCAGCTGTTTGACTCTCATTCTGACGGCACCCCATTCACTGCAGAGTATCCATTGGTGAGCATGTGATATATTGCTAAATCTTTCCAAATCTGTTCTGATGTAGAAACAAACTCATCTACATCTTTGAGTACATTTTCAGCAAATTTTCATTTCTGGCTGAACTATTCCTTGAAGCACCAAAAGACTGGCGGTTTAAAGGTCAAAGATGTTGTCCAAACAGGCCTGGATTTGTTTTATGGTAGTATACAAACACTTCAACAGAAAAATCTTTTGTTAATTCCCAGAAACAATCAGTAAAGTGTTGCCAAGATATTTTTCTCATGGCCAAATTGTTAACAAAAAATAAACTCCTATTTAATAATACAAAATCTTTATTTACATTCTTAATTGATTTGATCTTAGTTGAGTGTCATTGGTCAGTGTTTGCTTTGGGGATACGTCTGTGAAATAAAGTGACCGCCTAACGTCGAACTCGAGCAACAAGATGTTCGCCACATGTTTGGACTTCACATGACAGGAGCAGGAAATGAAGGAGATAATTCACAACCAGCGATCTGATCGCAACAAACACATGCATTAGCCAAGACAAATTAGCCGGAGTTGCAACATATTAAAGTAATGGTTTTCGCACCCCCAGTAATTGTGACGTACTTCCAAGATGTCCATTTTGGCGTTTATAGTGAATTACTTTCATGTACGCATGGGCAGAAACTTGCAGCTTTGCCTGTGTGTCACAAAGTAAATGATCGTCTGAAAGGACATCAAATATTAAGTTGTGGATTGTTGCAAATGCCAAGGTTGTGAAACCTATAGAGCGTTTACTGGGGAAATGTGTTAAAGCTTTGTTTGACGCGGGGAAACAGAGGCTGGGTTTTGTTCCCGGGGGTCTGCGCAGGCTGTTGACAGAGCATGTTCTCACTGACCTGTTTGTTGTTTCTGTTCAGGCCAGATGCACGTCCGCTCGTAGATCTCCGCTCTATCAGGCGTCTGTTGTGACATTTCAGGCCCTGTGAAGCTCGTCAGTCATCTGTAGTTCTTCACTCTGTAATCTTCTGCTTCACGCTTCCTAGACAAGCAGTCGGCAGACACGAGACTGCGGCCCGCTGCTTTGTGTTTTACTCGTATAGTCTTATTTTAAATCCAATTCTAGTACTGCTAAATGAGCATTTAAACGATATACATAATTACAGCCTTTCTCTTCCAGGAAAACAAATATATGTACACTACCATTAAAGAGTAAAGAAGTGAATATTTTTATTCAGCAAGGACTCATTAAATTGGTCAGAAGTGTCAGTAGAGACATTTATAATGTCACAAAAGATTTGTATCGTAAATATAATGGGGAAAAATGTATTCCACAAAAAGATTAAGCAGCACAACTGTTCAACATTGATAATAATGAGAAATGTTTCTTGATCAAATCAGCATATTAGAATGATTTCTGAAGGATCATGTGACACTGAAGACTGGAGTAATGATGCTGAAAATTCAGCTTTGCATCACAGGAACAAATTATGTTTTAAAATATATTTAAATTGAAAACAGTTATTTTGAATTGTAACAATATTTCACAATATTATTGTTTTTTATTGTTTTTTTTGAATCACTAAATTAGCATTGATGCAGAGAGATTTCTTTTCAAACATGAATCTTCGATCCTAAATTAAGCGTTAGCGTTAGGTCTGGCAGGTCATGCGAGTCAAGCTTGCATCAGCTGATTCTCAGCTGATCACATCTACCTATAGGAATACGACTCCTATCACGGCATTCCTATATAAGCTCTATTCTTATATTCAGTAGCTTTTCAGCTTGCTCCGGAGCAAATTACCCTCCTCCATCCCCAGCTCCTCCTTTCGCCACAGTCAAGACTTGGCTTTCTGATATTCCTTGCTAATCAGACTCCTTTATCTTGAATAAAGTGTTACACTTAAATATCATTAAGTACATTAATGATATCTGCCTTGTTCTGTTCTGTTAACCCTGGGGGGTTATTATTGCTGCTCTCCCTGCTCATTCATGACAGGCTGCATGGATGGGCAGGGAGGTTTTTGCCCAGAACAGAACCATACCGCCAAACCAAACTTTATGCTAAGTATCTATCATTTTGACGATAGTGGTCCTTACAGAACTTTCTTTCTTTCTTTACAGTAGTGATACTAATTGCAGTAACTATGATCGTTGTGAATTATAGTTACTTTATGAAAAAAAAAAAAAAAAACTACATTTTTTTGGGGAAAAAGGTCAAGAAATTGAGTAAAATCATATATTTTTTCATAATATAAGAAGCATTTTTATCTTAACATCGGCAAAAGTTTGTTTATTTGCATACAAGAAATGTTTTAATAATTTTAAATATAAAACCTTTTTGCAAAAGTGTCTTGCAGTTGATCACATTAAACCAGAATTAAAATTAATTTAAAACCTGAGACAATTAAAATCTGACGTCTTTTATTACTATGAAAATTTTGCATATGTACTAATATTATTAGTAATTTTTTTATTTATTTAAATGAGTAAAGCTAATTCATTTGCAGTTCCCAGAACTGCTAGTTAATGATGATTTCAGTCCACAGTTTTAATTGTTTTACGTTATATCTGCTCAAGCATTAACTGTAAACCCTTTCCTTTTGCCATCAGATTCCTTGGAATATTCTGGAAATGTGCAAGAATAGGTGAGTAATGCCATAAAAGCTACTATGTCATGTGTTGTTGTTTTTTTTCTATACGATTTATTCGTTTGCTATTTTTTTCTTTTGGTACCTTTTAGGTGAGCGCAAAAGCCCTTACGTGGCGTGTTGCTGTATCATCATGGCCTTCACCATTTTATTTTCGGAGTAGCAGCGGAAGCATATGAGGATTTGGAGCAGGCAGAAAGTATTTCCAAGAACAGCTACAAGATTCTACAGCAGGGAACAAGATGTTTAATTGGGCGACATTCAGACTCTCTCGGGCAGAACTGGCTTCTGGTAATGCATGTGGACTGCTCTCCAAATACAGCATGAGCATTTCTCAGCCTCCCGGACCTGTTTTTATAAATACAAATAATCGTTGGTCTCCATGGTAATGCTCCAGTTGTCATTGACTCGTGCACTCAAAGCTGATCAGATGTAACGTGTTTGTTGTCAGAGCCAAAATGCTTGTCAATGACAGTTTTAATGTGGGACATTGAGGATAAATTTGATGCACATGGATGTGCTTGATATCATGCTTGTTAAATTGTTCAATTGAATCTGTTGACTTTACATGCACACGTTTTCATTAAAAGGTGAATTTATTACAGAAATCTTCATTTAAAAGTTTGTTTTTGTGACATGTCTGTATAGTAGCTAATAATATTAGCTATTCACAATACAGAAATCTGATATTATAAATCATTACTGTAAAATTGTTTATATTTTAAGTCAAATCAGGCATCAAAATGATTAATTGTGCAGAAAATATATTCATAACTTGGCATAATGAATGTTTGAAAAAAGCTTGATATCTGCTTCCAATATAAGACTAATCAAATCAATAATAATTAGGAAAATATTAATATTAGTGAAAATGTGCATATTGTGCATCCCTAAATAATATTATTCAGGTTTTTAAATGTAGTAATAATAATAATGTAGTTCTTTTTATTTATTTATTTGCAGATATATAAGTCATAAAGGAAGTACACAAAAATAATCTGTATATTTTTTTTTTATATATTATTTTTTTCATTTCATTTTTTTTCAAATATCTAGGTAATTTTAAAATAATTGCAGTGCCAAAAATAATCTGTATATTGTGCATTATTATATTAATTATATTAAAATATAATCAATTTAAAAGAATGCATGTACTTGTAAATTAAATGTCAAAATAGTTTTCAATCATTTTGTTTATTTGAAAACACTATCAGAGCTAAACTGCATCCATCCATCCATCTATCATTTAGTAATCCAAGAAACCCACAAAAAGAGAGCAAATCAAAATGTAAAAAAATAGTCCATTGTGCTAAATGCCAAAAGTATGTCCCAAAAATGATCCCTCCAGGCTCCATTATATAAACTGGCGAGTTTAGTTTTATCCCAGCCAGCAAATGGTGCATTTGCTTATAAAACGCTAAAATGACAATGTCAAGACATTAAAAAAGTGAGTGGATATCAACGCGGTATGACGTTTTAGTGGGCCATTTGCACGTGTTCACAAATCTGTCAGTTCACACAGGAGGTTCTGAAGATGTTATTGGGATGATTGTTTTCTCTGGAAGCATTTGAGACCATAAATCTGTAAAACCTCAACCGTGCATGACAGCAAAGAGCTATCAGTGCTAGCAAAAGTAAATCACTCATCAAAGTGTGCAGATTTGATCTATTAGTCATTGTAAAAACTTTTACTTCAAGACAGACCACAAAAAATAGTCATTTTGTGACATGAAGTTCTCCAACACGCTCAAGATCTTTCTAGCTCCTCTGATGTCTTTGGATCTTAGTATGAGGAAAATTTTGCAAGCAAAAATGTTGAGGTAATATTGGACGAAGCATTTTTCTCTATAGCGATATTTTGATTGTTAGACCTGGTAAAACTCTCATTCTTGCCAGAAGAACAAACACCTTCAATAATAAGATTCCTCAAAGATCTCATCTGCACTCTAAACAATAAAAGTTCCAAAAGTTTTGGTTCCTCGAAGAAGCTTTCAGTGAACAGTTCTTAAAAAACTTTTTTTTTTTAGTATTAAGAAAATTGTGAACTTTTTGTGGAATAGAAAGGTTCCATGGATGTTAAAGGTTCTTAATGGAACCATAAAAACCAATAAAGAACCTTTATTTTTAAGAGTGTGGAAAGTTTCCGTGGTTCTTAATGGAACCATCAGTGCCCATAAAGAACCTTTATTTTTTAAAAGTTTAGGATTCCCATACAAAACACCATGTCGACACTATCAGCTCCATCTGTTAAAAGTCATGTCTCTGACTCATATCTTGGAACTTCGACCTTTGGTATCCTCCTCACACCGAGCAGGAAAGAGTTTTATCTGCTCTTAACAAGCACTAAACATTTATGTATCCAGTCAAATGACTTCAAGGGCCTGCCCTGAGGAGCTCAACCCATATTCCTGCAGCATGCGTCAGTGCAGAAGCCCCTCTCGACGGGGTTCAGAGGCAGCGCGCACCAGCGGGGAAGAGACTTTAACTCTGCGCTCCTGTTTAAAAGCAGACTTCAGAGCTACAGGTGGCTTTCTTCTAAGGCCTCATATGTACAATAGACGTCAGTCGATGTTAAAAGCGAACGCTGGAGGTTGTTAAACCAGCGGGGAAGTGTTTCAGATCTTTAACAGTAGCAGCTCCTCTTCAGAAGCTTGATACAAGAAGATCCTAGAAACTAGAGACTGATTCAGTGTTGCAGGCTTGTTGACAAAACTATCTATCCAGCACTCCATCCATCCATCCATCTATCGTTCTATTCATCCATCCATCATCTATCTTCTCAGATAAAACCATTAGAATTAGAGCATAACTTTACTAGTAGAGTTTATACATTTACAGCTAATTGATGATAGACCTTTTATGACTTAAATGATTAGATTATACTCAAGGCTTTCTTATATTACCACCTAGAGTCTGCTGAGGCCCCCATGACTTACCTACAGTGATCATTGACTGAGATCAGATGAAGCAGAATGACTGTGTTCATTGTTCCTGCCATCCATTGGAGAGAATTTTTACTGAAAACAGGATGAAACCCAATATTCCCGTAAAGAGCGATGGAAGAGGCCAAATGATTGGTCTCAAGATCAACTGCCACAACACATCACATTTGTGTGTTCTCGTTAAATATTGCTTGACTAATAAAGATCTTATTTGTTTTCTGGAACATGACTGTATGATCGGAGACATGTTTCAGAAACTATAACACAAAATGGATTGAAACTTTATCACAGTGATGCCACAGAAGAATCATTTTGGGTTCCCCAAAAAACCTTTCGGTGAAAGGTTCTTAGAAGAGCATTTATTCTTAGTGTGAAAAACATTTTAATAATCTAAAGAATTTTTTCCACTGTAAAGGGACATTTTGGTTCCATGGATGCCAATATAGAACCTTTATTTTTTAAAAGTGTAGCTGCTTATTACACTGCAAGTGCACACTAGTTTTGCCACATTGGGTCCCTCATTTTTTTAAATATAGATACATACTAAACCATTCTTAAAGCACTGCAAGAAACCTCAGAAAAAAGAAACAATACATTTAGACCAATACGAGAGGGTTGTTAACCCCCTTGTTGTGTTCAATTGGAAACAGGAGCTTTTTACAGAGTGAGTTCCC
This sequence comes from Sinocyclocheilus anophthalmus, assembly GCA_018155175.1. Lineage (NCBI taxonomy): Eukaryota > Metazoa > Chordata > Actinopteri > Cypriniformes > Cyprinidae > Sinocyclocheilus > Sinocyclocheilus anophthalmus. The sequence continues at coordinate 178,078 of JADLZN010009115.1, forward strand.
ATGAATAGATTCTCTGTGTATTGTTATATAACTCAACCCCCTACAGATGAAACGGTTATAATTGAATAATACACAACACATGAGCGGATCTGTGCTGGAAGCGTCAGCTGGGCATCTGGGGCCGCATTCACCCTCTCCATGAGAAGTCGCGCTGGGCACACACCATCATCAGTACAGTGCCCCACGGGCACACCTTTGGTGAGCGGTGCGTTTGGCCCATCAGTGGGCTAACCGTTTGAAGACTGTGGGGTGCATGTTAAGTGATCCTGGAAAACAATTTCAAGCTGCTGTACGTGACCCTTGGCCCCCCACTTACAGAGAACCCAATCAACCCTCGCTCTCTTCACTTAATACAGACTTATAGTACAAAACATTTCTGGATATTTATGTTAATTACTAAGAAAAGAGAACAAGATGCTCTTATTTTGTACAGTAGACAGCATAGAGCATATGCAAACATTAAACCACTGTGAACCCAGAGTAAATACCATGTGGTGCCAATAAAGACAATAAAGATATGATTCTTTGGAGATTAATTAAGTTTATAGGTTCTTTAGTGCAGTTTATGTGTTCAAAATATCCTCCTGGGTTTACAGATGGCTTTTCGTTGAACTACGAAACTTCAAAAGATTGAAATCAGACTGTAAAACCCATTTATTTTTAAGATTGGCAGGAAATGGATAAAGAATCATGTAGATATAAGAGACAGATAAGAGTGTCATTTTAGGGCGTCACCTTAGAAACGCCCTGACAATCACCCAAAATACTCTAGCAACTGCACAGCAACACAATTTAAAAAACATTCAGAATATTTTAGAAATATCAACACCCTGCTCATTACCTACAACGCCTTAGCAACCACAAATGACTGCCCTCAGTAACTCACATACAGTAGCAACACACTAAAAACCTTAACAACACCCTGGCAACATGCTAAAAACACTCAGAACACCTTAGAACTGTTCTGACAGTCACTCAAAACACTGTAGCAACTGCACAACAACATGTTGAAAAACACTCTGAGCACTAAAAATAGCAACGGCCTAGCAACTACCTAAAATGCCCTAGCAACTGCATAGCAACATGGTAAAAAAAAAAACACATTCATAACACCTTAGAAACAGATACGTCCTGGAAAACACCTACAAAAAACCTAGCAACCACATATGTAGCAGTGTGATTACAACAAATAAGAACACCTTAGCAACAGTAGCTCTCTTGCAATCACATACAGTAGCAACACACTAAAAATCTTGAAACGCCCTGACAATCACCCAAAATACTCTAGCAACTGCACAGCAGCACACTTTAAAAAACATTCAGAACATTTTAGAAATATCAACACCCTTGCTCACTACCTACAACGCCCTAGTAACTCACATACAGTAGCAACACACTAAAAACCTTAACAACACCCTGGCAACATGCTAAAAACACTCAGAACACCTTAGAACTGTTCTCACAATCACTCAAAATAGCCTAGCAACTGCAGAACAACAGGTTGAAAAACACTCAGGACACTTTAGAAATAGCAACACCCTGGCAACTACCTAAAACGCCCTAGTAACCACATAGAAACATGATAAAAAGCACTCGGAACACCTTAGAAACAGCAACATCCTGGAAACCACCTAAAAAACCTAGCAACCACATATGTAGAAGTGTGATTACAACAAATAAGAACACCTTAGCAACAGTAACTCCCTGGCAATCGCATTCAGTAGGAACACATTAAAAAAAACTTAACACCCTGGCAACTACCTAAAACGCCCTAGCAACCGCATAGCAACATGATAAAAACCACTAAGAACACCTCAGAAACAGCATCGGCCTAGCAACCACATACTTAAAAGAATGATAACATTAAAAACACTCAGAACACCTCAGAAACACCCTGGCAACCACCCAGAACACTTGCACCAAGTTTTGGCATTTAAATCTACTTCAGAGAATGACTAAGTCTAGTTTATCAGCAAGTGGTGTTGTGCCACAGATTTGAGCCACTAGAAGAGAGTATTGCACCAACATACTTTACAAGAACTGCCAGCGATGTCACACAATCACACGGTTGTTTCTGTGTTGCCTAATACTTGAATGGCGCTCTAAAAGAAATAATGAGCAGACAGTATATCTTTATTAACAGTTAAACAGGGCATTACTTAACGCAACACAGCCATGTTAGCATGGCCTTCAGATAAATCTCCCCCTGACAGTGGATGTGCCCACAGCATAAAACTACTTTTCCAGCATGTTATCATTGGATGTGTTTCAATTGTTGTATATCCTCTTGCACAATGAGTGTTTTAAAAGGCAACAGCTGTGGCAGAGCGTCAGAGGGGACATTTTCTTTCTCCCTGTGGTGTACGTAACAGAGGAAAAACATAAATTTCAGTAGGGTCTCTGCAGTCAAGTCCTAGTAACATTTCATTTACTTCGCATTTCGGTAATATTTTGTTGAGGAAATTACAAGTTAAGTACATGTTTGGTTGTGTTTGCTTGTGTAAACTCTTTGCTAGGACTTTGTAGGTGGTTGCCAACATGTTGCGGGAATTCTGGGTGGTTGGTATTGCTTACAGGCTCACCACCATGTTGTTGTGACCAACATGTGGTTAAAACATATAATAAATGTGCCACAGACAATATCCTACAAGTTCAAATGCATGTGAAAATATAAGCTTGTGGCAAAATTTGCCCGAATACTTTATTTTTGTTAAAGTGGTCCAATTATATATTTTTTCACGAAACACCCTATAAGCGATTCGCCAATCACAACACACTGGGCCAGCTAACCAATCAGAGCACATTTCGTATTTTGGAAGGAGGGGCTTCACTGGAACAGGAACTAAACAGCATTTTAAAAGAGACTGCAAAGAGAGGTGCTGCAATAATGTAAAATATGTGAAAAAATAATGTGTTTTTGGAACAACCAAGCATAAAAATCTAATCTAGTACACCCCAAAAACCAAATAAAGACTTCGTAAAAAGGCATAATACGACCCATTTAAGGCTGCCAACTATTCAAGTATGCATTGGTATAGGTCAGGGTTCCTCAAATCTTGCCCTGGAGGGCCAATGAGCTGCAGAGTTTTGCTCCAACCCTGATCAAACTCAACTACCTGTGATTTTCTAATGATCCTGAAGACATTGATTACCATGCTCAGGTGTGTTTGATTAGGGTTAGAGCTAAACTCTGCAGGAGAGTGGATCTCGTGGGCCAGATTTGAGGATCCCTGGTATAGGTGAAAAGAAATTTATACAGGAAAGTCGTAACAAAGCTTGCTAAGTTACATGCTAAGCGTAGCGTGACGCACACATGACCATATGCACATGCTTGTTTTTAACTGACTCATCTCTTGAGCATCAGGGGTTTTTGTGAGCAGGGGCTCTTTGAAACTGCCTGTAAACTTTAACAACTGGCATCTTACGTTTCAAGGAAACAAGCGCAATATCCAGCCTCCCAATGGGAAGCAGCTGAATGCGAGAGTCATTACAGAGACTTCACACAAATGAAAACCAAACTACAGAGCCCCACAAACTTAATCCTGCCAATATGGGGATATTTCAATACATGCGATGAATTAAATGTGCCATTTTTAGCAGATCAACTATAAGTAGTAGATACAATATGATAAAAGATAATCAGAATAAACCATTTCTCCACTCACTTTTGCGTCAGTGGGAAAACACCTCAGCCTTTAATTTATATCAATACCTCATGCTGGCTGCATTGTAGTTTAGAATAGCATGATACAGTTGTAACTTTGTTGAAATAATTTTTTTTTTAAATGTACAAGTAAAGTTGCATGTACAAAATATACAATACAAGTAGTAGTATACAATACAATATATAAAGATTCCCTTTAGTACTGAATTTAAAAAAAGCATTGAATAAAATCATAATCGGCATAAACAGCCAGTGCTGGGTAGTAAATTATACATTATTCTGCATTTGATTCCAAACATTTTGTACTTGTATGATTAGATTTAATTTTAAAATACTAGTAATCAGTAATCAGACTACAGTTTTTTTTTATTGATTACATGATTACATATTATTCACAAAAAAGCAATACATTATTCATAATTTATTTATTAAATATTTTTTATGATTTATTAATTATTATCTTTTGCCTTAAACTCACAAATGCTGGCAGTTCCTTCATGCACCCCAGTTTGGGAACCTTGATGTAATGAATATTTACTGCACTCATATTGTTAATAACAACCAATGGAATACATTATCTTTCTCTTTGTAGTTTCAAATGGTACAAGATTATTTTATTTAGATCAATGTGATAAATGTGTTAGATTACTGTGATATGTTACCTAAAATGTGTATGTTTAATGATACGTTACTGACTACAATTTTGTGTAAATTGGAATCAGCAACGGACACCAATTAGTAATCTAGCACTACCTGTTGCGCATTCTTTAATCAATTGTTTTTTTTAAGATGTACAGTTAAAAATATATTTTAGGCCTATGTGTTTTTTGTAGAAAGGTGCATTGTCATCATGGTAAAAACCCCCCCCCCAACCCCCCCCCCCCCACACAGTGATTGGAAGCACCAATTTCGATACAACTTCCCAACTCGCAAATTCGAAATCTTCAAGAGGATTCGAACGGACCAATAGAAAGTGCCGTTACAACGGCTTCATCCAATCAGAATTTAGAATCAGAACTTTCAGTTTGATTTAATCGAATTTAGAATCAGAACTTTCAGTTTGATTTAATCAGAATAAACAATCCACAACATAAAACGGTTCATTTGCATACTGTGGGTTGTTTACGGGTGCCAGGCAACATGGCAACATAGTAACTTGACAATTAATTTAGAATGTGCAATAAAGGGTTTAGGTGCGACAAGAAGTTGTCCTTCCTGGGCACTCTCCCGAAGTTCTTCGCGTTAATCCTGTTGTTTGTCAGCTCTGCTATATGGGACAACTTCCCTGTATAGTGATCCAAACCTGAGGGGGGCATTTTAACAGAACCAGCATGCAAAGCGGGACGCAGTGTTCAGGAAACTAGAATGAAGAAGGCAACCCCATTAGCATAAACCTTCACTTTACATTTACAACCAATCCATTATTGTCAAATGTCAAAATAGTTTTGTGTTGTTAGCCTGAACTAGCTGCTATACAACTTTTTTGAGGGCTGAATAGACTTAGAGTCTTGTATATCTGACATACTTTTAGGGCTACATGTGCTAGCTGAGGAATAGCAACGCTAACAGTTAGCTTTCCCCTGGTATTACAGACCTCTTACATACTTATTTTCTCTCTCAGGTTTCTCCTCTGGATGCTAACATCTTTCAGCAGGTATATTAAAAACAATAAGCTGCACTCTGAGGGTTCAGACGCTAATGAGAGACACATGCATAGAACGAAAAGAGAGATTAGGACCAGAGGAGCTTGGGAAACACAAAGCAACACTGGCATAAAAAGGTGCGCTCTCAGACTTACATCATCTGTGACGTTAAACGCTTTTCTAATCCTCCCGTGGGGTCGTCCCCCGTCAGAAAACTGCCGTTTCAGTGCGAATTATGATGATTTTGCACAGTTGTCGATGGGTTAGTGTGACGTCCCTCTGAGGAAAGAGATAGAAGTGACAACATTAGAACATAAATTCTGTTACATTTTCCTTTAGCAAGACGTTTTCAAGTTGAATAATTTAAAGGGATCATGAACTGAGAAACCAAAATTCCCTTAATCTTTTGACATTTAAGAGGTCATTGTACTATAGAAACATCCTGAAAGTTTCAGATCTCAAAACTTTCTTGTTAGTCTAAAAACAGCTTATATTGAAGCCAATCTGCCAGAACCACAGTTTGTGGAATGTGCTTCTCTATGATGTAATAGTGTGGATAAGCACCGCCTCCGGCAGAAGAAGATCAACGCCTGCTTCTACATCACTGCCTGTTTAGCCAGTTATTTTTGTATTAAGTAGTAATATAGTAAGTCACTGATATTAAAAGGCCAAATTCAATATACACCTTATTGATGATGCATACACAACATATTAGATATTTTTATATCACTCTTTTAATACGTTGAGGCACTTTAAGTGTTTTTCACATTAACGTTTTATGGACGTTGTATAGGCATGCCTATTCAAACAGAGCGTTCTAATGAAGAAAAATCTTGATAACATTATAAGTGGACCTCAGAGAACAGTACACCTTTAAAAAAGAGGGGGACCGTTCATACCCCTTGTTAAAATTACATTTAAAAGTTTATTGACATGTGGTTGCTAGAGTGTTTTGAATGTGTATAGCATGTTGCTATGTGGTTGCTAGGATGCTCTGAGTGGTTTTAACCTGTTGTCATGTGGTTGCTAGTAGTTTGAGCATGTTATGCAGTAGCTAATGTTTTCTAAATGGGTTTAGCTTGTTGCTATGCAGTTGTTGGGGCGTTTGGAGTGGTTTTATACTGTTATGCGGTAGCTGCAGTTTTCTGAATGGGTTTAGCTTGCTGCGATTAGGATGTTCTGAGTGGTTTTAGCATGTTGTTAGGCAAAAACCACTTATAACACCCTAGCAACTGCAACTGAGTGGTTCTGAATGGTTATGGCTTGGTAAGCTATTGCGAGGATGTTCTAGTGTTTAGCAAATGCTTAACAACTGGCTAATGTATTCCAATTGGTTTATCATGGTAGTATTCTGAGTGCTTTTGGTTGTTAATATGCGCTGAATTGTTCAAGCGTGTTGTTTTGCAGATGCTAATGAGTGAGTTCTGAGTAGTTTTAGCAGGCTGTTTTGTGGTTGCTAGGTGGTTACTTTCAGGCCCAAGTTAAAAGAGCTCACCTCCCAGTCTGGATTATGATATTCTGGCCTCTAGTCATGGTTCGGGTCCCTACGGCAGTCTAAATCTCTGGGAGATTTTAGTCTGCCAGGTGAAAACCTCAAGTCTGAAAATAACATACATAAATAAAATAATAAGTAATAGCACAGCTTTCCTCAAAAGGCCACACATTGAGATATCATTGCACAAATGGTGCAGGACAAATTACACACAAAAGTTTAACACTTAGGGTTAAGATTCGGTTCAAATATAGCCTTAGCAAGCACTTCTAATGATATTATTTATAAGAATGGACCATAAGTGCTCAGAGAACTATAAGCAGAGTCAAATTTACCTTGACGTTTGCTTGTGCCACGGGATATGAGGCCATCTACTGGTCCTGGTGCTCACAGATCTTTGGTTCTTTCCCAGAAAACACTGTTTAACTTGGCAACAATGACACTGTCCAATACTCTTCAGGCGGTATATGAGCCAGAGCCAGAATGTGATTAAAGCCTCGAACCGAAGGAAACAAAAGGCCCTTTTCTCAACAAATCCAGCAGCACAGTGACTAGACGATTCCAATGTGAGTCAGTGTTTGTGAGATACTGAGAATGACCAGCGAGAAACTGATTTATAATTGTTTTACAGACTTTGCAAATCTATTAGAATTTGTTTTTTACCCTTTTACCTTATTGTTCATATATATAGTGTCCCCATAGATATATATGATATAGATATAAATAAATAACAAAAATACTTTCAACAAAAACCCATACAATACAACATACACACATAAAACAACAACAAACTACTTTAAATAAAACTTTAAAATTAACAAATAAAAACTGATATATATATAAATATTAATTGTCAAATATATTTGAATTAAGACGGATATTAATTATAATAGTATGGTATATTCTTAATTAATTTTATTTCTGTTTTAATTATGTTAGTTTTCGTTAGATTTTGTTATGGTTTCAGTTTTAGTTTAATAACCCTGGTCCAAATGCTTTTTGGGGTCACTAGATCTAAATCAAGCGACTTTTTAATCAAATGTTTATTTAATTCTCTATCTTTCCCATTTCAGACAAGGTCAAATCTGGCTTAGCATAATAATTGGTGCATTAAACAACCATATGTTTTTGTTTATTCATCGTTGGCATCAGTGAAAGCTTGTAAACACTGATGTCTTTTAGAGGACGTAATCAAAAACGGTAGCTTTTTCCACAAAGGTTATGTACTAAGGTCTCAGAGGACATATATTTGCATCTGTGTATGTGTGTGTGTAAGAGAGAAAACAAACAGCGGTGGTCGCACCATCCCGTATGTCAGAGCAGATCGTTTGGACAGTGTCCAATGTTTAGGAAACTAATTTCATATTAAATCACATTTACTACCTCAGCCTTTAATTTATATCAATACCTCATGCTGGCTGCATTGTAGTTTACAATAGCACGATACAGTTGTAAATACATCAGATATGTCATACATTTACAACTAGATTCATGCTTCAGGCATTGACTAAAGTGTACAGGTCCAATAAAACCCCAATTAAAGGTTTATTTAATTATAAATAAACGCTGCTGCTCTACAGAGGCTTAGGAAAATGCAACTCGAAGCATATGGAAGGCAATGGTTTTGAAGTTTGACTCTCACTGTAACAAATTGCAGACAAACTGACCCCGTTCTCATACCTGACAACATGAGGGTGGAGAATGTAAGAGGAAACCGAATGCAGATGGTTTGATCCGGCAAAGAAAATCTGACCCATTTTTCCTGTTGGAAAGTCTGGTGTAGACATGCAAAAGATGGGTTCTGTTTGGTTTTATCATTATCCGAATCATGCTGGAAGCCAAGATGATGTCTGGATTATTTGGACAGGAAAGGGGTCTTCCTTGTCTGGAATAGCACTGCCAGATAAAACATTCCCAGGGAAAGAAATACAATTGTGAACATGTCCAATAATACAGTAAAACCTTTTTTTTTTTTCCTTATTATTATTATTTTTTCCCCTCATACTGAAAGTATGAGTTTGACAATCATATTCATATATAAAAACCATTCAACTATAAAACTGTGAAACTATTTAAAAATGTTTTTAGTCACTGAATTAAAACTAAAATAATTTTTTACACATTCTTTAATTCTAAATTTACTATAGTCAGTAAAATTATTATAAAATATTAAACGAAATAAAAAAAAAAAATAGATTCTATATATAGATATAGATATATAAAAAATAATTCTTATTGTTTAGTTGTTATCAGCAGATGCTTTAAGATTATATATACTAACTAACAAACACTGCTGTAAGGTACTCTGAGGACCTCACAGGTATTTTCCATCATGCTTTGGTCCAAAAATTCCTATGTATTCCTCTTTTGCCAGTCCCTTTGGGACACAGCATTGCTAATAAACATTAAAACACATTTTTTACACACAACCCTGCAAACACACAATTTTCCCCTTAAAAAAAGTACGTAAATATTAACAGCAACCTGACAAATTATAGTCAGACTTTCTAAACACCGAAATTTTTATTCATTGTATTACACAGTGTTGTTTAACAATATGAGACTGTTTCCAGACATTACGATTGGTTTTTTGGTAATTGAAAAAATCCGATATAAAAATATCGAAGTATTAGATTAGAAACCTTTCTAATCTATTTAAATAGGCTGAAGTATAAAAAGAAAACATAAAAACGAACGAAAGAAATAAAGGCTATAGAGACGAATAGGGGGGAAAAATATGAAAATTCAGTGAAACTGAAATTATAAAAATAAAGAGCTAATTTAAAAATTTTAAAAAATACTATAATAGTATATAAATCATTTTAAAGCAACACTGGTATAAGATATCCAACTAGGCTAAGTGTCTGCTTGTCTTACATTTTCAACAATATATTGTTTAATCGCTTAAAACCTTAACAACTTACTGAGAAACGTGCTTGAAAGGTGAGCTTGTGCTATATTCCTCTATAATAAATGCTACTATATTTCGTAATTCAATCAAGTGTTTTTTAAGCGTGGCTTCAGTGGCCTGTGCTCTTTTGGAATCGCTGTAGTGTTGAATCATTTGCGCTTCGGTCAATGGCGGCTCCTAGTGGACAAGCGTGTAAACTACACCAACACCCGCTCACGCTGGCCAACAGATGTCAGCAGCGGCTCGTTCACGCTCACGGTGGCATAATTCCCCAAACTCCATTAGGAGCGATCAAACTCCATTAAGCAACACCTCCAGTGAAGCATGTAAAATAAATGGGTATTTGTTTCTAAGGCAATTCTAATTTCCTTTCCTCTAATGTAACAACTCCTCCAGATATAGCCTAATAATAATATTGAGTTCTGTCTAAAACTTACTCAATACATGCTACGTAGGTCAATTAGACGTTCTGCACACAGTCGATCGTAAATGTGACTGGAAGAGTTCACCCAAAAATGAAAATCTTGTCATCATTTACTCACCGTCATGGTCTTCACGCCTAGCTATTGTACGACTTAAAGAGAGTTGAAATACACCTCATATTTCATAGAATATTTTTTATTGCACTTTTATGATTTTTATTTTTTGCCATATTTGGAGCTTGACAGTCGCTATTCATTTTAATTGTGTGGCAAAGAGCTTAGACATTCTGGAAAAAAAACATCTATATGGAAGAAAGGAAATGATATGGTTTCGAAAAAACGAGGATGTGAAAATGACAAAATTATTTATTTTTGTGAACTATTCCATTAAATTAATTAGATGTTATCTTTACTCACCGTCATGTCATTTCATACTCCTTTCTCGCTCTCCCGAGAAATGCTAAAGAAGATCGTTTAAAGGTGGCTCACAGTTTTCATCTGTACAGTTGAAACACACAGTGACCAGGGCCTGTCAAGTTGCAGAAAGGTACAAAAAGCTGTGAACAAGCATTTTTAGTTGGACATTTATCTTTTATTAAATGTTACTACCTAATACGCGTTTCAAAACGTTCAGAGAATCTGAACATTTTGTTATTTCCCATAATGGAACGTTCCCTTCATGTTTTCTCGAATGTTCTCTCAAAGTTATGTAACGTTATGTTCGTTTACAGTTCTCTGGACTTTAATAACATTCTCAAAATATCAGCACAAAAACATTTTATACATTGGAACGTGAAATGACTTGTTTCAGAACATTCAGAGAACATTTAAAAAGTAACATTCCCCTAATTATAAAATGTAACATTACTTAACGTTTCTCTAACATTCTCCCAATGCTACTTAACATTAAAATGTTCATTCAAAGTTGTCTGGTTTTTAAAGGGGTCATATGATGCAATTTCAAGTTTTCCTTTCTCTTTGGAGTGTTACAAGCTGATTGTGCATAGATAAGATCCCTGAAGTTGCAAAGACTAAAGTCTAAAATCCAAAGGGATATTCTTTATAAAAGTTAAGACTAAAACGGCTCGTTCTAACACGCCACCCACATATCTACCTCACTCTGTGGAAATATTTGCATAATGCCACCAAAATGTTCACGCAAAGAAAGAAGACGTGGTTTCAGTAACCGCATTATTTGAAGCAGCCATGTCAGGGATATGCTGTGTGTTTCAGTGCGAAAGCAAAGCACTTTATTTGGCCTTCCGAAAGTATATGCATTAAGATTACTTGCAACAGAACAGCAATGCATTTTATGGTTTTGTGAAGCTAGGAGAGGAGGTAATTCTTACTTTGCTATGACAATCTGGCACTTCTGAATCAGCTACTGTTTTGTTATTAGTTTAAGTATTTGCTATTGACTGTTCAAATGCGGAGTTTTGCGCTCGTTTGTGGTGTGCGCGAGCAGAGAGAGAGAAAGATATAAAGAGAGAGAGAGAGGAGCGAGAGAGAGAGAGAGAGAGCGAGAGTAATGAAGGATTGAGACGATGAAGGAGAGAGAGATGAGAGATATAGAGGAGAAGTAGGGTCCATCACAAACACATACCAGCTTCATCACTGTGTCTGTTCCCCTTTCGGCTTGAACTGATGGTAAACTAATGATTATGATTATAATAATTATTTACTGTCTTTACATTTATTTTGAAAGATGAAGCTTGCGATTATGGTAAGGGCGTTACATTTCCGACGAGTGCTTGCGGTGTTCGGCCAATCACAATGCACTGGGTCAGCTGGCCAATCAGAGCAGACTGCGCTTGTCGGAAGGAGGGACTTTGTAGAAAACGAAGCGTTTGAGAGAGGCGGGGCATATAGGATCTACAATAATGTACAGTATTTGAAAAATAATGTGTTTTTTGAACATTAAAGCAGGCCAACATATTCTGTTACACCAAATACACAAAATAATGATCTTTAAAAAAACATCATATGACCCCTTTAATAACATTCTCAAAATGTCAGCACAAAAACATTATTTATATATCGTTAATAGAACATGAAACATTTTAGTTTGATGTTCGTCAAAAAAATTTTTTTTAAATGTACTAGTTATTTTTTTTGTTTCAGAACTTTGAGAACATTCAAAAGTAACATTTCCTTAATGTTTTCTCTCAACGTTACGGAACACTAACAGTACATTTGTTGTCTGGCCTTTTATAACATTCTCAAAATTCCAGCACAAAAATGTTCTTTACACGTTCATGGAATGTTAAATATTACTTACTGTTTCCAAATGTTCAGAGAACATTAAAAAATAGTGTTCCCATAATGATAAAATGTAATGTTCTCTTAATGCTTCTGTAACATTCGCATAATCAAAAAAAAATTATTTTTTTTTAACATTCAGAGAATTTTAAATTATTTTTTGTAACGTTTTATAACGTACCCAAAATGTTTTTAAAACATATTTTTGTTAGATGGGATAAAAGCTGTCCATGTGACTTGTAGCTTTGTGTGAGAAACATCAAAATGAATTCAAGACACAAATAAAACCAAACACCACTGGACATACCAATTTCAAGTTCACAGATTTGAAAAGATTTACACACTATAACTGAGCTGGACGGTCCTCAATTCATTTCTGGGTGACCTAAACCTTTAAGAATGGCCCTGTTTAGGAAGCAGGTAACATTTCCCTACTGTGCTCCATCTATGCGTTTCTCTCTCTCCTCTCCATCATTCCTGTCTGTCCATTAGAGCGAGATGCTTCGGGTAGGAGGCTGACCTCCTTACCAACACTGATACAGTCCCTTGAGAGACGCGCGCCCCATTTAGACATGCTGACTGAGGACTTTTACCGTCTACTCTCAAACTACGGACTCTCAAACTCAGCTCCTCCATTTCAGACCTTACATCAGACGGTCAGGATTTCAGAGCGATTTCATTCCATTCAACTTTTAAACCGTGTCCTGGCACGGCACCCTACTTGGATGAGTAATGAAGAGAAATGTCAGACTGCAGGGAGACACAACAAAAAATATATTAGACTATTTACTTTGCTTAGTAGATGCAAGGTTATACAAATCATGTTTGACTTCGATTTCAGGCCTCTGAAATGTAAAAAATAGGCCAAATGCAGCTGCATGCTTCACAATATCCGACCAGTGAGGGAAAACATATCGAGTCACACACACATCTACGCAGCTGAAGACAAAGACATGCCTGCACACACAGCTGCTCTGATGATTTTTACAATCCCTTTGAAAATGCAAAAAAGAAACCGCAGCAGAGAATACTATTGATTGTCTTTTTAATTTGATGGTAATGTCACATACTGTACATTTTCTGAACAAATCCCTGTATATAAACGATTTTCCCATGAACAACGGTAACAGCAATGTAGTACATGCATCCTCTGAAAAAAAAATACACCTTGGTTCTCAGGAGCATTTCAGTGATATCTGTCAGATAATATGGACGTTTTATGGTTGGTAATCCAAAAAATTAATTCCAGAATACACTACCAGTAAGATGTTTTTGAAAGAGGTCTCTTCTGCTCACCAAGGCTGCATTTATTTGATCAAAAATACAGTAAAAGCGGTAATATTGTGAAATATTATTACAATTTAAAATCTGATTTCGATTCTATCTGAATATATTTCAAAAATGTAATTTATTCCTGTGATGTAAAGCTGAATTTTCGGCATCGTTACTCCAGTCTTCAGTGTCACATGATCCTTCAGAAATCAATCTAATATGCTGATTTGCTACTCAAGGCACATTTCTTTAAATCCATTTATTTAAAATAGAAACATTTTGTAACCTTATGTCTTTACTGTTAATTTTGATCACTTTAATGCATCCTTGATAAATAAATAAAAAAATCTGACTGACCCCAAACATTTGAATGGCAGTGTATTAATTATTTTAGTGCACTTTATTTAAACATCAAGAGCTAACTTGTGAACTTAAAGACTTGCTGTCTTGAATGCTCAAGCATTGCTAACAAGACTTCTGAAGCGTCTTTGGCCCCTTGGAGACCCTCAGCATGTCCTCTGCACGTCCTCTGGGTCTGTGGAGTCTGAGACAGACAGGAAGATCACAGCAGGTCAAAGCAGAGGCGCTTCAGTCGGGAGCAGACACCTCGGTACTGTAGCTCAAAGGGACGCCCAGTCCGACGACCGGTCCAACAACACTGAGCCAAGTCACGATATAGTTCACCCTCCTGAGAACAGATGAGATCATCAGAGCATCTACCCATACTGCAATGCTGCAAATTAAGAAATACTTATATCTAGTCAGAACTTATTAGCTACAGTGGGGCAAAAAAGTATTTAGTAAGCCACAAATTGTGCAAGTTCTCCCACTTAAAAAGATGAGAGAGGCCTGTAATTGTCATCATAGTTATAACCTCAACTATGAGAGACAAAATGAGAAAAAAAAATTCAGAAAATCGATTGGTAAATTCCTCGGTAAAATAAGTATTTGGTCACCTACAAACAAGCAAGATTTCTGGCTCTCACAGACCTGTAACTTCTTCTTTAAGAGGCTCCTCTTTCCTCCACTTGTTACCTGTATTAATGGCATCTGTTTGAACTCGTTGTCAGTATAAATGACACCTGTCCACAACCTCAAACAGTTACATTCCAAACTCCACCATGGCCAAGACCAAGACCAAGGAGCTGTCAAAGGACACCAGAAACAAAATAGTAGACCTGCACCAGGCTGGGAAGACCGAATCTGCAATAGGTAAGCAGCTTTGTGGGAAGAAATCAACTTGGGAGCAATTATTAGAAAATGGAAACATACAAGACCACTGATAATCTCCTCGATCTGGGGCTCCACGCAAGATCTCACCCCGGGGGTCAAAATGATCACAAGAACTGTGAGCTAAAATCCCAGAACCACACGGGGGGACCTTGTGAATGACCTGCAGAGAGCTGGGACCAAAGTACAAAGGCTACCATCAGTAACACACTGCGCCGCCAGGGACTGAAATCTTGCAGTGCCAGACGTGTCCCCTGCTTAAGCCTGTACATGTCCAGGCCTGTCTGAAGTTTGCTTGAGAGCATTTGGATGATCCAGAAGAGTATTGGGAGAATGTTATATGGTCAGATTAAACCAAAATAGAACGTTTTGGTAAAAACTCAACTTGTCGTGTTGGAGGAGAAAGAATGCTGAGTTAACACCATACCTACTGTGAAGCATGGAGGTGGAAACATCATGCTTTGGGGCTGATTTTCTGCAAAGGGACCAGGACGACTGATGGGGCTTAGGACGAAATAATTAATGGGGCCATGTATCGTGAGATTTTGAGTGAAAACCTCCTTCCATCAGCAAGGGCATTGTGGCTGGGTCTTTCAGCATGACAATGATCTCAAACACACCGCCCGGGCAACGAAGGAGTGCCTTCGTAAGAAGCATTTCGAGGTCCTGGAGTGGCCTAGCCAGTCTCCATATCTCAACCCCATAGAAAATCTTTGGAGGGAGTTGAAAATCCGTGTTGCCCAGCGACAGCCCCAAAACATTACTGCTCTAGAGGAGATCTGCATGGAGGAATGGGCCAAAATACCAGCAACAGTGTGTGAAAACCTTGTGAAGACTTACAGAAAACGTTTGACCTCTGTCATTGCCAACAAAGGGTATATAACAAAGTATTGAGATGAAATTTTGTTATTGAAATAATACTTATTTTCCACCATAATTTGCGTATAAATTCTTTAAAAATCCTACAATGGTGATTTTCTGGATTTTTTTCCTCATTTTGTCTCTCCTAGTTGAGGTATACCTATGATGAAAATTACAGGCCTCTATCATCTTTTTAAGTGGGAGAACTTGCACAATTGGTGGCTGACTAAATACTTTTTTTCCCCACTGTAAATAGATGTAAATGCCAGATCTGATGATTAACATTCAGACCTAAATGAGACAGATATAACACTATGAGATGATATAATACCATTTATAAAATGTTAAAAGGAATAAGATTAAATAAAACTTGTATTAAAAGTATGCTGTTGATTACCACAGAAAATAATGTTGATTCATTCCTCATTTTAAATGGAATCTATTGGTCAAGTATTGTGGCAGGATTATTTTAAAACAAAACACAAAACACTTAAAATAAATTGTAGTTAAAACAATTAAAAAAAAATGAGCTGTAAAAGTCATATTTAGTCATCTTTTTTTGTAGATGTTTCTTGGTGAATAAAATCCTTGGATATAAGCTTGCTTTTCTGAGGCTTATGGGGAACCCCCCCCCCCCAAAAAAGTAAAATAAATAAATAAAAAGAGACCATTTTACAATCACAAATTATACAAAATCATCTCAAATCAGAGTGTATTTTTTTTAAACCGTGCAAACAGCCTCTATGTGCCTCCTGTTATTAATTTATATTACATTTAATTATAATACAATCCATAAAAATGAAACATATTTCATATATTCATATATAATTTATGACAAGTCCTACCCACTGAAACCCACCATGTTTTTTTTTTTTGTTGGTCAAGATAGTAATGTTTAAATCATACGTTTAAATTTTCATAGCAGTTGCATAATGTTGGTACTTGCACATGTTAAACATTTATTCACTGTGCTGTCTGATTGCCTACTATAGGATTCCATTGGAAGTGCATTATTGAGGATGAGGTGAAATATATATTTTTCATGGTAATCAACAACATGCGTTAGAAGTGTTGACTGAGCTCAAACTGCAGAGCATGATGCAAGCAACAACCAAGGTTATGGGTTTGATTCCCAGGCAATGTGTGAGTTTATGTTCCTTGAATGCATTGCACTGTAAGTGGTTTTTGGAAAATTGCGTGTGATAAATGTAAATTTAAACATGCACCGAACCTAGAATATTCATTGCACATGATGCATGACGACTAAAGCTGCAGCAGGGAGAAACTCACTTGTTTTCAGCTTGTGCCAAATCCAGAGCAGGTTTCATAAACTCCTCAGTGCGACATGGATGAAGCATGAAAAACGGTTGGCCCAGTAAAGGATGTTCCTACACACACACACACACACACACACACACCGAGATCATTCAGCTCTTTGTTAATGTCTATTCTGACCTCATTTTTTATTAGGAACAGGTTCTCACTGTCACACGCTGTAACACAGCCATTAAACTAATGCCACAACATGTGTTTTTCCATCTTAACTCAATGTTAACTAGTCACACGATACTTTTCACCACCCAAATTCAATTACGCTCAAAGCTTCAGATAAATTAAAAAGAACATTACGAGGCAGACTTAAGCAAATCGGCCATGCAACACATGGGCTTCATTAGCACCCTGCTGCTCTCGAGCGAGTCTCGCACACTGGAGGGCACTCATGCACAGCAGAGATGGAGGAATGTCCTATCCCATAATGCCACACCAGAGAGACCTGGACCACACCATCACAGCGAGATTATTATGGAAGAAGTCATACTTAGGAAGAGGTTTGGGAACAGTGCGGCTGAACATAATATAGCAACTTCTAAGCTTTCCTCTTGAATCAACAAGAAAAAAACAACTACAATCAATTTAACTTCCGTAACCTGATGTAATCTGAAATATAAATCAAGAAAAAAAATATTTTTTTTACATGTAAATCTGAAAGAAGAAAGTCATATACACCTAGAATAGCTTGAGGTAAATCACAGGCTAATTTTCATTTTGGGGTGAAATATCCCTTTAAGCTCAAATTCAGACAGCAGCATTTGTGACATTATGTTGATTTCAAGAAAAAAACAGGTTTGACTTAATTTTGTCCCTTGTCTTCTTTTTTTTAATGAAAGTTACCGTGAAGACGGTGCTGCCACAAAAAAGTACTACTATTAATCACTTTATATTACATACTGTGATGTACAAGCCAAAAAAAAAAGAATTTACACATGAAGACACTGAGTGTATCTGACAATAAATGCTTTTGAATTTAATTTAAATGAACACAATCCATTGCTGAAATAAATAGTCATTGTCTTTCTGTGGTGAGTTGAAGTTCCTTTATGCATAAATACTTGATAAAATTTCCACAAGCAGTTCCTTTATGCATAAATACTGACCACACAAACACAGATGAGGAACACAAATACAGTTCACTCCAGGAGAGAAACTAATGTTAGTTTGTGGGCATCTTGATGACACAAAAACTGTCAGACAGTCTAAATGAATTTATAGAGAAGGGCACAACTCGGAAAATGCACAGAGAAGATGAAAAAAAGAGAAACATTGATGATGTCTAAGAATATGTCAGTGTTGTAAGAGGTGGAGTCAAAAAAAGAGATCATAGATTCAAACCAATGAGTATCCAGTCAGATTCTGAACTCGCAGGTACTGAGATTAATCATAAATACATAGTTGACTGTAGGATTTTTTTTTACCACTTTAAAATTATGTTTCATAGTTAAATGACTGTAACTATTTCAACAGCACTGAAAATGTCTGGAATTGTGATTGACAGTATAGATAAAGGTTTCAATCAGAAGATAGAATAGGAAAGACAGTTGATATCTACACCAGTGCTGAGACTGTAAGAGATATGAAACATAAGACACAGAGGACTTCAACACACCGAAAACCCAAACACCTCAACACACAGCTAACTGAGATGAACTGAGTTTACTCATAAAACACAATGACAAAAACTAGACTTATAAACATCTGAAGTCTACAGTTGGCATTTTTTCCCCATATGAGCTGCGTTTTATTAGGTGAATTGATTAAAAATCATCATTAGGAAGTGATTGCGTGAAGATCAGAAACTACAGAGCAGCTCCAGTGTGTTAGTGCTGCCGTGTGTGTGTGTTCTTCTGACTGCAGTCATAGTGCTGTGTGTCCACATCCATACAGAGAGCACAAACTATACAAAAGACACCAAGTATTTCTACCGGCCCCCCCGATTACTGAGACAGTCTTCTGGATCAGTACCGGCCAAAAAAACCTACATCCGTCAAGATTTTGACAATTTCATACAGTTTAGATTGGCGGTATGGGTTCCTTTCTGGCAAGAACTCCCTGCGCATCCCATGCAGCCTAGCATGGATGAGGCAGGGAGAGCATCGTACAGAACAGAACCAACATAAATGTATTGCAGATATCGTTAAAGTTCAGTAATGTTATGTACACATTTTAGAATTAGTCTGATTCAAGGCGAATCCTAAGGCTGAATCCTGACTGACAGAAGACAGGGATTGGGAGGGATGGAGGAGGGTAATTAGCTATTGAGCATTTTGAAAACTGCTGATGCTACTGCGGGACCTTATATATGAATAATTAGATAGGTGTTGTATTCCCATAGGTCGATGGGGATCAGCTGAGAGTCAGCTGATGCGAGCTTGACTAACGTGACCTGCCAGAACTGACGCAAGCAGATTTTTCTTGCTACTAGTTCCACCCATCTCCTCCCCTAACAAGTCATACCTTACTCCTAATCAACTGAGGAAGACAGTGGGCAAATGCATCACAAAGGAACAACGCTCCCCTGATGGGCCTTTCTACCCAATACGCAACATCAAACTCGACACACAGCCGGCGACGGCTTTATTAAGGGTTATCTGCTAAATAGTTTGTGCGAAACTGCTCCCCTGTCCAGGGCACCAATTTTTATCTCAATAACCGCATTATCGCGGGAAAGTGCAAACCACTCCATTTCGAACACAACACCAAACATTTGCTTGCCTACATGCCACACAAAGGTCGGCGCTCCTCCCCCTACATGAGGAACACATCCTCCCCAGGTCCACTCTTCCCCAAAGCAGAACCCGGCCTCTTTCGCTGCAAATAGACTGAAACACAATAACAAAACGAGGGGGAAAAGTGTAGCTACAACCAGCAAAATGCACCGAGAAGATGGACAAAGGGCTGATGATGTGTACACAAATATTGACGTTGTAAATGGTCAATCTGGAAAAGATCATAACGCAACGAGAATCCAGTCCTCTGAACTCCCAGGTACTGAGATTAATCATGAATACATTTCATCACACAGACATATAATAGTACAGATTTGATCACTTATCGCACTTTTTGCATGTTTTCAGTTGTGAGCGGTGTTAAATGAATAAATAAAGTGAATCGTCAGGAAGTGATTGTGTGAAGATGAGAAGCTCCAGAGCAGCTGAAGTGTGTTTGCTGCTGCTGTGTTCTTCTGCTGACAGCAGTCCTAGTGCTGTGTGTCCTCTTCACTCTAGAGAGACGACTACCCAACAACACCAACTTCACAGAAGAGAGAGATCAGCTACTAACCAAGATGATCGACCTAAACGTACCGTTAGTTCAAGAGAAACACGAACTGACAAAGTTTTTTCAAGGTATTCTTCAACTACACTGAAACCACACAAATATTTAATGATAGAAATGTATTTAGGTATTTGCAACATATGTTGTGTATTTTTTGTGAATGACATTAATGAGCTGATAGTTAAGCTGGATGTTCACAGATGGATGGATTTACTATCAATTCAGTCTTTACTACGTTTCCACTGAGATGAAGAACTGGACAGAGAGCAGACAAGACTGTTTGAAGAGAAGAGCAGATCTAGTGATCATTAATAACAGCGAAAAACAAGTGAGTGAAACTTAACCACTAACTTAACCTTAACCATATTTTGGGGACATGTTTACTGCATGGATAAAAAAAAGTCACCTTTAAGTTGTCATCAAATCCTTTAAATTTGACCTGTATTCAGAACAGAATAAGATAAAAATCTTAAAATAAAAACTATAATGGCATTCGTTATAAACAACTTAGGCCTATAAACATCTAGCATGTTATAAATATGCTCTGGCGTGATGATGGGTATTGTGTCCTTATCACACCAGAAAATTTTAAATATTCTGTAATTTTTGGTCATAAAGACAGGAGTAAGACATCCATTGAAACTGTAAAGGGTTTACTTTATTTATGCATACACTGTCTTTGTAAAATAAAGAAAACAAACAGGACGAGCTTTCAGCCGTCTCTGTTTCCTAAAACTTGTGGTGTGGCCATAAAAATGAAATGATGAATTCCTTAATTTGTTAATTATGTCACTGAAACATTTTCTGTAGGTCTATTCATTTTATTCCTATCATATGTCATTTTATTCTGTTTTTCTGTTTTCTCCTGTTGTTTATGTGCATGCAAATCGAAATCACTGAAATGAAAAACATGTAGTTTTAATGGGTCACATACACTTATCCGTTGTAGTTTAATTGAAATCTAATTCTAATTTTGTCGATTAACCCTTGTGCGTCAATTAAAAAAAGTTATACATATCATAAAAATTTGAAGCTTGGGAGCACAGAGTTAAGTTTGGTCTCATTTTAAGAAGACCCATGGCAGATTATTGTTGAAGTAAAAAAGTTTAAAAAGTGAAACCAAAAAATAAGTTCTAGATGTTTAGGTTTATGAAAATGATTTATGAACGATGTTTTATATAAAATATTTATGAAACATGTTGAACTCTATACCTGCTAAAAAATCAAAGCCATAAATCTAAACAAGTTGTGTTCCAAATTTGAGGTTGACATCACAAAAAAATGAGCTTTCAGTAAGACTTTTTTTGGGCGCAGTACCAAATTTTCCCCATTAGATGCTAGCAAAACTCTACTGGTGCACACAGTGGTTGGATATGTGATTTGCAGGAGAGTTTTTCTCTCTCAAATATTACAAGAACACACACAATTTTTTTATTTTTATGACACACATACAAACCACACTCTGACATCCATACCAACACACCCACACAATTATAGCTGCATTATTTATCCAATTGGCTCTATAATATGCAGAAGCAGAAAACAGAAATAAAGCGAGTATTTTCTTTATAGGTCAAACCTGAAAAAATGGCAACATCTGGTAAAAAAATTAATTTTAAAGCTTTGCCAATATAATGAAAGCCTATCAACAAATTGCATAATGTTACAGTTAAATGGCACTGCGATTAAAAATAGCAGTTTTAATGGGTTTCAATGGGGACATTTTTGTCCTTAAGGTCCTGAGAGGAACAATTTTTTGTACCTAGTGCAAAACAGATTTATTAAAGGAAATGGAAGTGAAATAGTAAAATTCCAATTTAAAGGGGTCCTATTATGCTCTTGTACAACTTCAGTTAGTCTGTAATTTGCGTTTTGGCATAAACGATAAAGTTACAAAGCTCCAAGTCCTTCAAAAGAGATATTTTATTTAATGAATCACTTTTTTCAAACTACAACGAACCGCGACTCTTTGGACTACCAACACACTATTTTCTCGGGATTTGTGGTATCCAAATATCGCAATGTGCCTAGATAGACGTCGGTGAGAGTGCTGCCTAGAAGGGCAACAAGTGTGTCATCAATGTCGAGACACGCAGCTTACCCAGGCAGACGACTTAGAGTCGGTTACCATCCATCCGGTTTGTGTAAAATCAGCTCAATTGTTGTGATTTTTACGCAATATTACACTGTATTTACCAGCCTTCAACCATATGGCGGCGCGTTCACACGCTGCGGCTTCTCTCTCTCCCGACAGAAAGGTGTTTTTTCGTGTTTTTTGTCTTGTGAGTCGCAGTGTTTTTGTACGCATTCGTCGCGTCTATTTGTTTCTAAGCGCGAATATAGTCGTGAGTTTCTGCTCGATGTTGGCAGAACCACATTTTTTAGAGTTAAACTCTGCGCACGCCGAGGAGCTGCGGGATCTCGGTCTGCTCCGGAGGCCCACACCATCACCGACCCCCACTACTGCATCTCGCCCACAGCGGAGGCGCCACAAGCGGCTCGAGAGGAAGCAGAAGAGGGGTAAGCGTGGAGGTATCTGGGCTAGGCTAGCGGCTAACCCACACCAGCCGGCTATCCCCACCATCGTACTGGCTAACGTACGCTCTTTTTGGACAATAAACTGGACTACATCCGTCTACTACGCTCAACTCAGAGGACTGTTGAGACTGTTGTGTTTTTGTGTTCACGGGAACATGGCTCAACAACAGCGTTCCGGATTGCGCTATTCATCTCGATCAGCTGACCTGCTATCGAGCGGACAGAGCTCGCGTCGAGGGAGGTAAGACCTGCGGCGGAGGGCTTTGTGTTTACATCAATGATGCGTGGTGCCGCGATGCTGTTGTTGTCTGCAAACACTGCTCACCCCTGGTGGAGTTTATTAAGTGACGGCCGTTCTATCTACCGAGGGAATGTACAGCCATACTGCTTGTTGCTGTATACATCCTTCCCAGCTCCAACAACAGCAACAGGATCGAGGCACTAAATGAACTGTACCAGCTCATCGGTGAGCAGCAGACAGCCCACCCTGATGTTTTTCTCATCTTGGCTGGGGATTTCAATCATGCAGACCTAAAGAGTGTGTTCCCAAAAATACACCAACACCTAGACTTTCCAACACGGGGACACCATCTCTGGACTTGGTTTACACCACACAGAGAGGAGCTTACAAGGCCCTCCCCCTCCCCCTCCCCCACCTCGGTGCCTCAGACCACATCACTATCATGCTATTGCCTGCATACAGACCGCTTGTTAAAGTCACCAAACCAGTTCATAAACTTATACAAGTGTGGCCGGAAGGGTCGTCAGTGGCTCTTCAAGACTGTTTTAACACCAGTGACTGGAATATGTTTAAGCAGGCTGCAACATACAATAACACCAAAGACCTCCAAGAGTACTCAGAGACTGTCACTGCCTAAAAAAAACATTAGTCCAAATCACCAAGTGTATTGATGATCTAACAGTCTCAAAGACCATCACT
This sequence comes from Sinocyclocheilus anophthalmus, assembly GCA_018155175.1. Taxonomy (NCBI): domain Eukaryota; kingdom Metazoa; phylum Chordata; class Actinopteri; order Cypriniformes; family Cyprinidae; genus Sinocyclocheilus; species Sinocyclocheilus anophthalmus. The sequence continues at coordinate 201,921 of JADLZN010009115.1, forward strand.
GTCCGGGCCAACCAGAGGCCGTGGCTAACAGGGGAGGTCTACGGCCTCCTGATGACGCGGAACAATCACTATGCCTTCAGAGCTGAGACCGAAAAGGAGTTGGCTTAGAAAGACCGCTAAAAAGGCGCAGGAGGCCAACCTTTCCCCCGCGGGCTCATAGATGCAAGAGTACCTAGGACTCCAGGAGGATAGCCCATCGTTTCAGTGACAGCAGAGACGCTCTGAGCCTGTGGCAGGGGATACAGATCATTACGGACTACAAGCCCCCACCACTCACCTGTGACAGCACCATCTCTCTGCTGAACGAGCTGAACGCCTTCTTCGCTCGCTTTGATGCACAAAACAGCACCACTGCACAGAATACTCCACCTCCTCCCCTGTGACCAGGTAGATTCCGACACTTCTTCCCCGTAACACTGTCGTGAGATTCCCTCACAGATTCAACGCATTACTCGCAAGCTCCGGTCCTGCAACATTCCGGGGCGTGTACGGAGACTGGTGGCAGTGGAACTCACCGATGTCTTTCAAGTACTTTTCAACAAACACCTCGTCTCTAAGTGCAGGCTGTTGTCCCCCCCCATGCCTTCAAAGCTACCACCATCATGTCCAAGTCGGCCCCCCCCGTAATTGTTCCAAGGAAGGGGTTGTTTCAGTGTCGTGCGCTCAATACATCGTCTTGGGGGGTGATGTGGGAGGGTCGGGTGTCTTCTCACATTCCAAGCCTTGCTTCAATGACACCGTCCAATGCACTTAACCCCATCCTCATTAAGGTGCGTTGAACGGCTAGTCATGCACACATTCAAGTCTGCCCTCCCCCCCTACCTTTGACCCTTCCCCAGTTTGGCATATCGTCAAACTCTCGACCGATGCCGCCATCGCCACTAAACCCTCCAGCATCACCTCACACACCACCCTTGACAAAAAAGACTCATATGTCAGAACGCTTTTCATAGACTTCAGTTCAGCATTCAACCCAATCATCCCTCAACAGCTCATTCACAAAACTGGTCCAGCTGGGGCTCAACACTTCGCTGTGCAACTGGCTGTTGGACTTCCTGACTGGAAGACCTCAGGCAGTTCGGGTCGGCAGCAACACATCCAGCACCATCACACTGAACACTGGGGCCCCCCAAGGATGTGTGCTGAGCCCCTCCTCTTCACTCTGCTGACCCACGACTGCACACCGTCACACAAATCCAACCTCTTCATTAAGTTTGCGGACGACACATGTGGTGGGTCTCATTAGCAACAGAGGTGAGACAAACTATAGGAGCGAGGTGAGCCCCCTGGCCGGGTGGTGCAGTGACAACAATCTCTCTCTGAATGTGGAGAAGACGAAGGAGATTTTTGTTGACTTCAGGAGAGTGCGGACTCAGCATGCTCCTCTGTCCGTCAATGGTTTGACTGTGGAGAGGGTGAGCAGCACCTAGTTCCTGGGTGTGCACATCACAGAGTATCTCTCCTGGACTGACAACACCGCATCACTGGCCAAGAAAGCACAGCAGCATCTCTTCTTCCTCCGCAAACTGAGAAGAGCCAAAGCCCCGGCCCCCATCATGTGCACCTTCTAAAGAGGCACCATCGAGAGCATCCTGACCAGCTGAATCACTGTGTGGTATGCTCCTGCAACGCGTCCTGCGCAAGACCCTGCACGCATCTTTATAGCATCTGAGAAGATCGTTGGTGCCTCTCTCCCCTCCCTTCAGGACATCTACAACACCCGTCTCACCCGCAAAGCCCTCTGCATTGCAGGTGATCCCACCCACCCGACACACAGCTTCTTCAGTCTGCTGCCATCAGGGAGGAGACTGCGGAGTTTCCAGGCCAGGACCAGCAGACTGAAGGGCAGCTTTATCCATCAGGCTGTCAGGAAGCTTAACTCCCTCCCGACCTTGCCCCCCCTTCCCTCTTTTGCCCCACGCACCACTGATCTCTGACCCTCTAATGGACTCTCCCACTCCCCCCTCCCAAATAAACACACACACACAACTTTCACTTTACATCAGTCTGAAATAGCTCGTTTGCACTACAAATAAGTTTTTTGCACTACATCACCAATCTGCACTGTTGTTACTTACTCTGGTTTGCACTCTATCTTCCATATGCCTTGTGCTTTATATATATTTTTTTACCTTATTTGTATATTTGTATAGTTGTTTTTTGTATAGTTGTATTTTGTATTTTGTACTTAATCTGTATTTATGTTATCTGTATTCACCCAAGGGTCTGAGAGTAACGCAAGTTCAATTCTCTGTGTGTATGTGCTGTACATGTGGATGAATTGACAATAAAGCAGACTTGACTGTCTTGACTTGACTTGAAGCTCGCTGGCGGCTATAGTAAGGGGCATGACATTTCCCGACCAGGCGCCGAGTGCTTCCAATAACAACACACACTGGCCCAGCTAACCAATCACAACACACACTGGCCCAGCTAACCAATCACAACACACACTGGCCCAGCTAACCAATCACAGCACATTTCATATTTCAGAAGGCGGGCCTTCATTTGATACAGGAACTATTTGAGCCGCTCATGCCAGACTGGGGAGAGAAGTGTTGTAATAATGTAAAATATGAGAAAAAAAGTGTTTTTCGAACAACCTAGTATGAGAGCCTATTGTAGTACACCCCCAAAACAATCAAGGACTTTAAAAGAGCATAATAGGACCCCTTTAAGAATTTGCTCAGTCTGCGGAAAGAAGGTGGATTTCAGTGACTTTAGTGTAGATTTGCGTTTTGCAAATGCATTTTTGAATACCTCAGTAAGTGGTCAAAAGTGGAGGAACTCAAAACATTTTAGACCCCGTTCACAACTGTATTTAGCACTGTCTCCTTGTCATCTTAACTCTAGGTGTATACAGGGCTTATAAGTTTTTTCCCCCCTTTCATCTTTTTTTTTTTAGGATTTTGAAAAGAAACTCCCATCAACAATTATATTGGAATAAATATACAAATAACAGGAACAGCAGTGAGTTTAGATCTACTGTGTGTTCTTCTGATGGATACGTTCACACAGCAGCAGAATACAGTTCTGTCATGACAACTCTCGGAGGGATTGGCATGGTAATGTACATGACAATGTTAATGTATTTGGTCTTGGCGGAATAGATCTGCTATGCTGCTGCGGCAGAGCAAGTACCGAGACTTGCTACTGCCAATACATCCACAACATGCTGCGGTAAGCATGTAAGAAATACTGCTGCTGCACATATAACAAGAGTGAATAACCCCCATATAGCATACATGAAATAACCCCATATAGCATAGATCTATACAGGTGGAGCTGGGGAATGTGGAGGGTTTCTGAAGTGCGCTGCTACTGCTACAGCAAACACTAGCCAAGTATTGAATATTTGAGCAGTGGGAACTCAGGGGGGGGTTGGCTACGATACTGGAGAGAACCAATCAGCTGCCATGTGATAATGATGTCGCCAGGTCAGATTCAGCTAGACTTATTGGACTGCGCCATCTAGAGTTTCATGCCAGAACTCTGTATTTAATGCATTCTGTTTTTTGAGATCTAAATATCGTTTGTTTGCAACACCAGGTTCGATATGAAAACAAAAACGTTCCCAGGTTACGCTATGTAACCATGGTTCCCCGAGGAACGGATACGGCTGCGTCGGAAACGCTAGGGGAAAGCCTTCAGCTCTACCAAGCTCTGATCTATGTGTACTTCATTCGAATCGATGGGCAGGACGTAGAGGGCGGTGACGTCATCAGGAAGCTTTAAAAGCACGGGAGTGTCAGCCGGCGCTACCTTCTTAGGATGTTGCAAGGTCGTCTATTAGGGGAGTGATGCTGCCGGAAGTAATGGAATGAAAAAATTGTAGGAATGAAAAAATGGCCGCTAAAATATGGGACCGAGATTTCCATGGCGCCGCCAGACTTTCAAATCCCTGCCTAGTGTGAAAGAGCACAACTAAGGCGAGAGAAAAAGGAGCCAGGAGTGGCTCGCCATCTATGTCCTAGAACCTGACTAACCGTGAGGGCGTAGACCATCCTGCAGCATGCAGATGTCCTGCATAGGAACTCCTGCGAGAAAGGCATTGGAGGCCGCCACACTTCTTGTTGAGTGAGCCTTGACCCCCAATGGTGAGGGGAGATCAGATGACTCATAGGCAACAGTAATGGCATTAACTATCCCCCGGCTGAGGGTCTGCTTGGAAGCAGGATGACTCTCTTAGGGGGACCATAGCACACAAGCAGTTGGTCTGCCTTTCTCCACAGGGCAGTTCTGTGGACGTATGCATCCAGTGCTTGCACTGCCACATACAATAACCCCTGCTGGTCGGGCTCCTAATGGGGAGGATAAAAAGTCTGAGTACAACGCCGTGGTGTAGATGAGTGGACCTTAGGACCTACCCCTCTGATTTAACAAAAAAAGCTTTGGGCAGACCGGGCACAGAGTCAAGATAGGAAGTAGCCACCGAAAGGGCCTGCAGATCCCTAACTCTCTTTTAGAGAAGATATAGCTAAGTTAACACACAGTCTTTAACGGCAGAAGACGCTCTGATATATCCTCGATAGGTTTGAAGGGGGGCCTACAGAGAGCTTCTAGCACCACTGCGAGGTCCCAAGGAGGGACACGAGATTGTACCTGAGGCCTCAGCCTCATCACACTGCGGAGGAATCGTGTAACCAGGGGGTCCTTGCCCACCAAGTGACCATAAAGAGGGGCATGGTAGGCCGCTATAGCCGCCACGTAGACCTTCAGGGTGGAGTGGTTTAACCCTGCGGAGAAACGGGCCTGCACCACTCCAGCAATGTAACAATCGGGCAGTTAACTGGGTCAAGCAGGCGGTCTCTGCACCATGAAGTGAAGAGTCTCCACTTCAGTGCTTACAGTTTCCTCGTTGAGGGATCTCTGGATTGGAGGATGGTCTCAACACCCTCAGTTGAGAGACCAGATGCTAGGAGCTTTGCCCCCTCAGGGCCACACCCACAGCTTCCACAGCTCTGGGCGGGGGTGAAAGATCATACCCTCTGCCTGTGAGAGGAGATCTCTCCTGACGGGAATCTCCCATGGAGTGCCGTCGAGGAGAGAAATCAGGTCCGAGAACCATACTCGACCCGGCCAGAACGGGGCTACTAGCAATAGACGGACCCTGTCCCGACGTACTCTCTCCAGAACTCCCGGGAGCAGCGCGATCGGGGGAAAGGCGTACAGACGAAGTCTCGGCCACGTCTGTACCATGGCGTCCAGCCCCAGTGGAGTTGGATGAGTCAGAGAGAACCAGAGGGTACTGTGCAATGTCTCCTGAGTCGCAAACAGGTCGACCTGAGCCTGGCCAAAACTCTCCATATCTGCTTCACCACCTCGGGGTGAAGCCTCCATTCCCCGGGCCTTGGCCCTTGCCTCGACAGGATGTCTGCTCCCATATTGAGATGCCCAGGAATGTGAACTGCTCTCAGCGAGAGGAGTTTGCCCTGGGACCACACAAGGATCTGATGCGCCAGCTTGTATAAGGGGCGCAAACGTAGACCTCCCTGTTGGTTGATATAAAAGACCACCGCTGTGTTGTCGGTGCACACACACACATGGCGACCTCTTAGGTCTGGGAGAAAGTATTTCAGAGCTCGAAACATGGCCAGCATCTCCAGGCAATTTATGTGGCCACGACGTAAATGCGACCACTCCACCAGACCACGGGCAGGGTGGCCACTCATGACCGCCCCCCACCCGGTGAGGGACACGCCTGTCGCTAGAGTTATGCGGCGACAAGGAGCTCCCAGCACCGGGCCCTGAGACAAGAACCAAGGTTTCCTCCACATGTCTAAGGCACGTAGGCATCGCCGCGTGACCTTGATCATGCGAAGCGGGTTTCCCCTCGGGGAGACCCCTTGGTCTTGAGTCACCACTGTAGGGGTATCATGTACAGCAGGCCAAGAGGTATCACGTTGGACGCTGCTGCCATCAGACCCAGCAGCTTTTGAAACTGCTTGACAGTGAGTGACCGGCCTTCTCTGAGTCCCACGACTGTAGTGAGGATCAACTCGATCCGAGCAGGAGATAAACGTGCCTGCATCGTGGTCGAATCCCACACCACACCCAGATAAGTGGTACTCTGTAATGGAGAAAGCACACTTTTCTTGGCGTTTAGTCTTAACCCCAACTTTCCCATATGAGCTAGAGCGACATCTCGATGCCGAACCACCATCTCTCGATTGATCTCCGAAAATCACCAATCGCTATGTATCGAGTATGGTAACGCCCTGGAGCCCAGAGTAGTTTCCACGCTGCTAAATAATCTACTAAGGGAACACTGGCAGGGTTGGCAGAACGGTTTCCCGAGGGAGCGGAGGAGAGACGGACACCGTGTAATGCGGTGTACCCCGCTCTTCCCCAGTAGGGGCCGCCCTCAGCAGTCCTGGACTTAGGTCTGTCAGGACCGCTTCGTCGAGGGCTTCCTCGACGAAGCACGACCCTCCCCCCCCCCCAGATTGGGCCTCGCCTTAGAAGCCCCCGACTTAGAGCGGTCATCGGCCCTCTTGAGAGCCGACGCCGCGTGCTCCGCTCCCAAGCAGACCACGCACAAACTGTGTGTATCCCCCCGCTCGTGATGTAGCGTGGGCAGGGAGGAACACGCAGTCTGTAACGCGATCTGCTTTCGCCCTTTTTTATCTTTAATTTAGACATCTTTTTTCCCTTTCTGCTGGAGCTTATATTTTTAATGCTTGTGCAACTTTTGGACAGACAACAATAAATAAGACTCACAGAACATAAATTGTGACTGACACACACAGAGAGCTTTGCTGAATGACAGAAAGCTAGCGCCGGCTGCACCTCACGTGCTTTTAAAACTTCCTGGTCATGACGTCACCCGCCGCTGACGTCTCGCCCATCGATTCGACTGATTACACATATGATTCAGAGCTTGGTATCGCTGAAGGTGTTCCCCTAGCGTTTCCGACGCGGCTCGAGTTCCCGAAGGGGAACTCCCTTTCAATATTACAACAAAATTTGGTGAGTGAGTTCAGTAAACCTGTGTTGTGAGCAGCAGTGTAAACAGATGCATTCGAAATATCTCAGAAACAAGCAAGACATCAACATATCGCAACCTGACAAAACACCCTGTCAACACCTAGTAACTAGTAAAAATACACTAGCAACCAATCAAATAGCCTTAGCAATGTCAAGTAACAAGCTTGAACACACTCTCATCTTTATTATTTACTTCTGGAAACGCCAGTATAAGCTATTCATGGTTCTCTAGCAATTAATGGAATATTCCGGGTTCAATAAAAGTTGAGCTTAAATTCAACCAACAGCATAATGTTGATTTACAAAAAAAATTAATTTGACTTAATTTTGTCTCATCTTTTTTCCCCCAGTGTAAATGAAAGTTACCGTGAAGACTATACACACATATATATATATACAAACCCAATTCCAAAAAAGTTGGGACACTGTACAAATTGTGAGTAAAAATGGAATGGAATAATTTACAAATCTCATAAACTTATATTTTATTCACAATAGAATATAGATAACATATCAAATGTTGAAAGTGAGACATTTTGAAATGTCATGCCAAATATTGGCTCATTTTGGATTTCATGAGCGCTACACATTCCAAAAAAGTTGGGACAGGTAGCAATAAGAGGCCGGAAAAGTTAAATGTACATATAAGGAACAGCTGGAGGACCAATTTGCAACTTATTAGGTCAATTGGCAACATGATTGGGTATAAAAAGAGCCTCTCAGAGTGGCAGTGATGGGCAGAGGATCACCAATTCCCCTAATGCTGCGGCGAAAAATAGTGGAGAAATGTCAGAAAGGAGTTTCTCAGAGAAAATTGCAAAGAGTTTGAAGTTATCATCATCTACAGTGCATAATATCATCCAAAGATTCAGAGAATCTGGAACAATCTCTGTGCGTAAGGGTCAAGGCCGGAAAACCATACTGGATGCCCGTGATCTTCGGGCCCTTAGACGGCACTGCATCACATACAGGAATGCTACTGTAATGGAAATCACAACATGGGCTCAGGAATACTTCCAGAAAACATTGTCGGTGAACACAATCCACCGTGTCATTCGCCGTTGCCGGCTAAAACTCTATAGGTCAAAAAATAACCCATATCTAAACATGATCCAGAAGCGCAGGCGTTTTCGCTGGGCCAAGGCTCATTTAAAATGGACTGTGGCAAAGTGGAAAACTGTTCTGTGGTCAGACGAATCAAAATTTGAAGTTCTTTTTGGAAAACTGGGACGCCATGTCATCCGGACTAAAGAGGACAAGGACAACCCAAGTTGTTATCAGTGCTCAGTTCAGAAGCCTGCATCTCTGATGGTATGGGGTTGCATGAGTGCGTGTGGCATGGGCAGCTTACACATCTGGAAAGGCACCATCGATGCTGAAAGATATATCCAAGTTCTAGAACAACATCTGCTCTCATCCAGACGTCATCTCTTTCAGGGAATACCTTGCATTTTCCAACATGACAATGACAGACCCCAGACCTCATTAAAAATAAAGTTGCTGTCCACCACTTGCATAGAGAACCTTTGTGTCTAATGGTTCTATAAGAACATTTCTGTTTCACAAAAGGTCTTTTGTGGCGAAAGAAGGTTATTCAGATTACAAAAAGGTAAGAAAGAGATTGTTCTTTAAAGAACTTTTGACTGAATGGTCTCTTTGGAGAACCAAAATGTTTCTTCTATTGCATCGCTTGAAGAACCTTTTGAAGCACCTTTTATTTTTAAGAGTGTACTGCTCAATACAACATCATGGCCTGCGTAGAAGAAGGATCCGGGTACTGAAATGTCCAGCCTGCAGTCCAGATCTTTCACCCATAGAAATCATTTGGCGCATCATAAAGAGGAAGAGGCGACAAAGAAGACCTAAGACAGTTGAGCAACTAGAAGCCTGTTTTAGACAAGAATGGGACAACATTCCTTTTCCTAAACTTGAGCAACTTGTCTCCTTAGTCCCCAGACATTTGCAGACTGTTATAGAAAGAGGGGATGCCACACAGTGGTAAACATGGCCTTGTCCCAACTTTTTTTGAGATGTGTTGATGCCATGAAATTTAAAATCAACTTATTTTTCCCTTAAAACATCATCTATGTTGTATTCTGAATAAAATATTGAAATTTGAAACTTCCACATCAATGCATTCTGTTTTTATTCACAATTTGTACAGTCCCAACTTTTTTGGAATCGGGTTTATACATATCATGTACATTACTGTGAAAAGTTTTAGGCGCTTGTGTAAAAATGCTGTGTCAAAAAATGTAATAGATTTTCTTTATCAATGAACTTTTATGAACTAAATTAAATCAACATTTGGTGTGACCATGCTTTACATTTAAAGCAGCTTTTGCCCTCGGTTTTTCAGGTAGCTTTGCAGGTTGGAGAAGTTGCCACAGTTCTTCTGGCTTTAGTCTGTCTCAGTTTGTTCTTTAAGTTTGTTATAAAAAATAACTTGACCCCCTAACAGCTCTTCCATGTCTTTTCTATACTTTTCATTATTTTTTATTTATTCTAAAAAAAACTTTTACTATTGTTGGTTTGATTGCTTCTATTGTCCTCTTTTATAAGTAGCTTTGCATAAAAGCATCTGCTACATGAATAAATGTAATGTAAATAATCCCTTTAAACATATTTACATTACATACTGTATCACAAGTGTATTTTGTTTATAAAGTCTTAAAAATATAGTTGATGGGCAGCTAACTGAGCAATAAATGCCAAAAGACTTGGTTTAACTAACTTTAATAGATCTGCCCCAAAAGTTATATACATAAATTGCTGTAAAAATACTGATGAAAGAGCATGTAAATGCAGCCACTGCAAAATCCATCAACCATAAACACACAAACTGTCTGGAATGCTGATGTACCAGCTACTGTCAAAATGCACACAAGCCCCTAAAGACTTTACACATAAAGACACTGAGTGTGTCTCTGTGATAATATCTAATTTAAATAAATTGATATTTTAAATAAATATATAAATTATAATTAAAGTTTCGTACTGTGGTAAGTTAAAGTTCACCTTATGCAAAATGCTTAAAAGTTTCCACAAAAAGAGTTCCTTTCTGCATGAATACTGGCTACACAAACACAGATGAGGAACACAACACTCCAGGTTCACTCCAGGAGAGAAACTAATGTTAGCTTGTGAGCATCTTCATGACACCAAAACTGTCTGACAGTCTAAATCAAAACACCAAAAAGGGTATTACTCAGGAAATTCACAGAAATTAATAATATCTACAAAAATTTGACGTTACAATAGGTAAATTTGGAAAAGACATCACGGACCTTAAAGCAACAAAAATCTAGGCATCTGTTCTCACAGGTACTGAGAATAATTAAAGATATATTGAGCACACAGTGGGAAAAAGTGTAAAAAATAAACCTGAGGAAATTGTTTCAAACGTAAATAATGCATGAATGTTTCCTCTTTTTGGGTTCATAAGTGATAAATTTATGTAATTCATACATTATTTTAAGTGTTGAATATTGTGTTCATAGCTGAGTGTTTGAATTTAAGTGGCTGGAGGAAGACTGCAAGGTACAATGGCACCACTTACGACAAAAACTTTGCTGTCAGTAAGCACCGTTTTAATCCAGTTATCCAAAACCTCAATAAATAAATCTCCTCTACTCTGCAAATAAAAACAACCTCAATGCACTGTCACCATCTGCATTAAAATTCACAACATCAACTGTCTGTATGCATTGCTCAGTTACTGTTTAAGCATTGAAGACGTGCTGACTCTTTAAATTCCCTCGACGAAACCTCACTGTTAGCATCAGCGGTATAGAGTTGGACTTTTTCATTTTATTTGTGAATAGCAGTTCCATCGTGCTCCTATACTGCGGCACGATTCCAGCTCTGTTAGTCAATTATCATGACTTGATCTACAGGCCTCACGGGAAAACAGGCCGAATCACTATATATGCACACAAAACTGTTGTGAAACTTGTCCTGTTAAAACAGGCACTTCTGTTAGAGTCAAGATTCTTAGAGTCAAGAACATTTTATTAAACTGAAGAACCAATATTTTTAACCCACTTTTTGCCTCTTTGCATCTTTTTTCCACAATTTTGACTTCATATAAACTTGTAATTGTGAGATAAAAATTCTAACTCTTATAATTCATAGGTCATATTATTTTATATATTAATACATCTATATATATATATATATATATATATATCTCTATATATATATATATATATAGTTAATTGAAATTACTTTTAAATTACTTTTGACCGTAAAATCACACAGCTAGCACAAAGGGCATAAGAGTGACGAACCTTTTTTTTTTTCTTTTTTTTGAAAGAAGCAAATTTAATTTTTTAGTAACAAATAACATTTAGTTTGTTTTTTCTTTCAATTGTGAGTTCATCTCACAATTCCGAAACCACAATTCTGAATTCTTCTTAGATTTGCAAGTAAACATTTCGCAATTCTGAGTTTATATCTCGCAATTCATAAATTGTTTTGTCTCAACTTTTTTTTCTCAGAATTGCGAGAAACAAACTCAGAATTCTGACTTTTTTCCTTTTAAAATTTTAAACTCCATTCTGAAATTTAGCAGCCACGCCACTTCTGAATTCTGAGTTTACATCTCGCAATTGTTGTTTTGTTTTCCGCCACAATATATATAATATAATTAGGGCCCTATGAAATCCTTTTTTTCCCCACAAATTCGGTTTTTCCCTTTTTAATTGTTAATTTGGAACAAAAAACATGTATCTGCGCCATTCATTCACACAGACCATGCAGGATTCATATTGAAATAGTATTTTTGCTGCTTAATATTCACAGAGACTAGTCCATATCACATTTTTATTTATTCATTCAAATGTTGGCAAATTCTGTGACATGCCGTGTTACAGTAAATTCCATTTTTTATGACTGGATTCTGCAATTCTGTCCACGTTTTCCGCATCACGGAAATCATAGGGCCCTAAGAATACAAAATAGGTCATTACTATTTTTATCTCACAACTCTTAACTTATTTTTTCTCACAAATGTGAATTTAAATCTTTTTTGCCAAAAAAATAAATAAAAGGTAATTTTATATCTCACCAGTTAGCCTTTGTTTCTTGCAATTGAAAGAAAAATCTATTCATCTTTTTATTCCGTGGCAGAAATGGACTTCCATACTTTATTTTCACGAGTGTACAGTCTCAGACTACATGTACACGTTTGGGGCCTTATTGAGTCCTCAAGAGAGAAGTGTTCTGTGTTGTCCTAATCGGTTATGCTAAGAATGCGATTTGGGTTTGAGAAAATTGGGCAGATAAAGAGGAGACAGAGATATAAGAGGGCAAAAACAGAGAGGAAAGCGAGAGATAAAGAGAGAGAGTCCATTGGCGTCACTGCTCGTAAGGCCTTGATGTGAGTCACTCATGTTTACCTGCGTCAAATGCGGCAGTGTTCCATCTCCTGAGAACCGCGAGACCCTCAACCCTTCCCGAGTCTCTCCCTCTGCTATTACTACCATCCCTCTTCTCTAATATCCTATACTGCCTCTAATCAGCCTTTTTCTGCATCTATTTTTCCACTCTCTCCATCCATTCAATATCTCTTTGTAATCATGCCTACTGCTCTGCATCCCTCACAGCCTTAAAGGGATAGTTCACCCAAAAATTAAAATTTGATGTTTATCTGCTTACCCCCAGGGCATCCAAGATGTAGGTGACTTAGTTTCTTCAGTAGAACGCAAACTGAGATTTTTAACTCCAGCCATTGCAGTCTATCAGTCTTATAATGCATGGAAATGGTAACAAAAATTATGAGAGTAAAAAAAACATGCACAGACAAATCCAAATTAAACCCTGCGGCTTGTGACGACACATTGATGTCCTAAGACACGAAACGATTGGTTTGTGCGAGAAACCGAACAGTATTTATATCATATTTTACCTCTAATACACCACTATGTCCAACTGCTTTTGAGCACGCGCATGGCATCCGGTGCGTGAGGCATGTACGCGCTCTGGCATATTTTACGCAAGCGCCGGAAGTGATCTCTCGCATGTATACGTCACTCATTGTTTAAATCCACATTGCACAGTCCATTGTTATGTAAGCACGGCTTAATCAAAATTGTACTTACTTCGCTTATCCAATTGTTTCAAACCACTTAAACTAAAAGATTACTGTTCTCTCACGGAAACTCATTCGGAGTTGTGACTTTCCACGTAATCCCAACTTCTGAGCCTGCTCCCTGACGTTAGTTGATTGCTCTTCGGCTGGATATCCACCACACACACCCTTAACTTAAACTACCCAGCGTCGCGTACACACCTCACTCCCGGATGCCGTGCGCGTTGCTCAAGCCAGTGGCCGTAGTGGTGATTATCGGTAAAAAGGATATAATCTGTTTCGGTGTCCTTCTCGCACAAACTGATCATTTTGTGTCTTAGGACATCAAGGTGTCGTCACGAGCCGCAGGGTTTAATTTGGATTTGTCTGTGCATGTTTTTTTTTCTCTCATAAATTTTGTTACCATTGCCATGCATTATACGAATGATAAGACTGCAACGGCTGGAGTTAAACATTTCAGTTTGTGTTCTACTGAAGAAACAAAGTCACCTACATCTTGGATGCCCTGGGGGTAAGCAGATAAACATACAATTTTCATTTTTGGGTGAACTATCCCTTTAACTAGAGCAGCAGCAAACAGCCAGAGTCAGTTTTTCCAAACACTCCAGTAGATCTATGAAGATGGAATGCCAGCAATCGGCGTAAAGTTTGATCTACATCGCAGCTTGTTCTCGCCAAGAACCGCCCACTATAACAGGAACAGCCATCTGATTAACATGTCAACTGACCAATCACAGTTAGGCTTTGATGCACAAAATTTTCACATAAACAACTACAACTTAGGTATGTTTACGGCATAAGGGAATACGTTAAGAAAGGCTAACTCTGATGTTGATTTTACCCCTTTTTTATGACAGTGTAAGACAGTTATGGTCAGAGTAAATCTGAAATCAATGATCTGACAATAGCAATCTAGAACAAAATAAAATGACAGATTATTTTCAAACAGCACAAAAGTCTCCATACACGTTGTAATCGATTCTGAGCATTTTAAAATGTCATATACTCTAATTACAAATACTTAAAGGGGTCATATGATGCGATTTCAAGTTTTCCTTTCTCTTTGGAGTGTTACAAGCTGTTAGTGAATAGATAAGATCCCTAAAGTTTCAAAGACTAAAGTCTCAAACCCAAAGAGATATTCTTTATAAAAGTTGTCCACGTCCTCCTAAAACGCCTCGTTTAAACACACTCCCACATATCTACGTCATGATGTGGGAAGATTTGCATAACGCCGCCTAAATGTTCACGCAAAGAAAGGCGGCGTAACTTTGATTCTCGCTGTAGTATTGTTGCTGCCACCGCCACCATGTCGTGGAGATGCTGTGTGTTTCGTTGTGAAAGCGAAACTACTTTGTTTGGTCTTCCAAAAGAGGACACAACTAGAAATCAGTGGTTAAGTTGTATTTACAACACTGTTCCAGAACATTTAAACCAAATATTCAGATGTGTACAATGCATTTTACGGAGGACGAGGACTGTTTCCTGGGAGAGTAGCCTACAATGCCGGTGTTCTGACAAATAATGCTGACTCACAGACTGGAAGAACGTTTTCATATTTAAAGGATTTGCCACTGATGATTCAAACGCGAGTTTTGAGCATAGTAGAGTAGGGCTTGTTTGTTTGTCATTTCTCCGATCACAAATGCAGACAGGGTTTTTATGTTTACACGCGGCGCGATGCAACGCAACGCGTAAAAAGACAGTATAAGTCATTATAATCCGTAATTGTCCCCACTGGATGCAATAAATGCCTATTTTATAATGGGTTTTATTGGTTTTGTGGACACGGTATCACAGTATGGTAAGGGGCGTAACATTTCCGTCACAACGCACTTGATAGCTGGCCAATCAGAGCACACCTCGCTTTTTTCAGACCGATGAGCTTTGTAAAAATCGACGCGTTTCAGAAAGGCGGGGCATAGAGGAGAAACAATAATGTACAGTATGTGGAAAATAATGTTTTTTTTAACCTTAAACCCGCATAAACATTTCATTACACCAAATAATGTTCTTTTTTAGCAACGTCATATGACCCCTTTTAATTTTGGGATCTGAGTTGTAATCAGAGTACTGAATCAGTTACTACCCAGCACTGATTATATATTATTTCCTTTTAAAATAGAAATATCACTTATTAAAAATTATTTTGTATTAAAAAAACATTTTGTATCCTGACGGACCAATTAAAACCTGTGCAGCTTGAATCTTACGAACTACAAAGCCGACCAGTTGCAACGGAGTGTTGATTTTGAGAAAGCAACTGCCACCTGCAAAAGTGCAATGTGCCTTCGACAGTCTTTGAACCATTTTTGGTAGTTTGTGTGCATTCCATCTGCAGCTTTGACTAGAGTGGCACCTCAGAAACAACATGAAGACTCTTCAACAAATTCATGATGTCAACAGGTTACCTGTTGGGTCAGTGTGTCCCAGGGTCCCTGCTGTAGTCTCTGTCTATAGTTCGGATGAACATTGCTCCACACCTCCTCGAGAGACAGGGGTCGCCCATCTGTGATGGAGAATGAGTTTTTCTGATTACAGACCCCTTTGAGCGATTGCTTTCAAATGGATCACGCTTGGATGTGCTTGTTTGCTAACTTGTCCAATAACAGCTCCAAAAATGTTTACATGGCGGCTATTAATGTATTTACAGCACAAAGTCAAACTTTGTTGAG
The DNA here is from genome assembly GCA_018155175.1 of Sinocyclocheilus anophthalmus. Lineage (NCBI taxonomy): Eukaryota > Metazoa > Chordata > Actinopteri > Cypriniformes > Cyprinidae > Sinocyclocheilus > Sinocyclocheilus anophthalmus. Next base: position 217,674 of record JADLZN010009115.1, read on the forward strand.
CACAGATGCGAGTTACTTTCTCAAAACTCAAACACTCCTGTCGAGATGGGATCTCAGTGTAAATGTTGAGACTGTTTTTGCAGCACACATAAACCAGACTTTGAGAAAGCAGAACACTGAGGGTTCTGAAATACACACACTGATAAGGGAAGCAGACAGCATATAAACAAGGCCGTGCAGTTTAATGATAGAAATGCAGTGAGAGAGAATGCCGTGTACCTAACGTGGAGGCTCTGAAATAGAGGACGGGGATCTGATAGCTGCAAGAATACAGAACGTGGTATTCATAGCGCAGCACAGCGTGAATTTCACATACTGCCTGAACTCCAGCCATTTCATCCTCAACGTTTGCCTAGAAAACAAGACAGAGAGAAACGGGTAGAAAGTAAAAGAGAGAGACATGCCATTTAATGACAAAAATACAGACATATATGTGACAAAAAATGTCACATTTTGAGACAACATACTTAAAGTATTAGTTCACTCAAAAATGAATATTCTATCATCATTTACTCACTATCTTGTTGTTCTAAACTCTTATGAATTATTTCAATCCATAGAATACAAAAGAAATTTATTAGAATGTTTACACTTCTCATTGTTGTACACAAAGTCTGGGGTAAGTAAGTTTTTTTTTTCTTTTAAAGAAATAAACATTTAAATTCAGAAAAAAATGCATTTAATTGATACTAAAGACATTTATAATGTTACAGAAGATTTATATTTCAAATAAATGCTGTTATTTTAAACTTTCAATTCATCACAGAATCCTGAAAAAGTATTTTTTTCTCAAAAATTAAGCAGCACAACTGTTTTCAACATTGATAAGAAGAAGAAATCAGCATATTAGAATGATTTCTGAAGGATCGTGTGACACTTACGACTGGAGTAATGATGCTGAAAATTCAGCTTTGCATCAGAGCACTAAATTACATTTTAAAATATATTCAAATACAAATCAGTTTTTGAAATTCTAATAATATTTCACAATAGTACTGTTTTTATTGTATTTTGGCTTTAAATAATGTGAGCCTTGTGGCTTCAACAGAGACTTTTCTTTTCAAAAATACTTAAATTTACTTTTGAAAAGGCATTCAAGCTCTAAAATTGAGAAAATAATAATAAAAAATAAATAAACACTATAAAAGTGGTCCATATGACTTATATCCTATATTGCCATATTGGATTCAAGTGATACTGTATACTGCAAAAGTCATATGCACTGAAAAATTTGGTGCAGAAACAATTTTCACACAGAAATTGCAAGACAATTTCACAATTAATTACAAAGAAATGGCAATTAACACAGAATTAAACATCTGAATTTTGAAGACGAAAGATGGAAATAGCATGTTGGAGTAAAACATACTTCAATAATCTTTATTTACAGTACAACTTGTGTGGATTAAACTTCTAGTGCTTTCATGTTGTTTCTGTTTTTGGCGCTCAACAGAATCCATCTCTGTTAACTGTCAGAATACACACAAGAGCAGCCAGCACATTCTCCTAAACTTCTCCTTTTGTGCTCCAAAAGAAATATAGTCATTACATCATACAGGTTGAAGGGGCATGAATGAATACATTTCCATTCTATTCATATACAACAGATATGAAATCTTGCCACATAAATGCTAATTCGGTTTACAAAGCTTCAATGATCTTCTGCAAGAAAAGGAAGTGGCTTTCCACATGCAAGAAGTCATGTATGGAGCCATATCACATATCTGATCCATGATACGTGTGCAGACTTGCCATTAACCCTGAGCTGTGATACCAAACCCAAAGCCAGCGACACACGCAAGTGATTCATCAAGCAGTATGTGACTTCATTCTTCTTCCCAAAACTTGACTGATGAAAACAAGATCTCCTTAACAGTCCGTGTGGGCAACAACATGTGTTTACCTTTTTGCTTTCCTCTTGCATCCTTCATTGATAGGATGTTGTTGACATGTTGAGGGAGTTTATACACTCCCCGCTTTGTGTTGTGGAGCATGAGTAATGGCATCGTACACAGGACCCTAGAGCGGGTCCACATGCACAAATGTTGTGCAGACTGTTTACCAAGGTTACCTCTCTTTCAGGCGGCGCGCACTGGATTTTCCCGCTCTTTCTCGACCTGCAACCCCTGGAGATTAATTGGCTGTCAGAATGTGGAATAAAGGTTTAGGGTGCTGCAACTTGCACAAGCACAGATAAACAGGAAGGCATGCTGTCATACTTGGGAGGAGTTCACAACCATTACTGAGGAATAACTAGAACTAACAGAGACCCAGCTAACTTACTGTAACTACATTATGTAGACATCACAGTGTAGCTTCGCCACTAACAAGCTACTTTTATTGACAAGTAGCCATGTAACACAACAGAAGGTAACAATTTGGAAAGTCATATTTGTTTTAGTAAATCAGTTAAATTGGACAGTTGTAAAGATGATATAAATCAAACAAATCAAAAGGAAACGATTTACTGATTCAAGTCTTGGTGCAGGATTTTGCATGAAACCCTTAGTGTTTCATGCCATGTTTTGAAAATTACTGCTTTTATAAATTTATACAGAAATATAATCTATATTGAATTGTTTATATTATTATTATATTTTACGAACGACTTACATAAAAAATAATATATTTTGAAGTATTATTCAAGTTCTATATGAGCTAATGGGGTGAAATTATTTGAACAATAAACAAAATGACAATAATCATACGTTTTTCATAGATTTAAGATATTGCACCCTTACAGAGCTTTGGCGTTTTTAGCTACTATTATGAATTTGAGCTTGAAAAATATATGTAATAATAATAATAAAATATTTTTAGTACTATCTAGCTATCTATCCTATATCAAATTATTAATAACGTAAATTACATTGAAGCTATATGGGGTGAAATAAATATGATACTTTTAGTATTATTTATTAAATAATAAATAATTATTATATATAAAATTAATGTTATTGTTATTATTATTATTATTAATTACCAATATACTATATATATCATATGTATAATTATTATTATTTATTACTTATTACTACCAATAATGTATTTTATTGTTTACCCAATAAAAATATTCATACATATTATTGTTACTCGTATTATTATTGTTATATTAAATGATAATAAATATATCTATAAGAGGTGCAATATTTTTATTTAAAAATAAAAACGGAAATGTTAAAAATTCTAAAATTATATATAAATATTATCAATACTTATTATATTTTATTATTATATTGTTTATTACACACACACACACACTACACACTAAATATAAATACTATACCATAACAATAATATATTAAATATTCAAGTCAGATAAATACTACACTGAAGCAACATCGAGCACACATATTTTCAATATATATATATAAAAAATAAAAAAGTAAAAGTACTAAGTATAATACTTTTTCATTTTATATAATATACATTTAAACAATATTGCCCCCTTCAGTGTAGTTAGCTTTTGTTATTAGTTTGTAGGCTCCTACTTCTCAAAACAATAGCTTGATTGTAATAGAACTACTTTATAATAAAACTACTTCATGATTTTAAAAAAAGTCCTAAATTAGCACTCCTAAATGGCACCTGTGACATGATTTCTGTCACACGGAGGAGGCTTTGAGACGCTATGACATCACTATGGCCTTTGCGGCTCACACTGATACGCGCAGGTTTAATTAGTGATAGTGTCTGAGCGACAAGTTGGATCAGCAGCGGCGGTGGCTGGATCCCTGGCAGCTTCAATGCAGGCTCAAGGATTGTTCACGCATCCATGCCTTCACCGATAATATCTCCTGCCTCCCATACAAGCGCAGTCTTGAGAGACACACTACTACTGTTTCACATCCGACGTCTGTCAGGAATGAAAGGGTTTGGAAAGAGGGAAGGCAGGTCAAATAAACAATGACGTCATGCTTTTTCCAAACAGTACCGGCATTGAAAGGTAAAATATCTCACCTAGAGGCTGTAAAATAATGTGGGGGATGATGAGTAAAGCAGAAGACGCATTCAATTTGGGGTCCGCCGTGGCAGGAACTCATTTAGCAAAACGAATATTCACAGCTCTCATTCAACCTTTGCATAACTCACTTTTCGACTGCATTTGGAATTCAAATAAAGGACAAAAGTTCAGCTGCTGTTCGTGCACCGCTTAAAAATTTCAAAAGGTCAAGTTCAAAAAGGGGCGTTTATTAACCTTGAAATGTGTTTCTAGCAACAACTTCTGGCATCCGCCGCTGTTTGTTGTCATTCAAACGCTGCCGTGTTTACGTTCAAGCAGGTGTACAGACGTAACGGTGCAATCGCTAAACGACGGCACCTGTTCAACTCCACAAACACGCGAGCAAAGCAAAGGGCTGCGTGGCACGTTGCAGCAGACGCTTTAAATAGCATCGTCTAAAGAGATCTAACAGAGCCATGAGCTCAGGTATACACTTTATACGCGCACCGTTTTTCACTGTCAAAAGGAAGATCAATACTGGATGCGCAATAGCAGAATAGAAGACGTTCCCTTCGCTTACCTGAATACCAGCGCATGGCTGGGTAATTTTAGAGGATGATGAGGGATGGGCTCTTTCATTAACCTAAATAAGCCCTAATTATGGGTTTAATTATCCTAGTAATTCCGCTTACACTCTTCGCACTTAAAGGATTAAAATATATTTTGCTTCTGCATGCATCTCTTGGGGAACAAATAAAGATCGCTTCCTTAAATGTGGTTATATAGCAGCACTCTAGTGGTTGAGTGAGACCCAAAAAAAGAGCCTGTCCTAAAAGGGAAAACAATGCTGACTGCAAATAATAAAATGCATCTAACCATGTAGTCGTGACTTGCAATGAAAATAAATATTTTAACCCCCAAAAAATTCTATGCTTAATTATTGGCTGAAACCATTTTAAATCACTACTAAAACTGTAAAGTATGGAGGGCCAAATTACTCAAAATTAAATCATCACATAAATGTTGAAATACCTAAATCGTTAAATACATAATTCAATAATTGAATACATAAATAATATATTAATAATTAAGCAGTTGAGAAGAACATTCTACTGCCTACAAACATAAAGAAGACACTATAAGGACTGCTATTCTTGTTTACTGAAGTAACGACCCCTTCATGTACAGCTGCTCATAGACAAAGAGTAACATTGAGCACAGCTCCACAGGAGTCAGGTGTGTGGCACTGAAAGGGTTAACCCTGATAGATTTTTGTTGAGTGAGGCATTTATTCACTCCCTAAAAGAATTCCACCACTCAAAACAGGATACCACAAAAAAGAAAAAAGCAGTCCTGGCTTCTCTAATCTTCCACAGATCTTTTTGGATTTTTTTTCTTCCTTTCCTCAACAATGGGGGGAAAAAAAGAGGCTTTCTTGTAGCCTGCAAGCTACTGCTTGCTGGCGAACAGTCTTTACCAAGGTCAAGTTTTCTAAATGTTCTTTTATGCAGGGCATGTCAGGTGACGTGCGCTGTGGCACGACTGCACGCAAGAGTGAACAAAGGAGATGCTGATGTTGAGTTGGCATCACTGCAGACAATACTGGCCTTTTGGTCTATTAGTAATTCACCTGCAATTGATAAATTGCACAAAATATGCTCACATTTCAACTCAAAAGCAAAACGATGAAACAATAAGGCATTTGCATAACGAGTTACATAAACACAAAGCCTATTTTTTTCCATTAGGATTTTTTGCTTGAGATTTAGGCACATTTTAAGCTGTTTCTTTCTACTTGAAATATACAACAAATACTACCTTGATGAATTAACATTACAATTTATATATTATACTACTGTACACTATTTATTTTTGCGTTACAACAATATTTTTTGCTTGAGATTTATGCACATTTTCCCTTTTAAATTCCCATTACCATAATGAATCGGGACATTTCACTGTCAAGTAATTTTTTTTTTTTAATTTAAAATATACAACTGATACTACCATGATGAATAAATAATTCATAAATTATATATATTTTTTATTTTTTGCATTACAACAATTACAATTTATTTTTTTTGCTTGAGATTTATGCACATTTTCCTGTCTAAATTCTCATTATTATAATAAACTGGGACATTTTACAGTAAAATTGTTTTGTTGCACAGAAAAATAACAACAGACACTTCCAAGATGAATATAATCTAATATAATATAATATAATCTTGTATAGACCAAGATCAAGAGAGTTGGCTAGTTTTGCAGATGAGATACGTATGTATATATATATATATAAACTAGAGCAAATACAGTACATAGATAAATATTGTAATGGACTAGCCTTAACCACAGAATACCAGATGGATTGCATTATAATCAGTTACTTAATAAAAACAAAAATTGCTTTCTCCAATAGCACTGAAATATGGCATAATCTCCTTCATGAAAGGAGAAGGTGTCGAGTCTTCCCTAGTCTGTGTGAGCTGAATGTAAATATGCAAGAAGTCGAGTCATTTGCAATCAGCCGGAAGGGCTTACTAATGAAATGGGATGAGAGTGGAGGTAAAGAAAAATCAGCCACAAGGCACAACCCCCATTTTGGAGGAGATCATTTAAACCGGTATACGAATAAAAATATTTTGCTGATACTACCTTCAAAGATTGTTTTTTTTTTTAAAATCAAGCGTACATACTCTTTAAAGTTTAAATATGTGTCACACCACCATTTTTTCCCCAAATGGAGAATGCATATAGTGTGCAGACAAAGCTAAACGATTGAGTGTGCAACACCCTGATGGACAAAAGAGCATAAACATCTTAACAGTCACATAAAATCGTATGCCAACATTAGCAAGTTTTTCCAAAACTAAACCCAGCACGGTTATAAAGTGCTGGATTTAGTTAAAGTGTTTCCTTCAGGTAATTGATCCAGTATGTGGGGAAACACTTAGGTCAATCTTCATTTTTGGTGGCCCATTTAGTCAGGGTTTATAAATGGACTGGCTCATTCTACCTGGTTCAGAGACAATATGCTTTTATGACCAAAATGGGTAAAATGAAGTGCTGTGGGATGACTTGATCGTCAAAGGTTTATACTTAGTGCTCAAATCACTAACCATAAGTATGAGTAAATAGTAAAAGTGATACTCGTCTTACCTGGATATCATCTGTCACCATGTTTTCATCCTGCATGGAACACTCATGTTGTTTGTGCAAAATGCTTGGCTTTACAGGGATGAGAACATTCTTCTTCATGAAGCCTTCATCAGTGCACTAGAACAACGTACAAAACCTGTCATTCACATTTTACCAATAAAACAATAAAAAAAGCTATTTTTAAAAATTATATAGGCCTACATTATATTTTGGTTATAGAAATAGTTCACACAAAAATGCAAATTTGCAGAAAATGTATTCACCCTCAGGTCATCCAATATGTAGACAAGTTTGTTTCAATTTGGGGAAATATATTATTACATCACACTTGCTCACCAATGGATCCTCTGCAGTGATTGGGTGGAGCCAAACCGCTGATAAAAACATCACAATAATCCACAAGTAATCCACATCACTCCAACTCATCAATGTCTTGTGAAATGGAAAGCTGCATGTTTGTAAGAAACAAATCCACCACTAACATGTTTTTAACTTCAAACCATTGCTTCCACATAAAATATAGAATCATCTATCCATATCTTGCTTTCTCCTAAAAAAGTAATCTCTCCCCATATTCTGAAATCGGAGAGTTCTATACATACTCGCACTGATTATAGGAGAAATCAGTTCAGAATAGTTCTAAACAAATATGTCAGTAGATTTTGATGACAAAAGAGGATGGACTTTTTCACTGGAGGAAGTGTTATTATGGATTATTATTATGGGCTCACATTTTGGCCAGAAGTGACAGTTTAAAGTTAAAACACCTTCATGATAGATATGTTTCTTATAAGCACTCAGCTTTTAACTTCACAAGACATCAAGTGATGGACTGGAGTGGTGTGGATGTCTTGTGGATTATTGTGATGTTTTTATCAGCTGTTTGGACTCTCATTCTGACGGCAAACCCTCCGCAGCCCATCACTGCAGAGGATCCATTTGTGAGCAAGTGATGTACTGCTAAATTTCTCCAAATCTGTTCTGATGAAGAAACAAACTCCTCTACATCTTGGATGACCTGAGGGTGAGTCAATTTTCAGCATTTTGTTTTGTAATTTTTGGATGAACTACTAATTTAAACAAAGCCTTTTTTATGTTCCTCAGAGTTAACTTTGGACACAAGCATCTGGTAAATGTAAGTTGTATTACAATATTACAGTTGTATTACAGTTATTTTAAACATTACGGCAGTGAGAACCTAAAAAGTAGTGAGAACATTGGGAGAGAATATCATCGTCATTAATGTCAAAACACCAAATAAGTTAAAAATAGGCTTAATTTTCTTCATCTTCAAAATAAAAAAAAATTCTTGACATGTTTTGTGAGATTCCCACTTTTTTCTTTCATTCTGATCCTCTAAGGAGAACAAGTAGGCCCAGACTTTGTGGAGTTACTCAAAAATTCACTTCACCTTGATCTGCTCCCAGCTCCAGCCATCCTGGATGGTCTCAGAGTGTTGGAGAAAGAGCTGACAGCAAAGCCGGAAGGTCCTTTCATCCAGGTAACACGACGCAGGGTTTCTCTCACCTGCCATCTGAGGGTAAGATTAAGCACATTTCAATAGCTAATAACTGAAGATCACTTCAACTTCATGCTCCAAAACAAACACTCAACAAAGTCAACTTGAAACACCATTCTCAACCATTTTGCTTCTGTAATGTGATTTCCAGGTAAGAATATGGGATAAGACAACATGCAATTTTTTCCATCAGGAGTTGATTGGACCAGGAAGGCATGGTTATTGGAATAACATGGACATTAATCATACACAGTTGCACCAGGAATCTGTGTTAAGAAAACAAACTTGGAAAATTCTATTGTTGACTTTAAATTCTCTTAATAAATCCACATGCAGATTTGGAATCGTCGAAACACAAATTCCATCACAACTTTAGGTCGCTGGATCGCAGCAGCGGCTCTGGCTTCAATTACTCAAGAGGAAACGGTTGATTCGCTAAGTGGCCCTTTCCTGCTCGTGCCTCTTTCACCTGCTTTGCATGAACAAGCAGAAATGAGAAACATCAAACAAACCCATTTATTCACATCTTCACTGATCAGCCGGTTTAGTGAGCATCTACAACTCCAAACTAAATGGATGCAACATGGCTTGATTAATTACAGCGTATGACGCAATAGACAAAATGTGCTCCACTTGAACGGATTAGCAGTGTCTGTGTGTCTAGCTGTAGTCCAATTCTGACATGTTGGGGAAGGACAATTCTTTAAATGATGGTTAGTACGTACTATGAATCGTAATTCAGATGGGATAGGCCACATTTGAAGCCATTCTCGATAAACTCACAATTATGAACTCAAGATTTTTTTTCAGAACTTTTTCACTTGTCAGAAAGATTGTGTATTCCAATTATTACGATGAATAAACAGAATTAATATTATGGACTAAATGATTGGAGAAGTCCTGCAAAATGACCAGAAAGAAGCCGGTCATTTTCACTGAAGGGTCCATTTATGGCATTTCGATTAAACATTATGAGGTCGAAATAATAGTAAAAAAATATGTTTTTTTTTTTTTAATTGAAACGTATGGTTGAATTGTCTACAATGTAATCTGTAACATGCATTTTAGAGCATAGATTAAGAAAAATCATGCTGACTATAATTTAAGGTTTTAGTAAATATTACGAACTGTGAAGAACCATTATTGTGCATCCAATTTTATTTTCAAGAGACAATAAAGAATAAAAGAATAAATATAATTTTTATGGTTGTTGTTAGTTTGTTATAGTACAACATGGTGAATATAGCATGTGCAGGAATGTATTTATATTACACACCTTCATATTTAAAGAGATAGTTCACCCAAAACTTTCTATGGATGTTAACGGCTATCATGAACTGTTTGGTTACCAACATTCTTCAAAATATCTTTTTTTGGGCTGAATAGAAGAAAGAAACTTGCACAGGATGAGTAAATTATGGCAGAATTGTCATTTTTGGATGAACTATCCCTTTAAAGAAGGCATTTCATTAAACTCTTTTAGGGTACACGATGTGCTAAAAATGAGTTTTTTTCTTTGTTTTTCGTGTACAGACAAACATGTAGTTAAAACAGTGCATGTCAGGCCAGTAGTTGGCGGTCATTTTGGAAAGTAACACTACGCAAACATGTATGCGCATAATGTCACCGTTATCACAAATGTGCGCTTTTGCAGTTTATATAGAGATTAACAATGTTGTTATCAAAAAGCTCCACTTTGAAACCACTTTGTTTTCTAAAGTTTGCGTTTTCAGACCGCCAAAATGGCGTTTGTCTTGTAAATGAACAGTGTGAATGGTGTAGCGTAAACGCCCCCCTCAGAAAAAGCACTGTATTCAGACAGGTTTTCACATAGACGCACCAGCTGCCATTGGTCAAAAAACAGATAGTCCCGCCCCAAACTCAACACCATTGGCTGAGTCAATGTTGGACTGGTCAGGATACTCAAACAAAACAATGAAAAGCCAGCCTACTTGAAGCCACTAATTATAGTATTTCCACTATTTGAATGATCTACTTATAAACATGCTTTTTAATAAGCATAATGCAGATGTCTCTGTTTATTAAATTTGCAAAGGAAGTGTTTTAACATCTAAAAATGACACAAATCACATTAAACTTCCAAATATCATTATTTCATTGTATTGACCTCTCAGCTATGACGGCAGCCTCCTGAGACATTATAGCCTGAAAGATCAGGAGTCTGTTTAACATGTTTTCAGGGAACACCCTTTACTGATATTGACGTTACATAAACGCGTTATATGGCGTCTCAACATAAAGGACGCAACAACAGTTTGAGCCTCAGCTCACGTGGCGCTTCAACCGTGCAGCACTCGAGAGCACATATTTATAAAGTCAGCAGCAACGTTGCTGCGGTAACTGCATTGCGCGTTTTTTGACTTTATTGTAATTTCTAAAACGCCGACTGTCTGACATGTTACATTGCTGCTGCATGACTCGGAGCTGTCATAAAGAACATCCACGCCAGCGCAAACTGCTCTATCTCTCTGTCTTACCATGATCTCACTCGGCTACTTCCGGGATCCTGAGCGCGGAGGGGGAGAACGGAACAGCCAATGTTATTCAGCACAGGCGGTTTCAAGCCGCCCACTTTGGAAAAAAAGCACAGCGCAGACATTAGAGGACAGAGAGCAGTTAAAACATTCGCCAAAATAATATACACAACCGAAAAGAGAAAAGATGAGCGTCCACAACGAGGCACTTTCTACCAAACTAAAGATGTGACGCATTTTTAGTAGCCATTGCATTTTTAAATGCTCATTTATTGCCTCATCTAATCATGCAGTGAATCTACATTTCAATCCATAGTGTATTTATAAAGACTTTTTAGTAGTAAGACGGCAGAGAATTAACCAAGGACTATTAAACATCTTCCAGAGTCATTATTAGCTTAAAATATAACCGCTTGAATATTAGTAGCTAACAGTATATTAACAACAAAAAGTATGCTTTAGGACTTAAGGGGGCTACTTCATTTTTTTGTCATCTGAAAGATATGTAGGATATAATTTTATCGAATTTGATACATTAAAAAATTTATTTAAAACTTGCATAGTAGGGAATGATCTAACCAACCAACTAGTCAAAAAAATAGTAACATGACCACAATATATAAAATAGTGAAAATAACTGAAAACAGTTCAGCGTTTAAACCCATTTTACTTCCATTATTTTAATGTATTTCAGAGTGAAACATGGGGAAAAATGCATGAAGGGAACTGATTGGGTGGTGAAAGTGGTACCAGGACCCAATGTAGTTTGCTTAAACAATGGTTGACCTGCATACTAGCATACTACTGTTTCTGTCATATGTTAGTATGATAGTATGTTATTCTGAAATCAGCCAATAGCTGAGTAGCTATTTAGCAATTGGTTAACATTAACTATTAGGATGGCTGTGTTCGAAATGGCATACTTGCTTACTGCCCAGTACACAGTGCAGACTGCCTACTATTTTTTTTTTAAAGAATAGTGTGTGAAACAGTATACAACAAGCAATAAATGTTTCAGAGTAGTATGCTTAAGTGCTGTCACTTGACAAACACTGAACATTAATTCAGCACAGCTGTCAAGGTTGTTACCTTAGAAACAAATGAGCTAACTGTTCTTTTTACAAAGGCTTGTTAATAAGGCTTCATACTAGTAAACGATGCTATATTGCCCAATTGAACTCATTTCATAATTGATTAACTGTATTGGACATATTGGACAGAACTAAATCAACACTGAGCTGTCTTTATTGATATTTTTGGTAGTTACACTAAGGGGTGATATATTAAAAAGCGATATATATTCTAGTTACACTAAATGCAAATAATGATCAATTCTGTTTACACTAAAATAGCAGCATTTTCTTTAGCAACAGGAGTGTAAATAGTAGTTAGGTGGCGGATATGAAAGTGAAAAGTGAAAGTGACGTGACCCATACTCAGAATTAGTGCTCTGCATTTACCCATCCAAAGTGAACACACAGCAGTGAACACACACCCGAGCAGTGGGCAGCCATTTATGCTGCGGCACCTGGGGAGCAGTTGGGGGTTCGGTCGTGGGGGTCAAGGGCACCTCGGTCGTGGTATTGAAGGTGGAGAGTGCTGTACATTCACTCCCCCCACCTACAATCCCTGCCTGTACGAGACTCGAACCTGCACCCTTTGGGTTATGAGTCCGACTCTCTAAACATTAGGCCACGACTTCCCCTAAAATGTATACTTGTAGTACATTATAAAACAGTATGCAATGACATTGAGTGTAACTTATACATTTTCTTAGATTAATGCCACTTTATTGGGACAAAAACCTAGCTGAAGCATACACAACACTGTGTTATTGAGGCGTTTTATTTCCACTTTTTAAAATATTTACTTAATTTTTATTGAAAACTAATTTATTTCTTATCTGGTATGTGATGGGAAAAGGAGAAGGATGAGTTTGACAAAAGCCAGGATCAAACTCGGGTCGACTGCGTCAAAAGCAAACAGCTCACGTTTTACTCGCTGTGCCACTGATATTTCGGAAAAGCTTTTGCAGTCTTTTGCAGTGCTGTTAAAGGGGTCATATGATACTTTTTTAAAGATCATTATTTTGTGTATTTGTGTAACAGAATATGTTGACATGTTTAATGTTCAAAAAACACATTATTTTTTCAAAAACTGTACATTATTGTAGGTCCTCTATGCCCCCTCTCTCAAACGCTTCGTTTTCTAAAAAATCCCTCCTTCCGACAAGCGCAGTCTGATCTGATTGGCCAGCTGACACAGTGCATTGTGACTGGCCGAACACCGCAAGCACTCGGAAATGTAATGCCCCTTACCATAATCGCGAGGTTCATCTTATAAATGTAAAGACAGAGCCTGAAAGAGGAACAGAGTTGCGTGACAGACACAGTGATGAAGCTGGTTATGTGTTTGCAGTACACAAGCCACGGTTAAGACCGCTAACTCCACTGTGATCGCTCCTCTCTCTCTCATCTCTCTCCTCGCACTCACTCACTCCCTCACGATGGAGTCTAGCATTTGAACGTCAAATAGCAAATACTTAAAAAATAACAAAACAGTAGCTGATTCAGAAGCGCCATATTGTCATAGCAAAGTCAGATTTACCTCCTCTCCTAGGTTCACGAAACATTCGTCCATAAAATGCATTGCTGTTTTGTTGTAAGTAATCTTAAAGATTTCTACTTCTGGAAGGCCAAATAAAGTTCTTTTGCTTCCGCCTAGAAACACACAGCATCTCCTGACATGCTGCTTCAACACTAACTACGGTTACTGAAACCACGCCCGCCGTTCTTTGCGTGAACATTTGGGCGGCATTCTGCTAATATTTCCACATAGTGAGGTAGATATGTGGGGGCTCGTTGAAACGGCCATTTAGGGGGGCGTGGCAGATTCTTAACTTTGATAAAGAATATCTCTTTTGGTTTTGAGACTTTAGTCTTTGCATTTTCAGGGATCTTATCTATGCACAATCACTTGTAACACTCCAAAGAGAAAGGAAAACTTGAAATCTAATCATATGACCTTTTATCACATCCAGCATTGGTGGCGGAGTGAATAAATAGCCTCTGCACAAATTGGTCGATTTGTCCTTAGAGAATCCCTACCATTTTCTTTTAGATCTGCTTGACATGGGAATAGATTTCGGTTTGCCTAATTGAAATAGTTTTATTTATATATTATATTGCTTTGCTGCATATTATTATTAATTTAATATCTTGAAAGAAATTCTGTACTGTATAGCGCTATAAAAGATAAGGTGACTCATTTGAGGATCGTAAACTGAATGCTGTAGAGATTAAAGGTACAATTAGTCCTACTAACGTACTTGTTTTTAGATACACGCGATAGTTGTATATACATGTAATATGTAATACGCTACAAGACCGTGTTACATTTTAGAATTAATAAGTGTCCACCTCCAGTTCACTCAACGTTTGAAGATGAAGCGTCACATGGAGCGCGTTGCGTTCTGGGAAACAGTATCCCATGCAGCGTCTTCAGATGCATACATCAAATTTCAGCCAATGTAGCAGGTATTCCAGGCTTTCCGTGCATACAGAAAATTCACATACTATTCACAGTATACACACAGCATACTGCAATATAGTATGGTAGCATGCCATTCTGAACAGCTTCTGTACTGATTTCAGTGTACTTGAGTTATATTTAACAGATTCTGGCGAATATAGTAGGTCATCCGGGTATTACATGCATACAGAAAATTTGCATACTATGCACAGCATACATACTGGATACTGCAGAAATAGTAAGAGTAGTATGATAGTACGGCATTTCAAACACAGCCCATGTGTGGCCTACCTGACACTGCCATTTTAGAAGTAGTGTGCTATATTTTGATCAGTTTGATTATCTTTGCAATATCATGCAATCTACGCATCATCCATAATATGATGAAGACAGTGCATTAGGAAGTAAATAGGTAAGTAAATAGTCCATTTTGATTCAGTGTTTACTGTCACATTTACTGTGTTTACATGCACAAAAATATTCTGATATGCATGGTCCGATTATGTCAGCTTTGTTTAAACGCAGCCAGATTGCAATAAGGACATTAAGCCAATAATCCAGTTCACTTATATTGTATATTGTTTTAAAGTATTTAGCCGGAATTTGGTTGATTTGGTTAAAGTAGCTAAGGCTCTACTTTAGTTTAACATTGTGTAAAATCCATTTGTCTGGAAATATAAAAGTAATCAATTATTATTTGCATTAAAAGCACGTTTTTCAGAAAATAACATAATATAAAAATAAGTAAAGATTTGATTTTGGATTGTACCACACGGTCATTTATCCTTGTGAGGGTGTTTTTCTGTCTGTAGTGCCATTTATCAACTTTTTAGAAGGTAAAACAAATTCGATGCAAAACCGTTAGTTATCTCTGTACTTCATGCAGAGATATGTAATTCTGCACGACCCCAAAAAAACCTTACTTCAATCACCAGTACAAGCAGAAACTGAAGAATCCGCTCCACATTTGCAATTTCACTTTAAATTTGGCCAGTGACAGTAGAGGGTGTGATTGCTTGTGAAGGGAACAGCCAGTTGTTTAAAATCCCTCTCAGTACGGTTTCAACTTCCCCTCAGTGCCGGGTATGACTGTGTGTGTGTGTGTGTGTGTGTGTGTGTGTGTGCGTTCCACAGACAGAGCGCTGGAGATAAGAAAGGGGTTGTGTTTCTGTTGGGGCGGGGCCGAGTAACTGTCACTCACGCGAGTTACCCAACAAAATGGGCGTTCCTCCTCGGCGCTCGGTCCAATGAGAGCCATCGCTCCTGTAGTCACCATGGTGACGGGGTTGTGTCCGGGGAGGCTGTGATGGGTTGACAGGTGCGTGACAATCGGAGCTCTCTGCAAGCATGTACGCCAAAGGCAAGAGTAACAACGTACCGTCCGACATCCAAGCGAGGGAAAAGTAAGTTTTATTTAAGAGCGGGGAAATCTCTATAATGAAGACAGCGCGCGGCCAGACTTTTAACAAGCGGCGGAAACGCTCTGTTCCTCGGATGCTGTGTTGTCTCTGACAGCGCTTGTAGTTCATGCAAGAAAGTTGTTGTCAGTTACGCGCTGCTAGAATTTCTGGCGTCTAATTAACGCGACATTACTCCGCATAAGTTAAGAGATAAGAAGACTAAACTTTATAAGCGAACTGTCGATCAAAAGAGTACATTTCTGTATCAGTAATTATTTATTTATGCACGCGAAGTTGCCGTATAGCTAATTTCAAGGATTTCTACATCTCAATTTTGTATTGGAATAAGGTGAGTACATAAGTTTGTTTGTCTTTAAAAGAAAAGTGTATGGGAAATACGGTACGTACCCGTTTACACGTTTAAAAGACACTTTCTGCCAGCCAGGTGAGCCGTTGTTAAAAGAACGAACGCTGTTGCTGTGTTCCGTGCGCTCGCGGGAGAGTATGATTGGCGTGAAAAGTTCCAGCTCGCGCGAGCGACTGAAGTACAGCGCGCGAAAGAGTATGATTGACGTTTCAGCAGGAAAAGTTCCGAGTGTGACTGACCTGCGCGCGATGGAAATGTTCGCGCGGGGAACGTCAATCATACACGCTTCCGCGCGTCAATCATACTCTCTCGCGCGCGCCGCGAGCTGAGACTTCTTGTTTGGCTGCGCGCGAATCTCGGTCAAGATGGGGATGGCACGACGAGAAGTCCGTCGACCTGAGGAGATGCATTTTCCTCTATTTTATATCATTCTACATTATTTTATGTATGTTTAGTTTGTTTGGTAATGTCTTCTTCGTGGAAGAACGCACTAAATAGGGAAAAATAGAGTTGAAATGATATCCAGTACACTTACAACGTTTTTTTTTTTGAGGGGACATCTTTATTTAGGAGCTTCCAAGAGAACTTTGTAATGAATTGATTGTGGATTTAGTGATATGTTCGAAGTATTTCTTACTTAAGTGTGTTTGGCCATTAATGTGGAGATTTTAGAGTATCCTAGAATGATGTCTAGCACACCTTTAACCTTTCTGAGAGGAATGTTTGTTAGGAGCCTCCAAAATGACTTTTGTATTTTAAAATATGTTGTATTGGTGTATTTAGCGTCAATTGTGGGGATTTTGGAGTATCATCACTGCTAAGAAGATGATGTTATGGACATGGGGAGCTTATTTGACAAGTGTCAGTCAATCAGAAAGTGTCACCTCACCCATTGATTTCCTGTGGTTGAAAACTGCATTATTATTCTCATATCTGCCTTTGTTGTCAGTCTGAACGCACACAGTTTTGTCTTCCTGCAGTGAGGTCTTGTCTTGAAGTAATTAGCAATTATTGCAGTTTCATTCAGGCCAATGTCTTATGGGACATGTGTGGACTTGTGGTTTCGATGAAAACTCTCCAGCATTAGATTTGAGCTTGAGAAAGCAGTTTTGCTGGTTATGAGCTTTTCTTACAGCTTCTCGCTCCTTCTAAATGAATTTTTCTGCTGTTTGTGGTTCTTAACTTGTGCTGGGAAGGCTTCAGGATTTAAAAAATAATCACCATTGTGCAAGTTTTTGTTAATTTCCAATGTTTTCTTTCAAATTTTGGGGTTTTGCAACTTTTATTTAAAGGGACAGTGTAGAATAGAGAGAAAATTATAGTAAGAGAAGGAAGGAATGGGAAAGTGATGCATGGACTCAAACCCACGTATCTCATATGAGCATGACAGAGCACATGCGCTAACAGCCGCACCATGGCTCCTATAATGACATTTGTTTTAGCCAGTCTTGACTAAAACTTAGAGGATCTTGATCTAAAATCCAAGCGTAAAACTTGAGTATACAGGGCTGCCACAGCCATAGAAATCCTAGAATCGGGATGATTTCCAGGTCTAGAAAGCTTGTGAATATTAACAAAATCTTGAGACATCTTGTAATCTTTTGTTAGAAATATATATTTATTTAGTTATGCTCAGATTTAAAATATTTAATTGCCCAGAAATTGTTATTTGTGCTTAAAATCTCTTATGCAAATGTAATTTTTATCCAGTAATAAAAACATCTTAAAGTCACATCAGTTATTGGTCAAAAAATTTGGGAACTCTATATGATCATTGTGAATAAACACAATAGCATGTCTGTGTTCTTTTTTTGCATTGGTTAAAAGTTTGGGAATGGAAAGATGAAATCCCTATGGAAGTTTGACTCATACTGTATGTGATTTTTAATTGCATATTCAGTGTGAATGAAAAGCTTTACCTGTATCCCAAGGATTAAACCGATATTTAGTAGACAGACTGTATTTAGTTAATTGTTTTCAGAGATCTCACAAGCTGGTTAAATCATCTGATAGAATGTCTTTTTGGAAAGCAAATCTCAGCATCAAAAGGATAAAAGTGTGATGTCGTTAAGTGACAAAAGAAGCTTTTGACATAATGTTTTATTTGATAGGAAGTGCAGAATCAGTCAGTTCTGTTTTAACACTAAAGCTGTTTAAATTTGACAACCGCTAGACTATGGTGTTGTAGCACCGGCAGGTTTAAAGAGGTGACTGCTTTGAGAAGATCACAGTACCTTTTATCTCTTTTCTTGAAAGAAAAGTGGACAAGTGGTTAACTGTCAAGGAGGATGGTTTGTGTGATATGAGAAAGGGAAAAAAATGAAAAACTCAAAGCTGATGTCCCAACGGCTTGAAAAGTGTGCAAAGCACAGAATTAATCTGTTCCATTGTTGATGGAAGTTAGGCTTCGTTTTTAGTTTGGCAATTACCATAAACATACATACATAACCTTGCCAATGAACACATTTAGTCCTGAAATATACCACATGGATGTTGCATTTTCATTTATGCAGTAGGCACTATAGTGAGCATTAGCGCCAATTGTCGTCCTCTATGATTGGTTTTCTGTTCCATGTCAGGTACTATGATGGCAAATCAACAGTTGGAAGATAATACTGCTGGGCAAGTTCAAGTTAGTTAAACAAATGCTTATAGCTAACTACCTGAATCCAGTCTAATTGCACAGACAGTACATTTTCTATTGTCTAATATATGCAGATTTACTCACAATCTTACTCTTCAATTCCATGCAATTAGATGAAAATAGATCAAATCAAATTTTTTGATTTTACTCAGAAAATCTGCAAAACAGAATTGAAAACTGATTACCTGTTGATGAAGTTGTTTGCATATTTTATAACTGATAATCTCAAAATGGCCACATATTGGCACATTAATTGGACTAGCGAATATTTTTGGTCTGTGACTGCTATTGAGGTTTGTTACGGCCACAAATGCAAAAACTAGTGTTTAATTTGTACTAGTGGTCAAACGACATATTGGCCAATCAGTCAGCCAATATCTGCCATTTTTTAATTATCAGCATCAACCGATGAGTTATTCTGTTTGGCCAATGTGTCGGGAGCAGGACATTTATTTTGACAGCGCCTAACGGCATGGAGCTCCATTTCATCTTCATTAGATGATTCATTTACTGTCTCTGTTTAAGTTTTTCTTTACAGTTCAACTTTAAAATTACAATGCTAATATTTATGGCTGTCTCATTCATTTTAAGATTTTAGGCCTAAACATTGTTTTTTAAAAAAATTTTATGTTACTTTTTAGTGTGTTTCTCTTTTTAGACCACCAAAGAGAGGTTTTGTAAGCACTTCTTACATTTAAGATGAAAGTGGTTCATGCATATTGCATTCCCAAATGTATGTTATAAACGGCTCAAATTTGGAAAACATAGAGAGATAAGTTTGTGTGGAGCCATATTTACTGCGAACCGAGGTGTTCTGAGACACCGAAAACACCAGATAATGAGCTGCTTGTGTGTAAAAGGACATAGTGCTGCGCTTTACTCTGAAACACGCAGTGCATGTGTTTGCTCAATTAAAGCACATCCTTTGCAATTTGACAATTGTCCTAAGCCATATTTAGGTTTTATTTTGATTCATTGTGCAGCCAGATATATGTCATCTAACTCAAATGTGCAGGATTTGTCTTTGCAGTCTTTCAATCTGTAAGCTTCTGGAAACATCCAGGTGTGTTTCAGAACGCAGTTTGTGGTTTCACAGTTTGTCTGCCTGCTGTGGGTATATAGCTGGGTATGTTAGTGTTTGTGTATCTGTCTTTGGTTTTGCGTCTCTCTCTCTCTCTCTCCTCTGCTGATTCTCGGGAGAGCAGACCTCTCTAATATCTCCACGCATTAATATGCAAACAGTGTGGTCCACGCAGCGGCACAAGGTTAAGCATGCGTGACGAGAGGAGAGAGAAAGCACCTCAGATACTGTTGGAGAACTTTGTTTCTCTCCTCCCTGTCTCTGCGTGTTTGGGAGTGTTCATTATGGGAGTCTATTGCATGGTGGAGGTACTAGGCTGTGACATGTTATCTTTTCATCATGGAGACAGGCTATTGAACTGACCTGCTGTCACAGAAGTGTGCAAAGGGGTGTTTTTTTGCGTAGGTTCAGACTGAGTGTCCTTTGTGCCTAGGGATGTTCACAACTACTTCTACTTTCTTGAACGTCCAATCAGTTTTAATAATCCCCTGTAAAATTAGGCTGGTTTTGGGTTCGCCAAACTTAAAACTTTTAACTTTATACACAGTACTGGATGTATGGCTGGATTTTTGTGTATAATTATAATTTAATATACACAATACACAATAAATATTTTTTATTTAGATTTTCTTTGAAAAAAAACCCTAATTTGATGGGGAAAATATATATTTATAAATTTAGAGTAATAGATAATTCTTAAATGTTTTACCATAAAGTCTAAATTGTTATAATATTTAAAATAAACATTAAATAATGCATCTAAATATAATAGAATTAAAATTAGAAAATGTACATGTAAAATTATGTTGGAAATGTTGGCAAGGCAAGTAAAATTTGAACGCAGCATGCAGTATTGAAACGCAACCAGTACAGTTCGATTCACAAACAGATGACTCTTCTGAGCCAGTTTGGCTTAGTTCAGTTGAATCACAAAAAAATACTACATCACCTCTTTAGTCTGATTTACAAACAAATAACTCTTCTGAGCCAGTAGTTAAATCAATCAAAAACATACTGCGGAACAATTATTTAGTCTGATTCATGAACAAATGACTCTTAAATGAATTGGTTCTTTTTTGTGAAGCTTAGGGTGTGTCTTGTTTGTTTGTCTTGTTTGTCTTGTTTGGTTCGATTGAATCAAACTCAAGTTCGTTTCACCCTTGGTGCGGATCTTTTGGGCAGGTGTGAATACAGCAATCGCACTCAGGTGCGGACCAAACAACCATACTAAGCTGAAGAGGTGTTCTCGGTCCGGTTCCAAACAAACCCTTTTACGGTTGAATGGATGAACCAATGAATAGATGACCTTAGCATACGTGTGGTTTTGTTTACAATTTCTGGTTCACTTGCAAAAAGGGCAGTGTGAAAGCAAACCAAACAAAAATAAATCAACATTGTATTTGGTCCGGACCAAAGCAAGTGAACTAGCGGACTTTCCTGGTGTGAATACACCCTAAAACATCTGCTGACACCAGTTTAGTCTGATTCATTAACAAATGACTCTTCTTTTTAATGAATCACAAAAAATACTGTATAACTAAATATAGTCTGATTTACAAACAAATAACTCTTATGAGCCAGTAGTTGTTTAATCAATCAAAAATATACTACAGAACTATCATGTAGTCTGATTCATGAACAAATGACTCCTATGAACTGGTTCAATTTTTTGAAGCTAAAACTATCTGCTGTCACCAGTTTAGTCTGATTCATTAACAAATGACTCTTGTGAGCTGGTCCTTTTAATGAATCTTTAAAACGCTCTCAAGTGTGTCTGTTAAATAAATAGCAGTTGGATCATATCAAATTCAGAGCCTGTGAATTGGAATTGAATTGAATCAGAAAATATGTGTAGATACCCATACCCTAATTGCCAAGCTGTCATTTTGTTTCTTGAAAATTGATATAGTTATGTTTTGCCCCATGAGCCTCTCAATTGTTCTGTAAAAAATCTGACCACGAGTTTGAAAGTTGTCAGTGGTTGACCTCTGCTCGTGCTGTACAATGTGAAAGGTCATTTCTCTGCTGTAGTACAAGACTTTTCCTTATCACCAAATGTCATGGCATTGTCAGTCTTACTTCCCTAAATGTTAAAGCTCAAAGCGTATCTCATTTGGTCAAGTTTGGACCGCCTTTCTGTATTATTTAAAACAGGATGCCTAAAACTTCTGCTCTTCCGGTCTTATTTTAACAAACAAAATCATTAGGACGTTTCCTTTTATCTCATCAAGAAGAGTTATTGTTTTGACCTCTTCTCATACAGGCATGATTAAGGAAACCACCTCTTGGTTTTTGAACCAAACTTGATGGTTTTCCTGGCCCAGTCATCGTAGGAAAAGATCAATGGTTTTAAGTCATTTTGTCTGTGTTGTCCGTCTGATCAACTTCCTGTTATGTTTATGAACTGTAACTTTCAGAATAAGCCAGATGGCAAGTCCTGAGCATGTAGTTCTTCATCAAAGAGACACATGAGGGGTCACAGGACATCACATAGTATGTTGTCTATAGGCACAGTTATGTTTTGCCTTTTTTAGCAAAAGTTTTATCGATTTATGGCTGTCTTGGAGTTTACTGTAATAATAACACCTGTAAAATCAAGAAAATCCTGATGTTAAAAAAAATTATGTACACTACCGTTCAGAAGTTTGGGGTTGGTAAGACTTTTAAAAGAAGAGGTCCTAGGTTCAGCGGGGGGAGCAAGGAAAGACACTTTGTTTGATAAAAAATAAGGAACAAATGATTTTACATGAACAATATTATTACAATAACTGTTTTTTGTTGATTATGTTTTAAAATGTAAATTATTTCTGTGATGCAAAGCTGACTTTTCAGCCCCAACACGCGCTTTAGGCTCAGTGTAACATGATCCTTCAGAAATCATTCTGATTTGCTGAGTTACTGATCAAGAAACATTTATTATAAAAAAAATTGATTTTCTGAGTAGAAATTTGAAAGGAAAAACATTTGTTAGAAGTCTTTCTAACATTATAATATCTTTATTGTCAAGGTGCAAAGTGCGTCTTGCTAAATTTCTTTAAAAAAACATAAAATCATACTTTTAACTGTAAGTGTCATGTATTATAAATGTATTGTTTATATAATAGAACATAACAAAGATGTTAAACAGCTTATAATATTATGTGTTTTTAATTTGATGGTATTAAAATAATATTAGGTAAATAAATAGTAAATATGAAAAGTAAAGGTAAATTGAATAAAAATCAACATTTTTAATTAGAAAATATCAATGTAAAATTATAATAATTAATTTGAAAAATTGTGTTGGAAATGTTGGCAGGGCAAGTCAAATTTGGAAGAAGAAAAAATAAATCATTATTATGCCAAACTTTTTTCTTTCTTTTGACCGACTGTAATCAGACTTACTTGTCAAATCGATTTGTTGCATCAGTCTTGATGTGAATGATCTTTCCCTTGGTTTTTTTAGTGCTTCACTTTATGAATGGATCTGCTATAGTTTTTAATTCAGTGTGCGCAAAAGTGCATACGTTAGGAACTTTATAAGCAAGCGGTTTGACTAGCCGTTCCAGCATCTCTCCAGGTTGCTAGATGTCAATTCATAATGAAGCACCTCTTGAATTTAAAGAATGCCACTTTGAAGCAGCAGATACATATGCTCTCGCTTTCAAAAGCATCCTGTTGGTTGTGGTTGCGGCAGACACTTCCCTGGATCCTGCCTCGGGGGACATGCTGATGAAACTGTTTGTTTTTGCCTGTATGTCAGTGGCGTCCTCAGAATGTTCTGTCTCTTCTCCTCTGCTCCTCTTTGCCCAGGCGAGAGGCCCACTGAGATCCACGTCAGCAGGCTTTCAGGCAGTGATGGCCCCTTGCCCCGCTCCCTCGGGGAGGCTGGCAGAGTCTGGCTGCAGAAGATAATAGCAGACCAGGAATTTTCAGGGAGGGCAGTTGCAAATTGGCATAAGCTTTGCCTCCTCTGGGCAGGTGTGACTCAGCCGAATTCTTCCAGACGTCTCACGCTCCCTAAACACAGCGCTGCTACAGTCCCTGAACTCCCAACACAGTCTCACAACTTCTTTTGGCGCTGATGTGATTAACTTGTTTAATATTTTACCGAACAGGGACACTATTGCCAAGCAACAGCGGTTTATTTCCCTATTTCCATCTCCAGGGCACAATCTATTATCTGTGTTCATAACCAAGCTTGACGGGTACTACCTGTAAACCGGGTTGCCTGGCTGGATCTGTTGCCCAAGAATGGATGGCAAACTTGTGTATGATGTTAGTGGTCCGTATATGATCGAGTCTGTGTTTTCGAACATAGCTTTTAAGTGAATGAAACATTCTTGTTGACTTCCATACACTGAATCATACTTGATGTGTTTGATGATTTTTGCTTTGAATGCTTTGAGCATTTCATTATTTTAACCTACTGAAAGAATATGATTCGGAGCGGCACTGAATGAGCCATCTTGTTTGTGAATGAACCAGATTAATAAAACATCTTGTAAGACACATTTTAGTGACCAAGGTGTTTCAAATCGTATTCTCCTAGGTTTGCACATAATCTGGCCTGTGCCACTTTATAGGGAATCCAGGAAGGCCCTATCGTCACTTGCCACACACATAAATCGAAATGAAATCGCAATCGCGATTAGGCAAGTGCTGCGATTGTCATGCACATCTTGTCAGTGAAGCACTAGTCTCACGTAGCCAGACCTTCAGACTGACGGCTGAAGGTCTAGAATCCATGGCAGCTTTCATTGGCCAAGGCCCGCCCATGAGGTCGTTTGACCGACATGTCAAACAACCAATCACAGTTGGTTTCGTTCATTGTCACGTTTCGGGGCGTGGAAATGTCGCCACAATAACAGACCGGTGTGTAAAACTCTCTGACGTATTTTAGAGATTCTATGCCGCGAATTTTAAATATTTCACATACTTTTGAAAATCCAGCGTTTAGTTGATCCTGATAAGCGCTCGTCTTCACAGTTGTAAACACGACGGCTTTCTTCCGTCGTGAGGGGGTTTGGCGTCACTGCATCTTTGTTTCCAGGCGGAACGTTAAAGAACACGACACACGTCTACCGGAAATCCTGTATAATTCCACCAATCCGACAACGACTTCGAAACTCCTGAAGTGTTTCCACTTTCGTGTGCCATATGCATCAGACGTTTAGCCAATGGTCCGTGGGCGTGAGACTAGTGAAGCACGGTTCTGTGATCAGTAGTAAATCTCCATCCGAAGGCCATAGAAACTCCAAATACCCCGGACAGATGAAATCCAGGAAATCCCTATAGTGGTCGCTGAATAACAGAAATTTAACGCGTGCTTTCCATTGATTCAACGTGACTGAATAAACACCACGACTACAACAATATATGTTTAGTCTAGATTTTGGTCTAATAATAATTTTCCTTATACCAAGGTAATAATGCCATGCTAATCGACATTTGGAATAAAAGCGTCTGCTAAATGCATAAACTAAATTAAATTAAAATCACGATTTGAACTGGTGCGATTTCTAAATCGCTTTATAGCACGATTTTCCGCGCCCCCGACCTCCCGCAGTATGCTATCCGAACCAGTCAGAATGCAGCGTGCCTAAATGGAGCACGAGAACTGAACAGACCGGGCAGGCATACAAACTTAACGCCAGGTTCACACACTCTGTCTGTGGTGCATATTTTTTCCGCATCCATGTTAACAGATCAGAGCGTTCACACCGCACGCGATTGCGGTCCGGCGGTCCGATCAAAATAATGGATAATTGTTGTGTTTGTGGTAAACAGCCGCAGATCAGGAGCGGACTGCAAACGCATCTTGTGCGAAATACACATATTGTATACGCACTGCTGACGGAGTACATGTGAACTTGGCGCAACAAATCTAGTTCAGTATCTGAGACAACGCCACAAAGAGCTCTATGACCAACGCATGGCAAAAAAAATCCCTGGACATGTTGCAGCTTTTTGATAAAGCTCTAATTGGTTTTCTTTTGGAAATATGTTTTAAATTCACACTGAATGCATTTATGACTGTGATTAAAATCGAAATCGCAAAATTGATCAAAGGAATCGCGATACGTTTTTTTTTGTCCATATTGCACAGCTCTACTTGGCAGCTAGCTTAAAGAATTTTTTAATATAAATTTTTATTAGCTAACGTTTATTTTGTTTTAAGTAACAAATGTTTTAACTAACCAAAATTACTCGGCCGAAAATAGCAAAAGCTCTTTCGATGTTCGGCCGAATAAGTGAAAAGACCGAATAAATTAAAATCTTCAAACCGAACTCACAGATCCAATATACTGATACACATGCATTTTTCCTCTCAACCCTTTGCGTTCACTTAACCGACTGTGTTATTTTGACATTATTTTGTGTGTATTTGACCGTTTAAGCACCATTAACAGTAAAAAACAACTAAATTCGGTACTTGTGAGCTGCTGGACAAGTGTCTCTGTGTACGTGTTTTGGGTGTGAGCAAACAGTTCTCTTGAAAAGGGAAGATGCGGTAGCACTGAATCATGAAATGATGAAATTACAGTTTCGCAAAGTTTTTAAAATTCTGATTTGATCTAATAATCTGTGTGGATTAATGCACTCATTCAACCTATATGCTTTAATGAATTAATGTTTGCAGGAATTTCCCGCATTATAAACATAGATCCAGCTGGAATTAGTTAAATTATGTGCAATACCCACAATCCTGCACTGAATTTCAAGCCCTAAGGACATATTTTTGATTTGTACTTTTTGTGACAAAAACATGAGTGGTTGTTTTCATGCAAAAGTGGTTGTCATCATGCCTGGGTGTTTTAGATGGTTGCTACAACATTGCTATATTGCTAAATGTCCAATCACCAATATTGCACCAAATGGTCTGTTTTATGCACCATTGTTTGGACAAATAGTTTGTTTCAATCTATTGATTGAGTGCTGAGGCGTTGGGAATTTCAAATAGGGCACTGTGGAAGTGTCACAGTGTGTACAATCCACCTACGATTGCCTTACTTTAAGTCATCTCTGTACATTAAGATACAGATCGTGTTTAAAGGGGTGGTTGATTGCGATTTCACTTTTTTAACGTTAGTGTGTAATGTTGCTGTTTGAGCATAAACAATATCTGCAAAGTTACAACACTGAAAGTTCAATGCAAAAGGAGATATCGTCTTTTAAAATTATGGCAGTTTAATGCCTAAAAACGGCTCGTAGGGACTATAAGAAGTTACTTCCTGGGTTTGTGACGTCACAAACCCTGATAAACCCCACCCCGGGAACATGCAACAAAGGGGGCGGGGCCATGCTGCGCTGCTTTAGAGAAGAGGAAGTGTTGTTGCCATGCCGTCAAAACTAGGGGTGCATGAAAAAATATATTCATATATGAATCACGATTATGTCTTCTAACGATTCTAATGGATTCACAAGTTCAAAGCACAGTTTCTTAAATCCTGTTACTTGCGTCCTCCCCGCTCTCTAGCTCTCTCTCTCTCTCTCTCCTCTCTCTCATCTTCTCTGTCTCATTCAGATCATCAACTCAGCTCCAACAATGAACTGTTCCAATTATACACTTTAGACAGACAGATATTTTTCACATAGCTATGAGAAGCGTTAAACATGGACACGCATACAGTTGCCATGCTGTATTAAAGCTTTAACCAGGATAAAACAGTATATAAAAAGCTAACATAAGCAGTAGCATTTACAAATAACAGCGTATCTAAAAGTATGAGACAACGAAAACAAAAAACATACCATTCTGAAACGTTCTGCACGATCCTCCTCACTAATATTCTCTGGGTCTCAATCGGGCTCAAATTGATAAGCAATATTGACGACACCATTGTTTACAATACAACCGGAGTGCATTCTGAGGTGAGGGGCGTGACGCTTAGACACGCACCAGATGCGGTTTAGCCAATCATGGCACACTGGGCCAGCTAACCAATCTGAGCCCATTGCGTATTTCTGAGGGAGGGGCTTCATAAAAACTGGAAATCATCAGCGCGTTTATAGGAGAAGACAGAGCGGTGTAGAATAAAGGTAAATTATGTGAAAAATAAAGTGTTTTTTTAAAACGAAGCATTAACACGTGTTAGACTTCACCCTATAAACACAATCAAGCCTAGTAAAAAACAGTCAACCACCCCTTTAACATCAAAAATATTACCCACAGCACCTATAAAGAAGTATTCCTCATGAGAAATGTACATGATATGTTTGTGGAAGATTGTCGCACACCTGCCTTCATCCTCGAGTGACCTGATGGAGAAACTCAGCCGTCTTTGTTTGGCTGCTGATCGTTTCAGAGCAGAGAAGTCACTGATGTTTTCCTCATTTCTCTCATTACTCCGTTCACCCAAACACTCCTTTCATCTCCTGTCCTAATCTGGACCTCCCCACCGTTATGAAACATTAATAGTCCTCTACAGCCCACCTCCCACTCCAAATGCTCCGCTGAAGGAATGACCAATAGAAATCATGTTTCTCTCTGTTTGGTGTGTTTGTCTTGAGTTGCATCAGGAAGTGGCTAGGCATTGCTCATCAATATGCTATGTTGGATTGTTTGCCCACTTCCCAACTTTGGGAATACATTACAAGACCTTTTTCTTACTCAGTGATGTACTGTATATATTTTTTTCTCACACAATGGGAAGATTTTGTGACTCGTTCTTTTAAGGCTGTTTGGGCAAAACTTGGGTGTTCACACTTATAGACTTTATAAGAATCTTTCAGTAACAATAAAGTGAACAGATTTTACATTTCTTTCCATTTGAGTTTTCAGATGGAAAATTTCCCACTCGTTTTGAATTCTTAATAATAATAATAATAATAACATTTTTATTATTATTATTAAATAAATGTTATATTGTAATAATCTTTTGTAGTATAAATAAAAATCTGTATTCAAATTATTATATATTACAACTCTACAATGACAGTCCTACTATTTAAATCTTAATTTCTTAATTTTTTCAAATGTTAACTTTTATTCTTCATCTTTTATTTTGGCGGTTTTGTTGTCAAATAATATAGCTTTAGGTTTCAAGTGAAGCAAGGCATATTTACACATGTGTAGCTCCTGCTATGGTATTTCAGCATCCTGGAGCAGCATTACTGTATTTTATTTCAATATCTGGGGGCGCCCTAAATAAAGATCTGATTTTTTTCAATTTTAAAAAATATATATATTTTACATTTTTATTTTATATTGAATTGATATAATATATTATTATTGTTGTTGTTAGCCACAAAAAGAGAGAAAAAAGTAAAACAGTGCTGAATAATTTTAATGATGGTGGGCTAATTAATATTTTAAATATATTTTTTCAAATATCGGCATTGGCCGATAAGTTTTTCTGTTTGCCCGATGCGTTCGAGACTTTTATTTTGACGGCGCTGAGAATGGCAGCGCCTGCGAACACAGTGTTCACATTCTCCCTCTTGTTCGCTGTCGTCGTTAACAGTTCGGTCTAATAATCAGATTAACGGTTAAACAAAGGAATTAAAATGTATACAAAAAAGTAATATAATGATTGCTTTTATATTATTAGCAATAGAAAAGCAAACATTATAATACTCTCTCGTTTGCCGTCAGCATTCAGCAAAACGCATTTACATCATTTAAACAAATCTTTCAATGGCTAATGAACATTTAATTTCACAAAACTTGCAAACTTATTTGGATCCAGCTGTGAGATCTTGTGAAGTGTGCATTTGTATTCTGCATGATCGCATGTTCTCTGCGTGACGGTCGGTCTGTGCAAATTGAATGCTGACAGGAGGAGAGTTCGGCTTCACTGGAGACACGCGATCGACAAACTTTAAACTAGTTATTTCAAATTATGCTGCGCTTAAAATGAGTGTTACCACAAAAACAAAATTGGGTTTATTTGAAAATATGATTCCCAAATCCATTGCACACAAATTTCCCATGATTACTGATGGCCCTGTTGGTTTACAGTGTTTCGTCCTTTTTTAATTATATTTTTTAGTAATTTATTTTATTGTGAAAAATACTTTAAATATTTACAATTAATTTACTTTCTTATTTACCAATTTATTTTTTAATCATTTTAAAATATTTAAAAATTTTCTTAAATAGCATTCACCAAATAAATTATATCGCTTGATATCGACCATATCTCACCCTGCCTTTCCAAGATCGGAAAAATCAATATCGGTCACTCACTAATTTTATTATTTAAACTAATGTATCAACTTGTTAAAGTTTAATTCCTTAAATTAGGTTTGTTCAAATCTCAATTTTTGTTCAGTGTATACTAATGTATGCATACATAGTGTGTGTGTGTGTGTACACACACACACACACACACACACACAATAGGCCATATATGTATAGATAGATAGATAGATAATAGATCGACATATGATATGTGCTCATCCATCAATATTTTGTAATAATATTTAAAAAGATTTGTTAGGCCTGTATGTTTATATATAAAGAAAACAGGCCTGTGTATTTGATGATTAACATTCTGTGAGCTTCTCTGTTCAGTGTTTTGCAGGGAGACGATGAGTTTTCTATTGAGTTCATTCTGCAGCCCTGCTAGGGGGTATTTTCACTGCGCTTCTCCCCCCTTCATTCCCATCACCATGACATTACCAAAGTTTCTAGACCTCTGGAGTATTAATTGCCCCCCACTTTTCCACCCACCCGACTCCTTTCATCTTCGCTGCTGTTTGCGTCAGTATCTGTAGTTATTATCCTCACCACATAGCCCTGCTCATGCTCCTTTGTTCTTCTGATATTCCTTCTCTCTTCATTCATTTCTCTACCTGCGATCGGTCACATTCCACATGCGGATAAGTGGACACACTCTTTGTGTAAGCTTTAGAATTCGTTTGGTGGCATATTACTGACCAGACTCTGTGTGCACGAGGCTCTGGTAATGACAGAAAGGGCAAACTGCTCGTGAAGCTCATTTGCATTTGCACTAAAATGATGCGCTGTGGACTGTTGGGCTTCTGCATTCACTCACTGTCATTATTGCTGCCTTCATACTGAGATGTTGGGACATCAAAGTTTCTTGATGGTTTGGCAAGGATAAATCAGCTTTTACTTGTCTTGTCTCTTAATCAGTATCTGACACTCAGGGTTAAAGGGGCGTTTGATGAACTGTTTGAAATCAAATGCAACGATCGATCACTACTAGTCAATACTGGCTGAACTCACCTGATCAAAGAGCTGCTCTCTGGTTTAACATTTAAAATTTAAATAAATAAATTTATGCATTTAGCAGACGCTTTTATCCAAAGCGACTTACAGTGCATTCAGTATTTACATTTTATACCAGTATGTTCCCTGGGAATTGAACCCACGACCTTTGCACTGCTAACGCATATTAGTATATATTGCACAAAAATGAGTGAGGTTTGCAAACCTAAATGAAAAAAATTTTAACTTTAGTATATATTTAATATATAAATATAATTTATAAACGATTGTTGCACATTAGGCCTCATATATTGATATGTGTTTTTGAACAGTGACAACAAAAGTTTTAATGTTAATTTGTAGATTTAAGACTACAAGTCCAAAGTCATTTGAAACTATTCAGCTGCATTTGCATTCTTTTTTTCAAATATCTGAATAGATTCAACTAGACTAGAATGTTTATAGAGCATTATCTGACGCAGCTGACACAGAACAGCATACGCTGTTTACGTTCAGTGGATGCTCTCCAAAATGGCACCAGGGTGATGTGGAGGAGACGAATTGTTGAATAAAGTCGTTTTTTTTTTCTTTCTTTTGTGCACAAAAAGTATTCTCGTAGCTTCGTATAATTGCGGATGAACCACTGATGTCACATGGATTATTTTACAGATCTCCTTGCTACATTTCTGGACTTGGGAACATTTCAGTTGCGTTGGTGTCTATGCAGGGTCAGACAGCTCTCAGATTCCATCAAGAATATCTTAAATTGTGTTCCGAAGATGAACGAAGGTCTTGCGGGTTTGAAACGACATGAGGGTGAGTAATTAATTACAGAATTTTTTTTTGGGTGAACTATCCCTTTAACTCTCATCTGGTGCTGGAGACATATGTCTCACTGAGGTTTAGGATGTGTGTGAATATTTGGCATTGAGGCACAGATGAACCGTGCTGCTGAGTCAAGTGATCAAATCTGAAACTCAGATCGATGAATGAACGTGGATGCCTCTCTCTTCTACCAGTCACCATGTTCATCATTCAAAGGAAATGGTACTTTTTGGCCTTTGCTGCCAAGCAAAGTGATGCTTCTGAAGTCTCATTTTGTTTGATAGATCGTTCGGCATCAGGAAAGCTGATCTGCATCTAAAGTTTGTCTTTCTGTGGTGTTCACTGTTCAAGTGCAATCTCTAGCGTGACCTTTTCACACGGGTTTCCTCATTTTTTATGACTGTTAGAGTGAAGTGTCACTACGGCTATTAAGTTAAAATAAAATTGTTTTCTTCATGGGTAAAACTTGGCATTTGTTGATTTTGGAAACTTTGACTCCATGTTCATATTTCTGTCTGTGTGGTCCAAATTGTTTTCCTTGTCACATGTCTTGTTTTTGTTTTTTTTTGGATGACAGTGTGAACGGCAAAAATCACAATGAATCTTTGTCAATTCTGGCCACTTAAGTATATGGCAATGCATCATATATTTTTTAATATCTAGAATGTTTAGAGCATAATCTTATGTGAATTAACCCCCATTATCTGCGCTATACCTCAAATCATGCAACACTGTTTTACGTGTTGAAACTTTCAAAAAGTACACTGAATTTGACATTTCCGTCATTTATTTATGGAAATAAATCATTAATAAATCTGAATTCATGCAAACTCAGATTATTGAAATGCTTGATTTTACCTTTAAATCACAAAATAATTTTGCATTTGCACTCTATAAAGTATTACACAGAAAGGACCAATTAATGCGTTTCTTTTTTTTTTTGTGGCAAACTTTTCATTAATAATTTATATAACAGCAACAATGATCATAATAGTAATAATGAGGATAATTTTTAATAAATTATTATTATTCAAAAATTAATGCAGTAATAATTATTATTATATTGCCACACATTTTTAAAATGCTTACATGGGAGCATTTCTAACCATAAAAGATTAGTATTATTATGTTAACAATTCAATTTAAATAATTAATAATATTGTTTTATGTTGAGTCTGCATTAATTTGGGGATTAAATTGTTAAGGCCCGTTTACACCAAGCACGATAACTATAAAGATATAGTTCTAAAAATCGTTCTCAATATTAAAGAATAGCAGAGTCCACACCACAACTGTAACGATAACAAAAGAGGAACAATATCGTTGTAATCACTTTTCAAGCATTTTTTTCTAGCTGATGACCTAAAACATTGACAGCCAATCAGAATCCATCCTGCTATAACGATCTCGATAGATTTAGCGCATCAGTGCGCTTACAGACGATATCGTTCGCTGGTGTGAGCTAATATCATTATCTTTATAGTTACCGTTCTTGGTGTGAACGGGACTTTATACTATGTGAAAACTGTGAGTTTTATTATTTATTAATTAATTATTTGTTTTATTCACATGTTTAATTGTTATAAGGCTTTTGACCAGTGAGAAGTTTTAATGTTCATTTTTAAATTTAAGACTGAAAGTCCAAAGTATGTAGCCTTTGAAACTATTCAGGTAAATTTTTTAGGATTATTAGCATTATTTTCCTAATATCTGAAGAGAAGAGAAGATAAGAGAACAGAAGAGAAGAGAATGCTTGTATAGCACAATGTTATATAAATTAATGAGATTGTGTTTGTGTGTTTCTCTGTGTTTTACAGGCTAGCGCTCTACGTGTACGAGTACTTGTTACATGTAGGAGCCCAGAAGTCGGCACAGACCTTCCTGTCAGAGGTGAGCCAGCGGGGTTTTTTATTTAAGCTCCTGCTTATCGATGTGCCATCCAGGCACACGGCCTCGTAAGCATCGGCCCGCCCCCCTGGGGCTCCGGCTAATTTAATTACACGCAGATGATATGCTGAGCAAGCAGGACACATTAGATGTTTGGTGTCCACTTAATGGGATTGGAGGAAAGTCAGGGCAACGCTGTAAAAACGGCCATATTGTTTCAGCTGAGAGGCTGGAGCGGTGCTGACATGTTGATCATCACCTCGTCCCGCTTTTTATGAAGAAAAGCGCATGTTTGCTTTGTTATATCAGCTGCTCACGATCCTGTGTTTTATTTGCGATATAAGGCTTTTAAGGAAGATCACAATCATTTATGCCTGAATGAGTTCTTTTCAATGTCACTGAGGCCATGTGGGATTGGTCTATGTGAAGGAAACCATGACATTTCAAGCACAACTTTGATATTTATAGTCTCCCCATTATTTGCATGAGTCATACACACTTAAGAGTACAAGCCATCTGAGAAAATACAATAATACACATTTAGCACACCATTTCTGATTGTCGTACTAATTCCAAAGCTGTGCCTATCACAAGAATGGCAGGCACTTCCAAGTCACCAGATATATTCAGATTTGCTAGGTTAACTTGTCCAAATGTTTCAGACTAGAATATTTTAAGTTAGCTACTTTGTATCAAGTGTGTTTAAAAGCACAAAATAAAACAACAAGTTTGGTCCAGTTTATATGTAGTACAAGTAATGTAAAATATACACTTGAACTAGTTCGGCACTAGTGGTTGAATGTAGTTGAAATTATTATTTTTATTCAGAAAAAGGACACACTGAATTGATTGAAAGCGACAGTAAATTTCAAATAAATGCTGTTTAGAATTTTCTTTTCATCAAAGAATCCTGAAAAAAGTATCACGGTTTCCACAAACATATTAAGCAGCATAACTGTTTCAACATTGATAATATTAAATATTTTGAGCAACAAATCAGCATATTCGAATGCGATTTCAAGAAGGATATATTTAATTAAAAGTTTTAAAATATATTCAAATAGAAAATTTTAATAATATTTTACATTATTGCTGTTTTTACCGTATTTTTGATTAAATAAATGTAGCCTTGTTGAGCATAAGAGACTTCTTGACCCCAACTTCTGAAGTATTTTTGGTTAAAAATCTAGAAGTTTAAATCCCATTTAAACCTGGAAATAAACAAAGTTTTAGGATTTTGAAAGTTTTCAAAAAAAGTTATGAAGTAAAATTAAGAATAAATATTTAAGATACCGCACTATTTTTAGGTTACTAATCAAATAGTAAAAAATTATGATTTACTTTCTTTCTTTCTTTTTATTTATTTATTTTTTTACTATTTTTCTTTCAAATTATTATTGCTGATAGTATAATTTGTTTTAAATTATTTTAACTGAGTTGGTATGCATTTGGACTCCACTGTGTTGCTAAAATTAAATTAAACACAGATTTGTGGACTCAAAGTAAACTCGCCAAATATTGACCAATTAATTCGCTTGGCTGACTGCAAAACACATTAAGGTGTACATTTAGCCTAATGAAGGGGAAATAGTCTTACTGTGAATTGAGTCTTACAGTTTCTCACCTCTCTATCCAGATAAGATGGGAGAAGAACATAACGTTAGGAGAACCTCCAGGATTCTTACATTCATGGTGGTGGTAAGATTCACATTGTTAAATGTTTCTCATGTGCTGATGTGTTATTCATGGCAACTGCTTCATTCACCTCTGTGTGATTTGCAGTGTATTCTGGGATTTATATTGTGCGGCACCTGAAAGGAGAGAAACCTGTGAGCATTCCAGTGAAGCCAAGGCGTTCCACGACTACGTAAGTTACTCTTACAGTGCATGGATGGATAAATGTGTGGCATAGTAGTTAAAGCTCAGATCCGGGATGGACGGATAGATGGATGGAATGCTGGAAAGTTAGAATGCTAGAAAGATAGATGCATGGATAGATGGATAGAATACTGGATGGATAGATAGATAGATAGATAGATAGATAGATAGATAGATAGATAGATAGATAGATAGATAGATAGAACACAAGAAAGATGGAAGGATGGATGGATGGTTGGATGGATCAAACACTACAAAGATGGATGGATAGATTGATAGAACACTAGAAAGTTAGATTGATGATGGATGGTTCGAATGCTAGAAAGATAGATAGAGAGATGAATGAATGATAAATGGTTGTTAGATGGATAGAATGCTAGAAAGATGGATGAATGGAATGCTAGAAAGATGAATGGATGGTGAATGGATAGATAGATGGATGGATAGAACGATGAGAAAAATGAATGGATGGATAGATGCATAAAACACTAGAAAGATAGAACACTAGAAAGACGGATGGATGGATGGATGATAGAACACTAAACAAACTGATGGATGCATAAATAGATGGATAAAATGCTAGAAAGATAGAACACTAGAAAGATGAATGGATGGATGGATAGGAAGATGAATGGATAAAACGCTAGAAAGACAGAACACTAGAAAAATGGATGGATGTATAAAATGCTAGAAAGATGAATGGATGATGGATAAAGGGATAGAATGCTAGAAAGATGGATGGATAAAACGCTAGAAAGACAGCACACTATAAAGATGGATAGATGGATATAACACTAGAAAGATAGATGGATGGATAGAATGCTAGAAAGATAGAACACAAGAAACACGGTGCGTGGATGGATGGAGCACTAGAAAGATAGATGAAGAGATGGATGGATGATGAATGGATAGAAAATAGATGGATAGCATACTAGAAAAATTAGGGGTGGATGGATGGATGAATGGATAGAATGCTAGATGGAGAGATGGCTGGATATATGAACTTTGACCAAGCGGATGTTTATCAGCTCATATGAGATTTGCAACACAATGCAAATGGTATTTCCCATGAGGCCTCAGTACATCAGTGCAGTGATGTTGTGGCTTCATTCTGTGCATTGCAGTGTTCTTAGTAAGACCAAATGCTGCTGGGACTTACAGGAAGGAAGCGTGATTCAATTTCCTGTGTACCTTGGGCTGCTGGTCACCTTACGTCTCGTAAACAAGAGAGCAGAGGAGCTCAAGTTTTCCTCGTGTCACCTGGGTGTTGTAAACGTTCAATTATGGACCCGACTGCTTTCACCCAAACGCGCTGTCTGCTGTCTGCTGTCTGCTGTTGTGTGCACCTCAAAAGCGCAGTTTAGGAGACGAGTAAAGAGCGCAGCAATGCTGAAGATCACTGGTTTGGCCCTGAACTCATTTCTCTTTCCAGCACCAATTAGCTGAATTTCCTCTGAGAGTGTCTGGAGTGTAGGCACAACACGAGTAATTACAGAGAGCTCGAGATCCTCAAACAAGAACATCTCCGTCCCATACATCGCCTGCTTTCTGTGACTAATTGCCAATGTACAGCAAATGCGCTTTACAGCTGTGATGCACCATATCACATGACTGTGGTTTTAAAAACTCAAAATTGATGAAGTTTGCTTTATAAATACGCATTTCTGTTTTTTTATTGTTAATGATTCAGCATTAGAGCACATTACTCCTAAAGAAAAAAATATATACAATGGGGCAAAAAAGTATTTAGTCAGCCACCAATTGTGCAAGTTCTCCCACTTAAAAAGATGAGAGAGGCCTGTAATTTTCATCATAGGTATACTCAACTATGAGAGACAAAATGAGAAAAAAAAATCCAGAAAATCGCATTGTAGGATTTTTAAAGAATTAATTTGTAAATTCCTCTGTAAAATAAGTATTTGGTCACCTACAAACAAGCAAGATTTCTGTCTCTCACAGACCTGTAACTTCTTCTTTAAGAGGCTCCTCTGTCCTCCACTGGTTATCTGTATTAATGGCATCTGTTTGAACGCGTTATCAGTATAAAAGACACCTGTCCACAACCTCAAACAGTCCCACTCCAAACTCCACCATGGCCAAGACCAAATAGCTGTCAAAGGACACCAGAAACAAATTGTAGACCTGCACCAGGCTGGGAAGACTGAATCTGCACTAGGTAAGCAGCTTGGTGTGAAGAAATCAACTGTGGGAGCAATTATTTGAAAATGGAAGACATACAAGACCACTGATAATCTCCCTCGATCTGGGCTCCACGCAAGATCTCACCCCGTAGGGTCAAAATGATCACAAGAACTGTGAGCAAAAGTCCCAGAACCACACTGGGGGGACCTAGTGAATGACCTGCAGAGAGCGGGGACCAAAGTAACAAAGGCTACCATAAGTAACACACTCTGCCGCCAGGGACTCAAATCCTGCAGTGCCAGACGTTTCCCCCTGCTTAAGCCAGTACATGTCCAGGCCCGTCTGAAGTTTGCTAGAGAGCATTTGGATGATCCAGAAGAGGATTGGGAGAATGTCATATGGTCAGATGAAACCAAAATAGAACTTTTTGGTAAAAACTCAACTTGTCGTTTTTGGAGGAGAAAGAATGCTGAGTTGCCTCCAAAGAACACCATACCTACTGTGAAGCATGGGGGTGTAAACATTATGCTTTGGGGCTGTTTTTCTGTAAAGGGACCAGGACGATTGATCCGTGTAAACGAAAGAATGAATGTATCGTGAGATTTTGAGTGAAACCTCCTTCCATCAGCAAGGGCATTGAAGATGAAACGTGGCTGGGTCTTTCAGCATGACAATGATCCCAAACACACCGCCCGGGCAACGAAGGAGTGGCTTCGTAAGAAGCATTTCAAGGTCCTGGAGTGGCCTAGCCAGTCTCCAGATCTCAACCCCATAGAAAATCTTTGGAGGGAGTTGAAAATCTGTGTTGCCCAGCGACAGCCCCTAAACATTACTGCTCTAGAGGAGATCTTGCATGGAGGAATGGGCCAAAATACCAGCAAGTGTGTGAAAACCTTGTGAAGACTTACAGAAATTGTTTGACCTCTGTCATTGCCAACAAATATATTGTATATAACAAAGTATTGAGATGAAAGTTTGTTATTGACCAAATACTTATTTTTCACCATAATTTGCAAATAAATTCTTAAAAAATCCTACAATGTGATTTTCTGGATTTTTTTTTCTCATTTTGTCTCTCATAGTTGAGGTATACCTATGATGAAAATTACAGGCCTCTCTCATCTTTTTAAGTGGGAGAACTTGAACAATTTGTGGCTGACTAAATACTTTTTTCCCCACTTTATATTATATATTTTTTTATCAAAATGGTAAGGCTTTTCGTATGATGTGTTATAAACCTTTTTTCCTGACTCTATACTCAGACCTAACTCTTATTATATAACCTAATTGACTTTTTACAGTTCATATACACCCGCCACTACTTTTTAAAAGTTTGGTTTCTTATATACACACACACACACACACAGTTTTTTTTTTGTGAAAAGTGGGGACATCCCATAAGCGTAATGGTTTTATACTGTACAAACTGTATGTGCTATTGCCCTACACCTACCTCTTACAGGAAACTTTGTGCTATTTCAGATTTTCAATACACCCCATTTTGTGTGATTTATATGCGTTTTGAAAAGTGGGGACATGGGGGTAATGTCCTGAAAAGTAACCTTCTCCTTGTAATACCTATGTCAAACCTTTGTCATTATACAAATTTATGTCTGTCCTCATTTGTCAAAACAAAACGCCACACACACACACACACACACAAAATACAGTGTAAGGGTTTTTATTATTTATTAGCTCTAAAAAGGGGAATATTTATGACTAATTATAACTGGTTATAATTAATAATACATATTTGGATTAGATCTTAGAATTAACTGTAGCTGAATCAATATTACAATTATTTGATCTTTCCGTCCACCGAGCAGACAATATAATTTCAAGGAATGTTTATTTTTCTGGCCGCGGAACAATAAACTGTCCTTCTTTGTCAAGTGCTCGCATTAATTTAGCAAATTTAGCAAGGGTTCACACATTCATTGACTTCAAACTGTGAGCAGCAAACAGAGACAATCCATTGTGAATATGACGGGATTTACTAATACATATACTTTACTAAACACATCTATATACAGAATGAAACAAAGTAAGGAAAGATAGAGAATAGGAAAAGAATGGCAGTATTTCACATCACTTAACTACAACCTTTGAAAATCATCAGAGAATCTAAAAATCACCTTAAAAAGGGGTTGAAACTTAAACACGCTTCTAAATAATTGTAAGCGGTTACTTGCATTGGTTTCAATTGCTGAACAAGAGTCCTGATGAGGCAGACAACGGAGGTCTTTGATAAGTTTGTTAGGAGTGAGCTGGAGGTTTTACTTCTGGTTCTTCTGAAGAAAAAAGTCCACAGCGACTAAAGCTACTTGAAGATAAAAACTGCCGGAAAATAAACTCAAAAGGAAGGTCTTGAGAGTCCTGAAAAGTGTTGTCTCAAACGAAGAAGAAGTTTTTTTGAGCAAAGTTTATTCCGGGCTAATCGCTTTTGAGAATTCTTATTCTGTGTGGACTGGCCAATACCAGGCGTGAATTTTTGAGCTGGAGAAGTTTCCTTTGTTTCCCTTCATGACTATTTGCATGTTTTATGGCCGGTCTGGAATTTCTGTAGTTTTAACCCAAAATATCGTACGAGTCATATGATGCATTTCACAATCACATACTGTACCTCATTGTCCAAGGAATGAAAAGCAGGTAACATTGATACCAAGAAACAATCATTTGGAATAGATTAAACCAAAGATGCATACATACACCTGAATATCAGTGTTTTATAGCTTTAACTAATACAAATAACGAGTGATAACTCAGCTAATCTAATAGGGGAACGTACACACAACACATAAATATACCAGATACAATTATAACTGATAAATTATAGTCTAAAATAAAGAAATGTATTTATGTGTGTGTGTGTGTTAGTTTGTGTGTGTGTGTTAGTTTGGCCATTTACAGCTCTTTGGGAATGTGTTTGAAATCAGATTGGGGGATGATAGTGGGGGCTGGTTCGAATCTTCTTGGCGGCGAAGAACCATCTGGCAATTTAAACCCCCTATACAACGTAAGTCTCTGACCATAACTGTAATTTATATGCAAATGTCACAAGGCTAAAAGTGCTCTCTTAAGCCATAACAGTCCAACGCTCATGGCATGATCCTACCAGACGCTACACAGTAAAAACAATAATAAAATGTGAAATAGATTTCAATTTAAATTTGCTGCTCAAAACACATTTATTAACTTATCAGTGTTGAAACATATTTATAACCTTTTTTCAGATTATTTATGACGTTTGGTTGTTTTTTGGAATATCATTTTGACATTGTAGCCATATCAATATATTTCTGTCACTGTTTTGATCAATTTAATTCATCCTGGCTAAAGATTTTTTTTTGTTTTTTTTACAAAAAAATAACTCTAAATTACTGACCCCAACTTTGACCAGTAGTGTATTATTGTCAGTCAAGGCTGTCACGATTATGAAATTTGGCTGACAATTAATTGTCTAAAAATAGTCACGGTTAATGCGATTAATTGTCTGTTTTAGGGCTTGTGCCAATTATCACATTATTGTCTGTTTTTATGACATTTCATTATAATAATTGATTTATTTAAGAAGGTTCAGTAATAATAGGATGTTATCTTTTAATCTTTTTGAGTTATTATTTTGCAGTGTAAGATTACATAGAGTATTCCAAATCTAGAATTCTAACCACATAGTTTTTTCTACAACCCTACAGAAGATCATACTGTGTTTTGTGACTAATGGTCACATCTTTTAAACCCTTGTTAAATTGCACCCCGCTAAATACTCACTTCTCTTACAGACGACAAAATTTTATTTTGATAAAATAATAAAGCTATGAATAACTAGCTGCCCTGTAGAATTTTACAGCAAAACAATATCTTGAAAAAAAAATCTTTGGTGCACATTATACATTTTAAACATGTTTATTCTGTTAACTATTTGTATTCTTACAAAATACATTCATGAATATAAGATAGAAATCATGAGAAAAAGAAAGGCTTCTAATAATCTTTCTGTTTGTGATAATTCCTTCCTTCCTTAAACTTAAAGTATTATAATGGGAATATATCTTGGAGAGAGAGTTTTATGCTGACTGTCATAACTGAACGTGA
Organism: Sinocyclocheilus anophthalmus; assembly: GCA_018155175.1. Lineage (NCBI taxonomy): Eukaryota > Metazoa > Chordata > Actinopteri > Cypriniformes > Cyprinidae > Sinocyclocheilus > Sinocyclocheilus anophthalmus. The sequence goes on from JADLZN010009115.1 coordinate 259,798, forward strand.
CGTGCTGTTTGAATACTGAGCGGAGAATGACTGACAGCTGCAGCAGAAGGAAGATGAGTTTCTGTAAGCCTAAATTCTGTCCCTCACATTAAGATATGGAATGGCTTCAGATGATATAGTGCAGGGCTCCAGACTGCGACCATTTTTTCTGCCTGTGAGACTAAATTTTGTGTGCAGTCGCACTGGAGCGACCACCGCGTTGGTCAACTCATAAGCGCTGCAATTTCTGTTGCATATGAGAAACATCAAACGGCAAACGAAACTGAAAGCATAACAAAACAGCGCTACTCGCCGCGTCAGCAGGAGCGCGAAGGTGTGTGCAGCAAAAGTGACGCACATATTGAGGAAACATTGGATGGTTTTCAAGCGAAAGTCAAGTAAAAGACCGCTTCTTAAACCAGAGAAGGTGAACATGCTGGTATTCTTGTGGGAAAAAAACATGCAAGCATTGCATGCAAGTTTAGTTTTACTTTTCTTTTTGTTTTCATTTTTGAAAAACTTGTCATCTTTGCTGTTTACCTCACATTACGCTATGGAGGCTCTCTTTTATTTATTAATTTATTTGATTCCTCAGTGTTTGCTAAACGTTCTGTAATTTATTAGTCGGTATATAATACAGCATGTGGTGTGTGCTATGCCTCATCTTTGTCACGAATTCGGTCCATGGACTTCCGTTTATTCACCACCAGAGGTCACCCTTTCCATTACATTGACTCTCGCACAACACAAACTGTTGCATAGCACCCTTTGGACTACATATCCCATCATTCATTGTACGGTTTGCACACTGCACTGATTGCACTCATTGCACACAGCTGTTTCTTATCACCTCACTCACTATATAACGCCCACTCAAACTGCCATTCTCTGCTGAGTATTGTTTAGCCCGTACCCCATTCCAAGTCTCTGTGTTTTCCCTGTTTTGCCTTGCCTGTTTTCGCAGTTTCTGATCTTTGCCTGTTTTCTTGGATTTTTCCCTCTCGTCTCGCCCCTGTAATTCTGTCTGCCGATCGGTGAACTACGCTAGCCCTGGGACTATTCTTGTGTTTTGCCTGCCATATACCTGTTTGCCATTGTTTGACCCTGCCCGTGTACTACGTTTCTTTAATAAAGCCTGCAGATGGATCCTCACGTCTCGTCAGCCCCATCACAATCTTATTCGTTCTTACTGATTTATTGTTGTTGTGCTTTTTAATTAAGAATAACAATGAATCCATCTTTTGTTTTAGTCTTAAAAAAAATGAAAGGTGTGTAGATGTATGTAAGCAAAACAGTGACAACAAGATCGCGAATTCGAATTCGCGAATCCGTGGCTTAACACAGCAAAAGAGAAAGAAACTCTCATTCACAAAATTTAAATCACAAATAATACTACTGATGATGAAGAACGGGTTGAATGTTAACCACTTTCGTTTCCATATAACTATAAACTATGATAAAAGTTAATCAGCATGCATTGAATAATCCCATGTTGTAGAGCAAAAAAATAAAAAATATTGCGACCAAATCATCTGCTCCTGCGACCAGCTGAGAAAGTTAGTGGCAAAAGAGCGACCAGTGGGAAGAATGAGTCTGGAGTTGCATGAAAAGCAAACTGGTGCTCTTCTGTTTCTTTTGGTGTATGACTCCCCCTTGTCTCGTATAAAAAGCACAATAATCAACCGCGGTTAGATCAAATAATTTTCTGACTAAATACCTATTTCATTCCAAAATATGTAACGTTTGAAATAAAATAGGTTGTGAATGCAGTTTCACGTCGACTTGCAGATGTTGCTTGATTTTGTTTGGACTGTGTTGCACATATGCTTTGTTTTCCCAGCAATGTAATAAAGTTGCACGGGGGAGTTGTTCTCATCCTGATTTGGAGGATATCAGAGGCTCAGGCAGACGTGCAGTGCCATCCTACATGCCAGAGACAGTGCGGTGGCTTTTGTGCTAAGAATAAAAGCCACAGCAAGAGGGAATAAAGCCCTCATGCCTTCCCTCTCACCTCTCCTCATCCTCCCTTAGGGAGCGAGAACACGTCCAAAGAGAGCTTCCTAGAGGTCACTTTCCAAGACAATGTCAAAATGTCATCTCTCTCCGTGAGTGTGATGGGATGCTTCTATCTCTGGCTGTGTTTTCAGTGCCATACTAGCATACTGCTGTTTGGGAAGTGTGTACTGTATACTGCCTACTGATTCTTTTCATTTATGCATTTGGCAGATGCTTTTATCTAAAGTGACTTACATGGCATTCAGGGAACACATGTACATTTTATCAGTACTTGCTTTCTGTGGGAATTGAACCCATGATCTTGGAGATGTCAGTGCCATGCTGTACTGTTTAAACTACAGGAAAGTTTCTTAACAGATTATATGATTTCAAACAGATTACTGTCCACCTATAATTCAGAAATAACCAAAATATATATATTTTTTGTTTTTTTTCTTTGTTATGCAGTTTTGTTTTAAAATGTTACATTTTGTCATCATTTTATGGTATGGCCCGTCATTATTTTTTGTTTAAACTTTCATAAACACATGCATTATATGTAATGTCACAAATATAGTTATCATGAACTAATGATAAAGCTCTTTTAAAGCATTTATTAATCTTAGTTAATGTTTATTTCAACATTTACTAATGCATTATTTAAACACAAAGTTTTATTTGTAAATATTAATCAATGGTACATGAACTAACAATGACGTTGTAGTTTTTATTAAGTAACCTTAGAAGATCAATAATTTCTGTAACAAATGTTGCTCATGTTAATGTTATTAATGATTAATTAACATTAACCAATTAACCTTATTGTAAAGTGTTACCATTTATATAAATGTATATAATTTTTTAAGTTGTCATTTTTCAGACGCGCCATGTGTCCATCATATGATTTCATCGTCAGATATTTAGAAAAATGTTTTGTTTTAGTTTAGATTTTTTGTAAAGAATCTTTTCTATTTGCAGTATATGTGGTGAATGATAGTATGAACCTTTTGATTATAATAAATATATAATATTTTTTAAATTTTTATCTAAAATTGTTTTTTTGTCATCAAATTAATATGAATTTTTTAACATTTTGCTTAAAACTTTTTTACACCATGCGTATAAAAACTTTTAGTATACTTTAGTAAGTGAGACTTTGAGGTATAAGTAATGTGATGATACAACAATATAGTACATAAGGAATAATCTATATAATATATATATATATATATATTCTTTTAATTATATAAAATCAAAAATCAGCATTTACAAACTATTCTTCATTCCAAATCAATATGATTTTCATATGCGGATATGTAGCCAGATGCTGTTTTTCACCCCCAGTGCATATTGAAAACTTCATACTTACACAGCAAAAATGGTATGGTTAGTATGGTGGTATGGCATTTTTTGAACATGAAGTCTTTTGCTTTCTCACATGGTGGCTTCTGCTTTTTGCCCTCGGATGGCTTCCTCCATAGTTGCGGTCTTTGACTGCCTTGCATCAGTTCATATTCAGCATAATGACTTCTCTGTCGGTGGTCACGTTAATGGAGTTAGTATAAAACCATACACGGACATGCCGGCCGAGTCTGTTCTCCCTCATTACACCGTGTCACTGTGTTCGTTTGGGCTGTCGGGGAGTTCTAATGCACTCCGAGGGCCCTGCGAGTGCGGTTGAATGCAATGCTAATTGATCCTTAAGCAGATATAAGGGTTTAATGTGATCTGCTCAAGACTAATGTCCCATAAGGACGCTGGCGCTGGTTTCCTTTTTGCGATAAGAGCCAAGTGTGTGGTTGTCATATCTAGAAACAGGCTCTGGGATGCTCCTGATACTGTTGTTGCTCGTGGGTGTGCATCACACGAGCTAGCAGAAGACATGTCATGTGCCGAGGCCAAACCAGAGAGAAAAGGAGCCTGGCATCCCCCGTTTCATTCATTATTAGCACATTAATATAACTTATATTCATCGTGGTGTCCATTCTCATGGTAACATCATGATAGTAAAGTCGATTGGCATATGTAACATGAACTTGCTAATGCTCAAAATGGAAACGGTTTTTACTTCCAACCCCAACAAAATGTGATCTTTGGAAACCTAATTTGGTTTTCCATCGACTGACCACAATCATATGACTGATAGGGGAGCTCATTTCTTAAGTGACGGTGGATCATCTGAAATAAGTGTTTGTCATAACGGCCACTAAAAGCTTTCTAGTGGCATTGCTTAACATCGTGTCGCTGCTGTTGCAGCAGTACTGATAACTGACTTCTACTTTAGGCTCAATTTATTTGTGAATATGAAGACAATTGGAGTTGCATATTCTTTTTACTTAGGGCTGAGAAAATTACTGTGTTATTTGTGTGATTTCTTTTTTGACAAAAAAAAGAAAGAAAGAGAAAGAATGCAGTTAATGCAGCATCCATTGCCCTATGAGCAACCTAACATTTATTAATCATGGTTGATCACAGAAAACATTTTTACTTTAATTTAATTTACTTTTTCATATTTTATATTTTATTTCAATTTTATGCCCAGAACAACCTTACATTTAATAATCAGAGTGATTGCAGGAAATTGTAAGTTGAACTGTTTTATTTGTCGTTTTGTTGCATGCCTATAGGCACCTAACCTTTCAAATCATGATTGATCCCCCCCCCAGAAAACTGTTAGTACATTTATTTTGTTTTGTTTTGTGGTTTGTGTTTTGTGTTTTTGTGTTGTTTTGTGAGCCTGTGAGCAGCCACCTAACAATTATACTAATGATTGATTCCCAGAGACATGTTATACCTTTATGTGTTTTGTGTTTTTTGTTGTGTGTTTTGTCATTTTGTTTTGTGCTGGAGCAACCTAACCCTTAATAATCATGATTCATCCAGATAAAAGACGTTAGTAGATTTTTTTTTTTTTTTTTTTTTTTTTTTTTTTGTTTTTTGTTTTGTTTTGTTTTGTGCCTGTGAGCAACCTAACACTTAATAATCATGATTGATCCCAGAGAACTGTTAGTACATATTTATTTTGTTTGTAATTTTAATATTGTTTTGTGTTTGTGTTTTTTTGTTTTGTTTTGTTTTGTGCCTGTGAGCAACCTAACACTTAATAATCATGATTGATCCCAGAGAACTGTTAGTACATTTGTTTTGTTTTGTTTTTTGTGTTTTGTGTTTTTTTTTTGTTTTGTTTTGTTTGTGCCTATTGAGCAACCTAACACTTAATAATCATGATTGATCCCAGAGAACTGTTAGTACATTTTTTTTTTTTTTTTGTTTTGTTTGTTTTGTTTTGTTTTGTGCCTGGAGCACCTAAAACTCTAATAATCATGATTGATCACAGAAAATGGTTTGTACATTTTATTTTGTTTATAGATTTAGTTCGTTTTTAATCCATGAATTGGAATTTGATTTGAAACAAAAAGCAAAAAAATTAACTGGAAGTAAAGGAATTAGAATTTGCAGAGAAATTCAACAGCTAATTGCATTCTGGGAAATTAAGCGTCCTTTCAACCTGTTAAATTCCACAGATTTATTGAATATAAATAAATAATGTATATTAAACAGATTTGTATAGGTTATGTAATGAGAATTGTAAAAATTGAGAACTTTAAAAAATGGTCTTGACCTACTTATTATAGATGTTTTTTTAAATTCTACATCCTTAAAGAGATAGTTTACATCCCCACCACCATTTGTTTCCACCCTGTAAGGCGATTGAAGAATCCACCCCCCACCCCCCACAAAAATTGTTGACAGTAGCCATTGACTTCCAATGTATGTAAAATAATTAAAAATACTATAGAAGCCAATGGCTTCCATCAACTGTCTGGGTACCTACATTTTGTGTTCAACAAAAGAAAGAAACAACTTGAGGGTGAGCAAATTATGAATTTTCATTTTTGGGTGAACTTTCCCTTAAATTCAAATTCAATTTGCAAGTCTGCATCTTGTTTGCTACCTCAATACAAATTCAATTCAAATTCAAGAGCTGAATTTAAAATTCTGAATGACACAATCTTGATAAGTTTAAATACATTGCGACCAAACATTTTGCTACAAATAATCATTATGCATCCTTTAACCAAGTGGGATGTTACATTTCAATCTGTCTGTAGTTTTTGTAGTTTTCTTTTCCCAGACCACCGTATATGGTTCATACTAGCAGTGCCAGAATGGTGTTGGATCCGTGGCCTGACAGTTCAGGACACATTGAGCTGTGGTGCTCATGTGGGAAATTCTCTCTTTGGTTTCCTATTATTTTCTGTCCTCGTTCTTCTGTTCTGTGGATAAAGTGTCAGGAGTGTGCAAGCCGTGGGGATTTGATGCTTGTCACACATTTATGCAGACTGTGTCTGGATTTGGATGAATAGAGTGCGTGTTAAACCTCTTACAATCTGCTTTTGAAGTATGTAAATCATATATGGTTTGGATCGGCACCATCACTCCGAGTTTTCAGCATCCTTTTGAGTTTAGATTCTGGGAGGTTTCCTCCCATCTTAAACAGCTGGCTGCTCAAACCGCGGAGAGACGGCAAGCTTTCAAAAACCCCACAATAAAGTCAACTTCTGCACAGATCAAAGTCGACGTGCTGCCTCTTTGCCCCAAGCATCCTCATCGGGTTTTTTCTCCACGGATTAAAGTCTGGCAGGAAGATCGGCCTCCACAGTATTCACAGCTGCTTTCTTTGTCGTGGGCTTTGGGAAAGGGACAGACGAGACTTGGGGAAAAGCTTTGGCGTTTTCTCTTTCCGCTCCTCCAATCTGGAGCTTCTTGTAGGAGGCTGTTCATCGCCGATGTTTACCCAGCATTCGGCTCACCGTCTCTGGGTTCGGCTGTTTGCGCGGCCCTGTTCTCTGGTGCATCACTAAGCTCTGCGCTAGCAAGCACTCAGCTTCCTAATAAGCAGGAGAATTGAAGATTGAATTGCTCCCGGTTTCCTGTCGGGCTCATGTTGCCGTGATTGTAACTGGATTAAGACCAAAAAACGGCCTGTTCCGAGCCACGCGTTTCGGACACGTTTGCTTTGAGTGCACGGCCACCCTTGTAATACGATTTCCGAAAGGCCTCACTTTCTTTTGATTGTTGTTAAAATGCTTTCTGCATTACAAATGTTCTTCCTCTCTTGGCATTATGCATCAGATGCGATTGTCACACACAATCCCAGATATGCATTTCATCTTTATGTCTGATCGCACGCTCTGAAATTCAGCATATGCTCAGCTTCATGAAAAAGGGTGACTGCTAAATGGCTTAAACGTTACTCAAACTATGCCACAAAAACTTGTAATTTAAAAATGTAAGGATACTTTGGCGCCAGTCAATACTAAAATAGTATTGTTTATAGTAAAAGTTTTTTTTTCTCTCATAGTATTGTAATGTTTGTGTAAATATTCAGAAATTGATGACCTTCATTTTTTAATTTTATTTTATTGTATTGTATTTTTATTTAAAAAAATGCTCCCTGAATTTTCACATGAATACATGATTCAGCCGAAATAAGAATACTTATAAAACGTTTTAGCCAATTTAATTTAATTTAATGACTTACTGGTCTTGAATAATTTTGTTTATTTAAAGGGATCATATGATGCTTTTTTAAAGATCATTATTTTGGTGTAACAGAATATGTTGACATGCTTTAATTTTTAAAAAACACATTATTTTTCAAATACTTATTGTAGGTCCTCTATGCCCCGCCTCTCTCAAACGCTTAGTTTTCTACAAAGTCCCTCCTTCCGACAAGCGCAGTCTGCTCTGATTGGCCAGCTGACCCAGTGCATTGTGATTGGCCGAACACCACAAGCACGTGTCAGAAATGTAACGCCCCTTACCATAATCGCGAGCTTCATGTAAAGACCGAGTCCCGAAGGGCACAGATGGTCGCGGACGACACAGTGAGAAGCGGTCTCTCTCGCTGTCTCTCTCCTCACACACACTCGCGCACGCACAGAGCACACACGCGCACACACATGATGTGCAAAACTCCGCGTTTGAACAGTTGATAGCAAATACTTGAACTAATAACAAAACAGTAGCTGATTCAGAAGCGCCATATTGTCATAGCAAAGTCAGAATTACCTCCTCTCCTAGGTTCACGAAAACGGTCGTCCATAAAATGCATTGCTGTTCTGTTGTAAGTGATTTTAAAGATTCCTAAATGCATCTACTTCGGGAAGGCCAAATAAAGTGCTTTCGCGTTCACCTAGAAACACACAGCGTCTCCCTGCGGCTGCTTTAACACTAACTGCTGTTACTGAAACCACGCCTTCTTTCTTGGCGTGCACATTTGGGCGCATTATGCCAATATTTCCACATAGTGATGTAGATATATGGGGGCGTGTTTAAGAACGAGCCGATTTAGGGGGTGCGTGGCAGAGTCTTAACTTTGATAAGAATATCTCTTTGGTTTTGAGACTAAAGTCTTTGCAACTTCAGGGATCTTATATATGCACAATCAGCTTGTAACACTCCAAAGAGAAAGGAAACTTGAAATCGCATCATATGACACCCTTTAAATTGAGATTACTTTTAGAACTAGAATTCCCACATTTTTAGATTTAATTATTCTATTAATTTGTAACTTCAAATAATAATAATATAATATATATAAAACTATTTTTCATATATTAATGTTATCTATACAATTACTTTTTGAAAAAAAGTGTTTAAATCAGTCTTTTGGTATTATTTAATCTATAGTTATTATTTTAGTTATTATTTATTTATAAATATATATACTATAAGTTTTTATAATGTTGAATTAGATTTGAGATTTAATTAAATCAATTTTTATTTTTATATTTTCAGTTTTAATTTTAGTTTTAGTAATTTTATGTTTTTGCCATTTTTATTTTATAAGGGCAACCTTCTAATTTAAATTTTTCTCTAATTATTTTTATATTAATTGTATTTTTCAGTTACAAATTTTTTTGTAGTTTAATTTAAAACAACTAACAACACGGCTTAAATCTATATTAGATGACATTGTGGTATCCAAATTTGTATTAAGAATGGTGACAACCCTACTTGCTCTATTTTAAATGAAGGATTTGTAACTTTCTCGAGTTTTAGTTTGTTGCTGTAATGTCTTCTAAGCAGAAGAAAGCTCTGAACTTTTGGCTGCTGCAGTGCTGTATGAGTGGTGTGGGTTGGCGGTACGAGGCAGCGAGTCAGTATTTGAGCTTCAGCTGCCTGTGTAAATGATGAATGAGCAGCGAGTCGGCAGGCTGAGGAAGAGGAGGCAGGCGGCCATTCGCTGCCTGACAAGCTATTTTATTTAGCTTTTATTATTTTTATTTCTTTTTAAATAATATGTTTATTTTGTTTTGTTTCTAAAATAATATAAGTAATTTTTATTGGAAATGTATCCTTATTTTTATTTAACATTTATTATGATTTTTAAATTATTATTTTCATTAAATTTTCTTGTTTGCTATAGCAACTGAATATGTTTTATACTATTATACTACAATTTTATACTGTTGTATCCTTATATATTGGCGACCAACAGTGCAAGTTATTGCATCACTCATAGGATCATATGATTTAGTCTCCGTCACAATTTTGTTCCTCTCATTTTTGTTTTTGGTGTAGGAATATTCATGTGCCATGCAGTTAGGCAGTCTATAGATAAACTTGTGATCAGTTTGATTTTTTACTAGTGTGAGTTTGCCACGTTTCATGCCTGACCTGTCATGCTCTCCTCAGCATGTTAGGAGCGCACATCATCTGCTGTAATCCAGGGAATTTGCTGACAAATCGTGTTTACGCACGTTTATATAACCATGCGAGTGTGTGTGTGTGTATTACACACAATACTATGTGTCTGTTGTCGGATTTGAGCATGTTTGGGTATGTCCATATTTTTATGTGCTCTCTTGTGTAAATGTCACCTTTGGCTGGGTCTGGCCTCTCTCTCTCTCTCTCCACCACGCCAGGGTTATTACAGAGTCTGTCGGATACACCTCGGATCAGCAGAGCCTCATGGGAGGGATTGGGAGAGACGTGGATGTAATGATTGTGTATTTCTGAGGCCGTGCTTTCTTTGATAGATCAGTCTGTCTGAATCTCAGGCCTGTGACACAGCGATTTCTTTTTTCCCTTTCTCCTCAAACATCCTCAGAGAGCAAAAAAGTGTCTGGTCATCTTTGCCTGCTTGAAAGAAATTCAATCAATCAATCTGAAGAAACTTGAAGTCTGTTTCCACCACAATATAAAAATAAATTAATTGTGACTTTTTGTCTCGCAGTTCTGAGTTTCTATCTCACAATTTAGACTTTTTTTTTCACAGTTCGGAGAACAAATTATCAAGACAATCTGAAAGAAAATGCAAATAGTTGCTAGATAAACAAAAAAAGTAATAATTATGAGCTTAAAAGTTGCAATTACTTTTTTTATTCTGTGGCGGAAATAAAAAAAAACAGAATTGCAAGAAAAAACTCAGACTTCCTGAGAAAAAAATTAACTCAGAATTGCAAGATTCTGAAGACCTTTAGTCCATCTGAGCAAACGCTTTTATCCAAAGCGCCTTACAAATGAGGACAATGGAAGCAATCAAAATCAACAAAAGGCAACTGTTACAGCAAGTAGCTATACAAGTCCTCACTTTAGCTTAACGCATGTACAACAAGCAGTTTTTTTAAATTGATAATAAATACAACAAACAGATAGAATAACAAAATTATTATTAAATACATGAGTAAAAAAAACGTGGAATTAAGTCGAATTCTGATTTATATCTCGCAATTCCGAGAAAAAAAAAATCTGAATTGCCAGATATAAACTCAGAATTGCGATAGAAAGTCTGAAGTGGGAGATAATGTCGCAAATATCTTTAAAAAAATTTTAACCTGTGGCAGAAACAAGCTTTTACAGGGCTCCAGACTCATTCTTCCCACTGGTCGCTCTTTTTGCGACTAACTTTCTCAGTTAGTCGCCTAGCACATGATTTGGCCTTTTTTTTTTTTTTTTGTGCTACAACATGCTATTAATCAATGCACACTGATTAACTTTTATCGTAGTTTATAGTTATACGGAAACGAAAGTAGTTAACATTCAACACGTTCTTTTTCATCAGTAGTATTATTCGTGATTTGAATTTTGTGAACGGGAGTCCCTCTTTTGCTATGTTATAAGCCAGTCTTCGGATGCTTTCACTTTCGAATTCAATCTTGTTGTAACGTTTTACAAGAAAAGATAATTGTCTGTTTTGCTTACATACATCTACACACCTTTCACCTTTTAAGACTAAAAAAATATGATTCATTGTATTTTAACAATAAGAAAAACAGTACATACATGACAAACTAGCTTCAAACGTTTATTAACAAAACGAATAGAGAAGCATGGCTTACACCACATGCTGTTTATATACCCACTAAGGGCTGTGTATCACCTACCAACTCTAAGTTCACGATACAATATTGTATCATGATCATAGGCGCACGTATAGCTGATACCCTCCTCACACTCTTGCTCCTGTACTTTACTGAATTTCACCTCAGCAGAATGGTAGAAAACGCTGCCTTTATTAAACACTGCATACTAATAGTGCCTTTCTAACTTTTTTGCAGAAGCAATTACTGCCGCTTGTACCATCTGTCAGATTATCGTATGAGCCTTCCATAACATGGACCACGGCACGAGTGATAATAGGAATTGCGATGCTTTTCCATGATCATGCACCTTGACATCCCCAACATAGAGTGACACAAACTATTATACAGCCGCTCGTTTAATGACCAGTCGGATGTTAACGCACTATAACACTAGAAGTATGTTGTGGGGGCTAAAGAATGTATTTGCAATGTAACGTCCCTCCTTAGATCTTAGCAAGATATATATTTACATTGCGGTAGGTTATCATTGCCAATTACACACCTCTCTACTTGTAAAAATTAAATAAATGGAAGACTTCTTCTACAAACTAATGTGCTGTCATTCAGACTGTAGCTAACCGCACCCACACTCCGGCTCAAGCACTCAGACATTCATGAACAAACTTTTTAGCGCTGCCCCACAATTTTATCAACTAAATAACTTAATCGCTCAAGAGCTACATTATCATTCTCAACAAGGAGCTGATAACATCATTGTTTCTAAAGGAATTAAAACCACAGCTCTACTGTTAATAGAGAAACGCGCCAAAACGGTGGTAATTCATACATACACAACCTCTCTCTCTCTCTCTCTCTCATAAATGAACACTTGATGAATGACACTTTTCTGATAATAGAATATTTAAGTGGAGATCGCTAAACTGCAAACTAACCGGTGTTTTCAGAAAGCAAGCGTGTTTATCCACAGTGGAGAGAGAGCGCACGTGCACATGGTTGCCAGGTTGACAAAGATAAGTAGCACATTTAGCAGATATTTCTGTATTGCGCAAGTGGGACCTTCTGTTTCGGGGATTACGTCTCTTTATATCAGGCAACCGAGTTGTGTTCCTCTGCGGCCAGATTAGACCTAGTTATAGCCTATGTATTATTCTCTATTCATTATTTTTTAGAAACCTAGCACTTTTCTTGCTCGTTTTAACAATTGTTCTTGTCTTCAATTACGGCTGCACAATTGGCCACAATTATCGATACAGAGCAGCTGTATCAATACTCGTAGCGTCAATCTCTGTAGACGAAATACTCGTCGTATCGATAGTTCGACACCAGCGCTAATACCCGCTAATAAATTACAGAACGTTTAGCAAACACTGAAGAATCAAATAAAAAATAAAACTAAAAGAGAGCCTCCTTAGCGTAATGTGAGGTAAACAGCAAAGGTAACAAGCTTTTCAAAATGAAAACAAAGAGAAAAGTAAAACTAAACTTGTTGTCGGTGACTGCTGCATGTGTTTTTTTCCTCCCCCCACGAGAATACCAACATGTTCACCTTCTCTTGTTTAAGAAGCAGTCCCCCCACTTTTTTTACTTTACTTGAACCATCTCCATTGTTTCCTCATACTTCGCTGTCCCGTTTTTGCTCGCTGCAACTTGCGCTCTCTGCGGAGTACGCGGCATGGTAATAACCAGGCTCGACCTCGTAGGCTCTGCGCAGATTTCAAACGGTACGCGGTTTCGTTGCTGTTTGATGGTCTCCTCCATATGCTACACTAAAATTTTTTCGCACAGGCGAAAAAATGGTCACGTTCCTGGCAAGCCCCTGTTTATAGACTCTGTCGCTTGTAAGGCTGGTGTACAACCCCCCCAGCTCGCTTATATTTTCCAGATATTCTGACGTCTTTAGAATAGCACAGCATAACTATACTAATATCAGAACATATTCTTTACAGTCAGTTAATTTTTTACATTTTGCATTGTTAGTGGCTTGCAATGCGTGTGCTGTGTTTATAGTGCATTCATTGTGTTGCTATGGGTGTTCGTGACGTTGCTAGTAGTTATGCGTTCGGTGCTGCTCTGATGAAGTCGTTTAAAGAAACTTTTGGAAATTATTGCAATATTGCTGTGGCTTCTGAAGTTGGCGTTTCTGGCAAGTCGCAGCGCTGGGGCTGTTTCATTGAAAGATGGGTTTGCTCGAGGTGCTTGTGGTTTTGTGGTTCAACATAGAAACAGCCCTTTTTCCAGCTGCAACCCATTTACTTCTAATCTCCATTCTAGTTAATCTGCATTCTCGGGCCCAGAGCCAAATGCCATCATACTCCATTCCTGCATCATGGTCCCTTGGAAATGGCTCTCTCTTGTCTAGCCTTCTAGTACTTTTCAGTAACCCAATAGCCGCTTCTGTTTCTTCCCCTGCTAAGCAATATAACTATACACCTCATCTTATCCTTACTTTTGTAACGCTAGTTAAACCCTAATGGTTTGTCAGACCTCTTTTTAAGAAAAATAGAATGTACGCAGAAATGAAAAAAATAAATGATATCTCCTTCATATATGTTTTAATGTGTCTCCATGACAGAAATTAGTTAAATAAAGAGCCATGGAAACAATAAGACGGAAAATCTTATTTTAACCCCACGGAAAAAACTCAAAAGCCAGCTTTGACAGGGTTGTCTCTATGTACATACGTGTCATTACTACTAATTTTATTAATTTATTTTATTTTATTTCATTTTAAACCTAACAGGAAATAAAAAATAAAAGACAGCTTCACAGATTTGTTTTCTACTGAGACACATTATTTATTTGTGTGTTTATTTTTCATTTAGATTTTAGATCTCAATTTAAACTCACTTCTAATTCAATTTTTTCTAAGATATCTAATATCAATGCAGTCTATGTTAAATTTTATGGCTCCGAATCTGTACTGTATGTGAGCAGTTGCCTCATTTGTGATTAACTTTATTACTCCTAAAAATGAAAGAGCAATCTCTGAGCAATAAAGTTTTCCACAGGGTGCTACTTTATTCACACTCACATGTATAAACTGAGAAAGAGGAGGCATATCTAAGAGTTAATGATATTTACGGGAGCAGTTTTACAGGCCGGCAGCAGTAAGGCAGTCCTTGAGCCGCATCCAGACCTCTGATGAACTGATAAAACACTGGAGTGCACATTCACGCTGGCGCCGAAGATGACACAGCCCTGCCATGCAGACGTGGCCAGACCCACAAGCCACAACAGCACCATGAGCTCATGCTGCAGAGAACGGGACGGGCCCATTTGCTGTTTAACAACACCAGAGATGAACTGGAGAAAAGTGTGGGGGAACTGGGTTTATGGGGCATCTGCTGGACTGAATACCTGTCTTCTTGAGCCCTGAAGTCAGGTTAAAATCTGGAGAGTTAAAACTGAGGTCAACATGAGTTTAATCATCTATAGGAGGGACGTATGTGAAGAGCATGACATTTTCAGTTGAGCCCAAATCCGACCCCACCCAAAGGAACCACCCTTCTGTCACCCCACATGGCCTCTGTTGTAGTTGGTGCCAGAGGTCACACCCTTCAGTTATACCCTTAAATATCACCTTTATCTCAGATGTTTGTCCTAAAAAATTAAATTGCTGATGTGACCGTACCTTCACTATACATCAACAATGAGACAATTGTAGATGTATAGTGACGGTACGGTCACATTAGCAATTTTATTTTTTATTTTATTTTATTTTTCAGCCCCCATTAAAGAAAACTCGAAGCCAAGCTTCGAGAATTTCCAACTTTACAGAGTGTCTTTTCTTGAGACATATTGACACAATAATAATATTGTATTTTTATTTTATTTATTTTATTCAAATTTAGTTAACCGCCAAAGGAAAGAAATTCGAAGGCCACTTTGCAGGTTGTCACCTTCACCGATATTGTCTTTCTGAGACCTTCTTTGACATCATAATAATATTAGTAGTTTTATTTTCTTTTATTTAGATCATAATACTAGATTATCCAAGAACGGGTTGTACAAGATCTCATATCAACTCGAAAATTTCTCCATCATTCTTCCAAATAATCTAGCGATGCAGTCTACCGTTACTAAACAATTTTGGACAAAATCTTGCGGCAAAAAAAAAGCCCTTGGCTCTATAATATTAGTGATAATATGAATGTCGCTTATCGAAGCAGCAGCTTTCCCTGTTGGTCACCATAAAGAATGGTGCCTGTCAAATTTGATTTCATTGCAAATGGTGAGGAAATACTTTGGCCCTCCTGGAAATTCCAGACATGACTTGGACCTGGATTTTGTCCCCCGAAATTTTTGATGAATAAAAAGATTAAATGGACCACACATTCAGACGAATAAATCTACAGTATTAAAGGACTGTGGTCGTCCTCCTCACTCCCGCGCTAGCCCCTCTCCGTTCATGTGCGACGAGGCTCATGTCTCTCCCTGCATCCACCTAAGGCGGTACGCTCGCCACGCTTCGGCTTCGCCCTCCGGCCGTCTTCTTCTTACTTCTGCGCCCTCCCTGTTTCTCCTCTGTGCGGGTGCTTCCTTCGCGCTGACTTCGCCCGGGCGACATTCCCGGGTGTGTCGGTCCCGGTCTCCCGCGATCGCTGTCCAGATCCCCGCTCCGCTCCACTTCTCCAATCCTCCCACTCGCTTCTCTTCTCACTACGATCCTGTCAATACCCGCCACAAACGCCAAAAAAAAACTAATTGTCTGTCTCCGTAAGATCCCTGCTAGCATCCCTTGTTGGGCGTCTGCGCGTCACGGCCGCCGGTTTCGCGTGTGCTGTGTGTGGGATGGACTGTGCTCCCCCTCTTGGCCGTTGTGAGTCGGTCTAGCGTGTGTACTTCGTGTTTCTCGATGCACAAATATTGTGTGTGTGTGTTCCGGGGGAAACATGGGGCACATCCTGACACCATAATCTGAGACTATTGAGTTGTGACGCGAGTGGAACTAAGCTGAGAGGATCGCCCGCGCTGGGAGGTCCTGTATTATGGCGCACCTACCACATCCGCTTGAGAAGCAGTTCGGTCTAATTGGCGCATTCGCGTCAGTTCCTCTATCTAGGGAGCTAACCCAAGCCTTGCAACGTACCGCATAAAGAGACGATCCTGTGGGATATGGGCTGGTCGGGCGGGAGCCTCCGCGGCACAACCGGGCCTCCCCGCAGGGGGGCGTTGCACATGCTCTCTCCCCTAAGCCACGTACGCACACAGGCTCGATGAAACAAGAGGCTTTGGTCTGCAGAGAAACAATCAGCATCAGGGCGGCTGCCTCCTGGTGCGCCTCCAGGCGCTCGGCCGCCTCGGTTGAGACGCGAAGGGGGAGTGGTAGGGGCAAACGGCGCTCGCCCGTTCGTGTGTGCGCGCTGCTCGCTCCTCTACCCGTGCCGACCAGCCACATAGTGGATACTGTGTCGAGCCACCACCGACGGCCCCCTCCCCTCCTCGCGCAGCATCCACGCCGTACGACAATCTCCCCTCGTTGGGGGATCCGGGTCGTCGGCCTGTCTGTCTGTTCGTGACTGCCGACCATCCCCCTGCATGCAGAGGCGCAGTGACCTTTTGTCAAAGAACCGTGTGAATGGTACATACGCGCGGGGGGAGGTGTGTGGCTCAGAGGTGAGTGTATTAGACCGACAATGCTTATGAAGCGTTAAAAGACCAAGTGGAACATTATTTGAGGGGTTCTTTTCTCAGAAGAAACATCCGAGAAGTCGGAAGGGCTTCTGTTTGTGCTTGCTGATAATAATGTGATTTTGGTCTTGCACAGGAATGAATATTATTGAGGGCATCGTTAACCCCACAAGAGTATTGCAGATCTTGGTCCTCAAAAAACATCTGAGATGTAGTTTGCGTCTCCATTGTTTAGAGAGAAACTTGAGATTATTAAGATGTCTATTTTGATTTTCTTGGTGTGGATTCTCCAGAGGTGCACCTTACAACGCGGCTTGTTGTGGTCGTGCGTGTGACATGTCAACGTGCAGACGATACTGTAATAGTCGGCTGTAATTGCTCTAGTCGGATTGGAGAGTTTCGACACCAGTCGGTTTATTATTCCGGCGCCGCGCTTGGAGCCTCATTTCCTCGTCTAGCTTGGTGGAACTCCAGGGATGTGCAGTGCACTGAGCCGCTTTCCTATGCAACCTTTTTTTTCATCTGGGCCTCTTGAAATGAGGACACTGATTGATTTGTTGAGCAGCTTGTCTTTGTGCCATTATTGAGTATGCGGCTCTGTCTTAGCTTCACTTCCTGAAACACCCATGCACATCAACCGATTCCACGACTGACAATCGTTCTGATGTGCACATTAGCGCACTGTCGATAGGAAATATGCTTACTAAGTTGGATTGGGTGAGGTTCTAATACATTTATTCAGTTTTGTTGGGAATCCATGTTATGATGTGAAGGTATGTTTTTAATGGCACTTGTAATCGTTTTTATTGGTCGTTTGTAGTATGTTCAACTGAAGTGCATAATTATATTTCAAGTACGTTCATCAGTTACAGTCACTAGCAATCAATGTGCCTCACTCATCACTGTTCTATTATAAAAAAAGACAAACAAAAGTCAATCTAGGTCTGGAACACCCTAGCAACCACTTAGCAACCGGCCACTGAAAATGAAAAATGTATCTATTAAGTTACAATACATATGCTTTACTTTAGCTGTTTTTCAGCTGAAAATGGCTGCAAATGTGTCTCCGGTGCAGGAAGAAGGTATATTTAGCCCTCACGTTGTCATCTTGTTTCTCATTCCTAAAAGTTTCCTGTTGTTGGTTGGGTATTTGATAACAATTGGCTTATGGCTGTTCACATTCAGTATAATGGTCCAAATAGGACAGGTGTTTACTGCACCTTTAGATTCTGTTCATGGGCCCTATTTTACTACATATTTATTTAATTATGCAGCATTTTTTAGCAAGTTTGTTTACCGATCATTCTTTCACCCTATATCTGACCCTTAGAAATAAACAGGCTGTTTTTGCTACTGTACCATTTAATAATCTCTGTTATGAATGGCTAACCTCTTCAGATAAATGATTAACAACGCCTCCACTAAAGCTGATGAATACTGTATTTGTGTTTTTATGTAAACACGGATGGTCATATCAGGCATTTAACAGTAAGACTGATTTTCCCTGAAGATTTCGACTTGCTTTGCCAACATTTTTACTGGCACGAATACAAGCCAATTAACTTTGTTTTCAATTATTTTATTTTATTTATATTTATTATAATTTTAGTTTCTAATTTTTAAGTTTTTAAATCAATTTTTTTGTAGTTTTATAATGTACTCACAACGAGTCTTTAACAAATTGTCTTGGAAGAATGTGATGATACTGTTTTAAATTCATTTTGGACTTAATTAGCCATTTCAGCACGATGAAATCATATTAAAAATCATATAGAATCAATAATAAATAATGAAATACTTTAAAATACTACACATAAATATATGTTAAGTTTTTTCTTTATAAAGACAGTTTGCAACAATGATATGTTTGTGCAATTGGTTGAACAATCAATAAACCCTTTTAAACGGCATTCATTACATTTTGTAAGTTTTCAACCGATTCTTACTGAAGCTACTGAAACTATACATTCTTTGAATTAAAAAAAAAACTCTATGTGAGTCAGTCAGATAAGTTTACCTTTAAAATGAGTTCACCCAAATGAATTTATCATTTACACTCCCCCTGGAAGTTGTTTCAAGCTGTAGAGTATTCTTTTTCTTCCTAAACCCAAGAAAATATCTAAGAATGTTGGTAAGCAAACAGTTTTTGGCAGAAATTGACCTCCATAGTAGGGAAAAAATACTGTGGAAGTTAATGGCTACCAGCAACTCCTTGCTTGCCAACGTTCTTTAAAATATCATCTTTTATGTTTAACGGAAGAGAGAAACTTAGAGATTTGGAACAACATGAGGGTGAGCAAATGATGACAAAATTGTCATTTTTGAGTCATCTCTTTAAGTTTAAAAAGTTGGCAAGCCAAATTCACAACCAAATGTCACAGGAAACCAAGTCTTTAACTTTGCAGTCTAAAAAAGCATGCTCATGATGATCAAAAAATAAAAATAAAAATAAATACTGCATTGTCTAGACTCTCGGCAAGTGACATTATTGAGCCCTGATATATTAATATATTAATGTTTTTATGTTGTGAACATAAGAGTACATCACAAAGTACTATATATTTTTCTCTCTCTCTCTCTGTACGTGAATATGAGCTCAGATTAACTGTATACATTCAGCTGAATGAATCTCAGAGCAGATACAATGTCAACACAGAACAGCATGAGGAGTTCTCGCAGTAATCGCATCTTTATTCCGTTAATCGTCACTGCAAAGGCATCGCAGACAAATGTGCGTCGAGCGGGCTCCTGCAAACAATGACAGAACAGACTTCAGGCCAGCAGCATTGTCGGCTTCCCAGGAGAAATTTCCAGTCCAAATGTTTGTCCACTCATACAGCAGAGCTGGCAACGATACTGGCCGCCAGAACAGGATGCTTATTACCGTTCCCTGTAGCGGATTTGCCTCCTGGGGAAGTGCAGTGGGGTAACCATTAGCCCCTTCAACCCGTCCCAGGACCCCATGCTGGTGACCCAGACTGTGTGCGATCCCGTTTAAGAGGCTTGATTTGAGGATTGCAGAGTGGACCCCAAATCTCCAAAAGTCCTTAACTGAATCCAGGTGCATCATGGGAGGTATTTGTGTGCTTTTCTCATGTTAGTCACTTCTACAAGCAATTCAGTTGCTAATATATTGTGTTTTGCCGTTTTATGCGGTAACAGATGGATGTTCATGGCAGGCTGCGTCCAATGTTCCCAAACTACTAAATGGGAACAGTAATGAGAATTTTTTTTATTTTTTATTAATTACTTTGTATCCACAATTTTCTTGCGGATAGTTGAGCTCCACAAAACTTTGACACTCTCTGTAACATTTGTTGTTTTGCTTTTTTAACACACTATATTACAGTTTACACAAAACATAGCTTGCCGTAACAGCTTTATGGAGTGACTAACTAAAAATAGTGATGCTACCAACTACATTTTTTCAAGTACGGACCACAGCTCATTTGACTACAAATACAACTACTTTTTTCAGCAATACAACTACTTTTTCTAGCAAATACAAAATGCTACTTTGTTTTTGTTTGTTTTTTTCAAACTGGGTCGCATCACGCCAAAAAGCTCATGGGGAAATTAAAAAATAATAGATTTTTTTTTAAAGAAAGACAAAACACTAATATATTGAATTATTATAGAGCTTAATAAAAATTATAATTATATAATAAAAATAATTTATTATTATTATTAATATAATAATAACAAGGATATGTTAAAATACAATTCTTACTCTTAAATAAATTATTACATTCTTATTTTATTAATTACTATACTATTACTTATTGGAATAATAAGTATATTTAAATTAGATTATTATTTTACTAAAATAATTGAATCCATATTATTATTATTCTCTGTTTTAATGATTCCACCACTCAAATATTTTGCACAATAATTTGTCACATTTATAGATTAAAAACTTACGACAAACATATTATGATACTAGAACATATAGGGTACTCGAAAAGTGCCTACTATTTCCAGGACAAAAATGTGGTAAATTACATTATTGTTTGTTGAAGATATGATAAGGATAATAATATAACAACATTATTATTAATGTATTATATTCTATTTACAAATCCATTTATTCTCAGTTCATTTCTTTTTATAATAGTGTTATTACCTTGTGATTACGGTTGTTGTGAAACTTGTTTAATAATAAAAATTCCGTTCATTTATTCTATTATTATATTAATTATATATCAATAACCAATTATTTAGTAAGTCCATTTTAAATAATAATTTGTAACATACAGATATATAAAATTGCTAAATATACTATATATGATACTATAACAATACTAATTTGCTTCTGCCAGTCGAAGAGTTTCCTACTGACCATTATGACAGTGTTGTGGATGCACTCATGTTGTAAATGAGATCATTCCTACATGAAGGTAGCTTATGCAATTTGTACCAGAGTTTTGATGACAAATTAGTCAGTAATCAGCACAAAGAAGTGCCCACAAGTAACACCGATGAGTTATGAGTGTCTCTGATATTGATAGTGGACCGTCCGTTAGCAGTCCAGCGCTCTCCAGTCACTCATTCCCGCTCCCTGTCGCAGCTAATTGATTTCATTAATCAGTGCTAATCAGGAACACACTCCGTAACCACCAGGAATCAAGTGGGCAGCACAGGTGGAGGGACTCTCGCGGCAGGTTGTTGAGTTGTTATTTGTCAGAAGTCCTTTAATTAACATTCGCAGACTGGACACAGGAGGACAGACCTGCCAATTGATGGCAAGGGTCTGGCATACGAGGACAAGCATCGAACGATTGCAGTACTAGAAGCTGCTCTGCCAAACAGCATTCACCAATGAGATCTGTGCTGCTGTTGACAGGTTTTAAAGCTAAACCTGTGCTTAAATAGCTGTTAAGCTATACCCGTTGTGCCGAATATGCGTCAAGCCACGCTGTTTTAATCCTTCACCGTCTTCTCTTAAATAAACTCCCAGCAGGATGTGCATTTTATCAGTTCCCTCACAATTCCAAGAATGGCGTTATTACACTCGGCACTTTAGATTCTCTGTTGCAAGAATGTAAAGCTTACAGGCCCATTACACTTAACTGAAGACTTAAGAAACGGCTGAATTAAACCCAAGGTGCCACTGAGCCAAACGGTAACTGTAGTCCCTGAAAAGTAACCTCAATTACAAAAATCTCAATAATTCATAATACAAATGCCTTTGCCAATAGGTTTACAATAGGTGGGACAAGTATTATTTGCAGCCAAGCTACATCTTAAGTGCTTGTTTATTGCTGTTTACATCAATTGTTTGCTTTGGCCGTTTTTTTTTTTTTTTTTTTTTTTTTACATTTTTAGAAGGAATTCTGTTTGTTTTTTTATCTTAAAGGAATAGTTCACCCAAAAATGAATACATAAATAAAAATTGTTCGCCATTCAATTAAAAAATTGTTCCATCATATACAGTGGGGGAAAAAAGTATTTAGTCAGCCACCAATTGTGCAAGTCCTCCCACTTAAAAAGATGAGAGAGGCCTGTAATTTTCATCACAGGCATACCTCAACTATAGAGACAAAATGAGAAAAAACAATCCAGAAAATCACATTGTATGATTTTTTTAAGAATTTATTTGCAAATTATGTTGGAAAATAAGTATTTGGTCAATAACAGAATTTCATCTCAATACTTTATATACCCTTTCTTGGCAATGACAGAGGTCAAACATTTCTGTAAGTCTTCACAAGGTTTTCAAACACTGTTGCTGGTATTTTGGCCCATACCTCCATGCAGATCTCCTCTAGAGCAATAATATTTTGGGGCTGTCGCTGGGCAACACGGATTTTCAACTCCCCTCCAAAGATTTTCTATGGGGTTGAGTTCTGGAGACTGGCTAGGCCACTCCAGTACCTTGAAATGCTTCTTACGAAGCCATTCCTTCTTTGCCCGGGTGGTGTGTTTGGGATCATTTTCATGCTGAAAGACCCAGCCACGTTTCTTTTTCAATGCCCTTGCTGATGGAAGGAGTTTTCACTCAAAATCTCACGATACATGGCCCCATTCATTTTTTCGTTTACACGGATCAGTCGTCCTGGTTTTTGCAGAAAAACAGCCCCAAAGCATTATGTTTCCACCCCCATGCTTCACAGTTGGTATGGTGTTCTTTGGATGCAACTCGGCATTCTTTCTCCTCCAAAACACGACAAGTTGAGTTTTTACCAAAAAAGTTATATTTTGGTTTCATCTGTCCATATGACATTCTCCCAATCCTCTTTTGGATCATCCAAATGCTCTCTAGCAAATTTCAGACGGGTCTGGACATGTTCTGGCTTAAGCAGGGGGACACGTCTGTCACTGCAGGATTTGAGTACCTGGCGGCGCAGTGTTTTACTGATGGTAGCCTTTGTTATTTTGGTCCCAGGTCTCTGCAGGTCATTCACTAGTTTCCCCCCGTGTGGTTCTGGGATTTTTGCTCACAGTTCTTGTGATCATTTTGACCCCACGGGGTGAGATCTTGCATAGAGCCCCAGATCGAGGGAGATTATCAGTGGTCTTGTATGTCTTCCATTTTCTAATAATTGATCCCACAGTTGATTTCTTCACACTAAGCTGCTTACCTTTTGCAGATTCAGTCTTCCCAGCCTGGTGGTCTACAATTTTGTTTCTGGTGTCCGTTGACAGCTCTTTGGTCTTGGCCATGGTGGCGTTTGGAGTGTGACTGTTTGAGGTTGTGGACAGGTGTCTTTTATACTGATAACGAGTTCAAACAGATGCCATTAATACAGGTAACCAGTGGAGGACAGAGGAGCCTCTTAAAGAAGGTTACAGGTCTGTGAGAGCCAGAAATTTTGCTTGTTTGTTGGTGACCAAATACTTATTTTACCGAGTTTTTTTACCAATTAATTCTTTAAAAATCCTACTATGTGATTTTCTGGATATTTTTTTCTCATTTTTTGTCTCGCATAGTTGAGGTATACCTATGATGAAATTACAGGCCTCTCTCATCTTTTTTAAGTGGGAGAACTTGCACAATTGGTGGCTGACTAAATACTTTTTTGCCCCACTGTATATAAACACCATGTTGGGGAAAGTATCTTTTAAAAGTAATGCATTACTATACTGCATTACTCTATGAAAAAGTAACTAATTGCGTTATTTAGTTACTTTTTATTGAAAGTAATGCATTACGTTACTTTTGCGCCACCTTTTTTCACCTGGGCTGGACTTTATTTCTTTTTTTAATAACAAAAAACCCAAAAGTTATATTTTTTACACCAAAAGTGAAATGAATAATCCTCAGGCTGAAGGAAGTGCCTCTGCACCTGCACCTCATTCCCAATTTCTCTCAACACAGGGACAGGAGAACTGTCAGTGAGAAATGGGAAAACAAAGTAACTCAGATATTTTGTTGTAAATTTAAAAGTATTGCATTACTTTAACTAGTTACTTGAAAAAGTAAGCTTATTACATATATATAAAAAAAACCAATATTATAAAAATATATATTATTAGGCTGCAAATTAATGTGTTTTATAACATTTTAGGCAAATTAATTTAACGGAATTAATTTTAGTACGCAGAGCGCATTGTTCCTGTTGACCCGTGGCTAGCAGTTTGGCGAATTGCGATGCACAGTGTTGCCAACTTAGCGACTATGCATACCCCTTTAGCAACTTTTTTTTTTCTTTCAAAAAAGTGCCTAGCGACAAATCTAGCGGCTTCTTGGACACAACTTATTTAGTTTCTGAGACTCGCCGGTACTGCCGCACGAGCATGAGGTCTTGCTTTCCCAGCGCACACACCTCTTTCTCTCTCTGTGCGTCTGCTCTGTTCAGCAAGCGGCCGAGAAGATCAGCGTTTTCAGTTAAAACAGATATTATGTTGTTTCTCTAATTTTACATGCAAGTATAGCTGAAATCACAGTACAGCTATTGTCTTTATCTTATGTGTATTTGATTTCATCAGACGACGGTTCGTCAGGATTTTTGTGCAGATTAACATCTTGTAAGGGAGAGCTGGTTATGTAGTCTTAATGGGCCACGTTTCAGTCACTATTTTATATTAATTCCATTGTCTGACAACAGAAACAGTAAATTATATCAATGAAAACAGTTTTATTGATGATTTAGCTGCATCAAAATACAGTATGTGGAGACAGAGAGGCAATCAAATGTAATAATAAATAATAAATGTACATTTTGCAAGTTCAGAAGAAGTGAGCTGCCCTGTCGTGCAAAAATGTAAACAGGCTTGTGTAAATAAATCGCTCAGTGCAGAGAAAGAGAAGTAATGGGAACCTGGTAATTTTATGTTCTTTTTTCATGTCATCTATGACCTTTGAAACATGTCTAGTATTCATGCTCTATGTTGAGTATGGTTTCACTAATAAACACACATTTGCATAAAGCATCCATATTTGCCATGCCCTTGTTGATTAGAGTATTAAAAACTTGAAAAGTATTCATTTAAGCTACATTTAGAACAGATAAAAATGCGCGTTAAATTGCGATTAATCACGAGTTACTCATGACCATCATTGCGATTAATCGCGTTCGAATATTTTATTGCTTGACGCCCTAAATAATATATATATATATATATTATAATATACTGTAATATTATGCTGTATAAATTTTTATAATGTAATAATTATATTCTTATTTCATTATTAATTTTTGTTTATAAATAATGTTTTGTATGTTACAAAATGTAACCCATAAAATTGTATGAGTATTTAATTATTGCAATTTAAGGAATACATCTAATTGTTAATTACCACTAAAAAAAGATTTTACTAATAGTATTGTACTTTTTTTATTCATTGTAATTAATTCACTCTAATTTATATTTATGATATATAGTGCCTTCATCTTGACAGTGTCCTCCTATTTAGGACATTCTGCAAAACTGGAATTAATATGATTGAAGGATAAGTGCATTTTTGGGTGAACAGTCCGTTTAATTGTAGACGAGAGAGTCAGTGAATCTCTAGATCAAAGTGATTTTCAAGGCACATCTTGTACACAGCATTCAATATTCAGTTGTATTAAAAACACCCGCTGCAAATCCACGTCAGCCAAAAACTTAAACACATTAGCTGTGGCTGGTCAGCGTTAACGCTTTTATCAGCTCGTTTTTAAGACAGTCAGACATCTTTTCTTATTACATTAGTGCCATTTTGGTTTCCCCTGAATGGGACGCACGCTAAATGAAAGTTACTCTAATCAGAGGCCAGATTTTATTGCCGTGCCCTCGGCGGCGAGGGTTTTATGACTGACTGTGGACCCGTGAAGAGCCGAGGGACGTTAGTTTATCTTTGTTGGTAGTTTTGATGCATGGAGGGCATTAGGCTCATTATTGTGCCGCCGCTATCAGGAGATGAGACTTCAGCATTACTGCAGGAAAACACAATATTCAGCCCCTTGCTGCGGGATCTTATTTACCACCACAAAAGATGGCTTCGGCGTCGATAAAACAGCGCGGGCGTTTGCGCCACTCTCGCTCGGTTGTGATTTTTATTACGTCTTGTTGATCTAGGTGAACTGTTGTTGAAAGTGCTGTAGCTATTTTCATCATGTAGCCGTCTAGCATTAGAAAACGCTCCTTCCGATTCGTACATCTCCACCTTCAATTTGCCAGCAACTTCTTTGTTATTACTGGGCGGATGTGAGTGCATTTCCCCTGCTCATTTCCCTGTGTGCCAAGGGTAATCAGACTGTTGTGTCTAAGTGTGTGTGTCTCTGCATGTCAGTAAGGCTCCGCACACACACACAGTCTCTAGTCATTGCAGCACAGTTGGTCTTGGCGCTGCGGTCGTGCTGGTGTGTTCCAGTCCGGCCCGGAGCCTTACAAGCCCCCTTGTGCTAGATAAAACATTGCGGTTTGTCACTTGTGCACTCACCACACACCAGCTACAGGTGAAGAGGAGAGAGAGTCATAGAGCCAATCAAGTGGATGGGGATTATTAGGAGGCCATGATTGACAAGGGCCAGTGGCACCTATTTACGAGAGTGCCATGGGATTTTATGACCACACAGAGTCAGACCTCGGTTTAACATCTCATCCGAAGGACGGTGCTTTTGACTATATAGTCAGTGTCCCCGTCACTACACTGGGGCGTTAGGACCCACACAGACCACAGAGTGAGCACCCCCTGCTGGCCTCACTAACACCTCTTCCAACAGCAACCTAGTTTTCCCAAGAGGTATCCCATCCAGGTACTGACCAAGCTCAGCCCTGCTTAGCTTCAGTGAGCAACCAGTCTTGGGCTACAAGAGACGTGATATGCTATATAATGCGTGCGTGCTGCGTGGCTTTAATTTACAATGTTTTGAATAATATATAAATAACATAATATTTTTAATAAAGTGGCCAGATAAGACAAATACTATTTTTGTATGATATTTACCCTAATCTCTACCAATTTGGACACACCCTACACATTATTATGGGTATTATTCTGCAGTTTCTAGTTTAATACTAATAAAATGATCAAATACAATGTATACAATTTGTATAATAATTAATTATATAATATTATTTATATGTTCGATCAATACGTCATATGCATATCTAAAGGACCTAATCTTTTTGTCAATAATTTTAAAACCATGTAAATTAGCATGCACAACATTATTTACCTTTATTATGATCGTTATTTTATATAAACAACCACCATATATACAATATCCGTAAATACATGTAATAAATAATGTATCTCCAGTATAGTATTTATATTTAGATGGTATCTACGGTACAATATAATAATATTTATAAACAAATCTAAATCATATTATAAACATCTATAAATCTAAAATAAATACTCTATGAACAAATAAATAAATAAACTGAATGAATTGGGATGCAACCTGTGAGCACAGACTTCACCAGAGGGAGATCTAAGGTCAACATAATGACCCATCATCCATCTATGTCTGCAGACTGACCCATTCTCTTTTAGCACTGAGTGTGTGTTTTACTGAGTCTAGCACAAGAACCTAAACGGCCTCCTCATTAGCTCCCGGCATGGGGCACGCGGCTGCCCGTGGCTCTCTGCATCCTCAGACAGTGTAATCCTGTCTCATTTCATGTGTCTTTGGCCTGCCATCTGACCTCTACCATCCCTGCCTGCTTGCTTGTATTTTTCAGAGGCGGCAGAGTGTGTTTTCAGACAGAAAGCCAGTTCTTCTGGTGGTTAGCAGCTGTTGACAGTATCCATGTGTCTGGCTAAGAGATTTTGGCTTCCAGGGACTGTTTGTTTATGGGTGTATGTGTTTGTCCTTGAGTGGTGAATGACCATCAGGGTGCAGTGTTTTGGGAAGCGCCGGTGGTTGCATGTGTGTGTTTAACTGGAATTGTGTATGTGTTTGTGATTGCAGAGTGCAGCAGCAGCTCCGAGTCCTGTCCTTGGAAATATGCCCCCAGGAGAGGGTATGCCGGTCGGCCCCGTTCCTCCGGGCTTCTTTCAGGTACACACACGCATTTGCTGCATAGCCATGGAGAGCTGGGATCTTAACAGACTTATTTGCCATATATATGAAGTTTTAATAAATAATATGCTAGCAGACTGCTTACGGCATACTGTGCATTACTGTATATTTGCTACTATGGATGGTCAAGTAGATTGCTACTATGGATGGTCAAGTAGACGACATTGCATTGTGGGAATTGTATATAATTGTCTTATATATATGGAATTGCCTTGAATCCTATATATATATATATATTTAATTTATTTTTCTTTTTTGACAAGTTGATTATGTCACATTGTGGGAATTATTTTCCATAGGGTGTTTTGAGGTTTTATACTGCATACTTCATGCACACAGATTCACAGATTCATAGTATACATATGTAAACTAGTCCTGGGGGTATGGTATTTGTGAACATAAGCATAGTCTGTATAAATCTATATTTTTATTGACAGAAAATTAGGTGTATTTGAGTAGTTGACATGAAACTATTTTAAATAGAATTTCTGCATAATTCTTTTGCATAATTTGTATTTCGTTCTTGTACAATTATTTTTATCATTAAATTATGACCACTATATTATGCTGAAATAGCAAAAATGTTGAAAAATATGAGATAGTGACCAGTTCCAGTATCTAAAATATATATTTTTATTATACATTAATATTATTTTTTACCATCCCATTTGGTGAAATATGAAATACAATTATAATTATTATTGTAAGTTATGTTTTATTATTATTATAAATACATTATTATATATATACATTTTTTTTCAACATCAAGGTATTAGAAAATAATTATATTAATGTATTATTGTTAATATTAATAATCATAATTATTAATATAACAATAATTTTCTTCTAAAATTAAAACGTAATAATTTCGACATTTTGGTTATTTAAAACTTTATATTACTGCATAATAAAAAATGTTTTAGAAAATTTGTCTTTTATGTTTCTTTTACAAAGAGCATATAACTTCATGTCCATCATGTTAACTAAACATTCGAACATAATATGATCTTTCTGGCTCATGCAGTCAGTCATAAACTAGCCCTGTATGAACTTGAACCTGTTTTTTTTTGTGTTTTTTTTGGTAGTTTGCATGCGAGTCAAATTGCCAGGCTTAGAGTGACTGAGAACCACTCATGTGTGCACACTCACTTCACTTCTCTTCAGTCAACTCTTCAAATCTTTGACTTTACCTGGAGCTTGTCCACATCTTTCACTGGATTTTAGGATGAAGGCATCTTTGAATCCTTTTAATTCTGTCTCTGTGAGCCATAACAACGTGTTAAAATCCCTCGACCTTACCACGGCCGTAAGCAATGGTGCCAGATGACAAAAACCCCATCTGTCTGGCTTTTTCTGAAAGGCTGAACCGTTTTGACAAAATTACTGTGGTCTGAATTCTCAAAAGAGAGGTTTTCTCCTCAAAAGCCCGACCTTTGACCTGTGTAACTCCAAATAAAGTGTGGCATGTTTTCATTTTGATCTGGTGTGGCAGTTTGTGGCCTTGAATCACCAGTTTGAAGGAAAGATGTGCAGATGCGACGTGACGCTTTGACCCAGATGCACCGAACACTCATTATCCAAGGAGAATGGAAACATCCTCTAGAGTCTATGTTTACCGCCGCAGTTTGTGTACCTCAACACCTGTGTTGACATATTAGGTATTGCTTTAGACGAAGAGTTCTTATGAGGCAGATTGGCCCCATCAGCTTATAGAGCGCTCGTAAAGCAGGCGTCTTTGTGCATAATGTCACCATGCTAAGGAGCTGTGGTATTTGACACCCAGTGTGTTGTAATTGGTTTGATTAAGAGCGACAGGATTCCAGCAGCCTGACTGACTGAAGCAGATCTCCAAGCGTGTGGCGGGGGGCACAGGAATCCCCTGCAGATCGCTAATGGTGCTCGTCTAATAGAACGATAAGCTAAGAAGATCAAATCATCTTTCTTAAGTGGCTCAACAAAGGCTCATCTGCCTCCTGCGGTTTCTGACGGGAACAGTCTGTCTTGGTTGTCAACATTTGAGTTTGTGGCGCGTATACAGTTGCACGATCATCACAGGGTTAAATAAAACTACAAAAAAGGATTCATTGTTTTAAATAAAATAAACATTCACTGAAATAATATATTTGAAAACGTATTATTATTATTATTATTTTATTTCAGCTAGATGCCAATCCAATTGCATATATACATTATATTCCTGTATAATTATTTTGTATCATTTGTATCGAATTCTTGGATAATTTTTATACATGTTTTATTTATGAAACCAATGAAATGCAAAAAAAATTTTTAAATAGTTGAAAAATATAAAAGAAAATTACTTAATTGAAAAATGTAATTCAATTAAAATTAAAGTTAACTGAAATAAAGTATAATAAAACTTTTTTCAGCTAGTCAAGACAATTGCATATATTTTGTATAATTACTTTGTATTATTTGATTTAAATTCTTATTTTTGAAACCTCGTATTAAAGGCACAATATGTCATTTTCGCCGCTGTAGGGCACGTATTCAAAATAAACAAAGAGTAAAGGCGTAGTTTGATGGCGCCGTGACTGAGTGTGGAATCATGGGAGTTGTCGTCTTCATCCCCACAGCCGATGCAATCCGACGGGACTCGGGCAGAAATCATTTTCATGGATGAGCTAATGATTTATTAACATAATGAAGCAGGGTGAGGCTGAAAGCCGTCGAGCGAAACGAGCCGCCGAACGAGCGCACCACACGGCTCGAAAGCAGCAGAGCTTTTATTATGCCACAGTCGACCGCTTCCGCTCCTTCCGGTCGTGCGTATGTGGGGGAAAAAAGCAGCTCTGTTTTATCATACTAGATACATTTGAAAGTTCTGTTAAAATGCTACTCTGTGCAGCTGTCACCTGTCTAATAAAACGCATAACAAATTAAAGCGTCTTTGGTGTTTCCATGATTTCTACAAAACAAAACCGGAAATCGAAGGGTTATGACATCATTAGCCCGACCGATATAATCATTTTTCCGATAGTATCGGCCGATATGATCCTGTCGCCGTATATCCGGTGTTTAAAAAAATCGGCGAATATGCCGCCGATATGATTTTTTTTTTACAGAACATATAACCAGATAAAATGCTTGACAGGTGTAATTACTTAGTTTGTTTGCTACTGGCGACCTGGATGAAACGCTTTAAAGCTTAAGTCTATGGAAAACCATTAAAACTTTGAACGGCCATATCTCCATAACGGCACGGCGAATCCGCATCAAATTCGGGGGATCCCTTCAGCTCGGGGAACCCTCTCAAATGCGGATCGAGTGTATGTCTTGAGGCCCGCTTTCGAATGAGACCACCCATGCATCGATAGCCCCCGGGGTTCGGGAGTTACGGGGGGTTAAATTCGCGGTCCGGCGCCGACCGATCAAGCGATCCCGGGGGACTACCGACGCGCGGAGGGTGGCATTCGAGGGAATTGAAGATCGGATTTATATCCGTTTTGCGACAACACATTTATGTGGCCAAGTGTAAATGGAAACGTTTGAACAAATCAAACCGTAAACAGGCCCATAGACTTTAATCATATCCAGGGAACCAGGAAAACACACGTAGCAAGGGTAGACATATACAATTCCGGACAAGGGAGAACAGACGGCTATAACTCAATGGCAGATCACCGCGGGGATCGGCAGACAGGTGAGGAGGATAACTGATAACAAGGAACACCTGGAACAAATAGAACTAAATGGGGACAGGAACCGGAAGGACCAAAATAAGGGCATGCAGGAACACAGGGAAAACAAAACAAAAACCGTCCATAAACATGACAAAAATAAAATATACAAAACTGTATTCATTTTATTTTAGCTAGTTGCAAAGCAATGTATCAAATCCTTGCAAAACAATTTTAACAGTATTGAAAAAATATAAAAGAAACCTTATATTTTACCCTTTTATAACCGTATATTATACTTTACTTTTATGTATAATTATTTTGTATTATTTGTCTAACGTCTTGCAAAAAAAAATGTAAATTAAAAAAAAATTATTGCATGATTGTCACAGGGTTATTACTGTTATCTAAATAAAACAAATATTGTTTTTTATAGTATAATAATAAAGTATAAGTAACTAAAAAATTATAACTAAATACAGTAAAATAATAAATCACATTATAAATACTAAATAGGCATTTAAAAATGAAACTAATAAACAAAAACAAAAGCTATAATAGTATATCAATGATACTAATATAACACAGGATTTTGTATATTAAAGGAATAGTTCAAGCCCAAATGATTGTTTTTTGTCACTATTTCTTCTGTGGAACACAAATGAAGATCTATTGCAGAACATCCAGAGTGCTCTTTTCCATAATGGTGGCTGTCAAGCTCCAAAAAAACGTTCCACGGAAGAAAGAAAATCATACGGGTTTTGAACGACATGAGGGTGAGTAAATGATGACAGAATCCTCATTTCTTTTTTCTTTTTTTGGTGAGCTAACCTTAAAGTACGTTGGCCATGTGTTAGCGGAGTGCTGTAGCGTTACAGATGAGCTTCAGGCCAGCGGGAGGGCTCTGGGACCACACATGCACGGAACGAGCTGGAGGATGTTGAAGTCAAGATGATTCCAGGGGAACGAGAGCAGCAGATGCATTATTAAAGGCGCTGCATCCGCATTCCGCTCCATTCCAGCCTCTCATCTTTAACTTTCTCTACACTCCCACTCTCTCCTCTCTAAGAACACTGAGGCGTGTCATTTCTCACTCAAAGATGTTATTGTCCCCCGAGACGTCCTGTCCTGCCCTTAAAATGTGTTCTCAAAGCAACACCTAATTCCCAGCTGGCCATCGCCCTCCAGTGCCCCGTGACTGATGGCATGACCTAATGTTACTTTTTCTCTTGGAAACAGTGTGCATCTCTATTTAAGACGGAATAAGATTTATATAGCTTTTTTTTTTTTTTTTTTTAATGCCTGAACATAGTGTAAGAACTATATGTTGAAATATAAATGATCTGTTATTGCCATTTGTAGTCAAGCAAACTATGCTATATTTGTGCTTAAGTGCCATAATTATTGTATCCCAACAGTAACAATTAACTAGTAGGTGCGTTTCCATTACAGATTTGTGCAAAACTTTTGCGATATTTTATAAATAACTATTGCAAAATGGCAGCGTTTTCATTAACCAATGTTATGTGACTAAAACTTAATTTTTTCCTCTCGCGAAAAATCATGGTGACAGATGTTGGTAGGTTTACGTATATCGCAGCCACCGCACTAGCCATTATTTTTAATCTAAAGGGGGGGGGAAAGGCGTGCGGAGAGCCGCTTCTGGGATCTTACGTGCAACTGCGCGGCTGGTATAAACATGTGCAGTGTAAAAAAGGGTTTATCCATCCATCCAGCCCCTTAAACTTGAGAGTGGCCACATATGAGGTGTTTCTTGGAGGTTGTAGTACATTAAAGAATGATCCTGTGATTTTTATGTACGCCAGGTGACCTGTAAATGCGAAAAACTGTTTTCCATTGCAGTTTTTAACGTATATTCTTTTTTTGAATTGCCTGAATACCCCTCATGCGAGCTTAAAAAAAACTTTTTTGTATTGACGAAATTGGCGTGTTTCCATTAGGCATATTTTCAATTTTCAATTTCAATGTGCAATTTGAAGGGTTATGGAAACACAGCTACTGCTTTTAACAAATAGCAGTGTAGTGTGTCAAAATATTAGAGTAATTTTATGAGATATGAATGTCATCTCCCTTTCTCTCATACAATGGATTTGAAAGTCATTTATTTTTAGTGAATTGCAGTAAAATAGTTTGTTTAATGAATTGGTTCATTCAAAATGAATGAAAAAATTACTCATTGATTCTGCAAAGGGACTGTAAAGTTTTATTGTTTATTCAACAATTACATATTGTATATATGTATGTCTTTTGTGTTGTGTGTTATACACACACACTGTTATATCATAACTATATATTATATATCATCTATATATTATATATACAGCAACAAACAACACACAACACACACAACAGACACCCACAACCCCCCCAAAAACACACACACACACACAAACAACCATACACACACACACTCACACACATATATATATATATATACATAGGACAGCTTAACTGTAGTTCAAAGTCACCATGACATATCAACACTTTTTTTCTTTCATGATGTGATGTATGTATTTCTGAGCGAAACAACTTTTGTTCATCAGAAATTGATTGGATCATGATCATTGGATTATCAGTTTCAAGGGCAGAGCAAGTTATTATGAGAATCTTGTAGTTTGCAAGTAGCTTCCTGTGCCCCGCTGGGTTGTAACAAACGCGTCCCCCTGTGCCATGTGGTCAGACGAGGACAAGCCTTTAATCTTTAAGCTCGGTATGAAGAAATCCACAGATCCATTGGGTTTGTAAAGTGAATGCAGGCTGTTGAGAATGCATATATATGAGATCTGCTCCTCAGATGTCTGTAGAGGTGGGTGGAAGTTTCAGTAATTCAGGCAGATGGTTTGTCAGTCAGGTGTTCTGCGGCTCACTGTCTACTGCAGCACATCTGCCTGTGCTGGAAATCATTTTGTGTCAGAAACACTCATTATATCATCTAATTCATAAACTTTATTCTTGGCTTTCAGCTTAAAGCATTGAGACTTTAAAGTGCCATCTGTTTAATCCATGTTTAATCAGCAAAAGCAACCAGAATGTGTTAATGCATAAATATATACATATTTATATATATATACAAAATGTTCTACAACAGAACATCTGTGATGAGACATGGCGTTAGCATTGCGGCATTGTTGGGGTTTTAATGATGGAAAATATGATAAACGTAGAACGCGCTGAGCTGGTGCTGAGCGTTTGAAGTAAGTTTTTCAGTTGTTTTGTCTTTGTGTAGTGATTCAGCCTCTGCAACAGTCTTTGTCTGATTTCCAACAGACCATCATTAGATCAAACAGGGAAGTTTAGTGTAACAGTGCCCCCCAAAGGCCCGAGAGCCACATAACCCTGTCACTGTTAGTAACTTTGCATGTCTTCTTATCATTTTTGCTTTATGTGTTTTAATCATCTGGTGTTTTGGTGATTTTTTTAGTTACTGTATTAAGTCTGTTCATCAATATGACCATGTTCCGCTAACGTGTCTCAAAGCGCCACAGTACTTTTTCTTTAGTTTGAACATTATATCTATATCTGTTTTATCATTTTTGCTAAAAATGTGCTTGAGCTATTTTAATAAATAAAAGCTATATACATTTAATAAATAAAAGCTTATAAATGAGCTATGTCATCATTTATTTACCCCCATGTTTTTCCAAACCTTTAGTGTATGAGATTCTTTTTTCTGCTGAATCCAAAAGAAGATATTTCGAAAAAATAAACTACTTTTGTTTGGGAAAAATAATGTGAAGTCAATGGCTTCCATCAACCCAAAAGAAGATATTTTGAAGAATGTGGGTAACCAAAAAGTTGACTGTATCCATTGACTTCCATG
The DNA here is from genome assembly GCA_018155175.1 of Sinocyclocheilus anophthalmus. Taxonomy (NCBI): domain Eukaryota; kingdom Metazoa; phylum Chordata; class Actinopteri; order Cypriniformes; family Cyprinidae; genus Sinocyclocheilus; species Sinocyclocheilus anophthalmus. Next base: position 295,676 of record JADLZN010009115.1, read on the forward strand.
ATATGGAAAAAAAATACAATGGAATCAATGGCTACCATCAACTATTTGGTTCCCCCACCTTTTTTTGTTTTTACTACCCCGTCATGTTATTGCAAACCTGCATGAGTTTCTTTATTCTGCTGAACCAAAAAAAAGATATTTTGAAGAAGGGGTAACCAAAAAGTTGACGGTAGCCATTGACTTCCATGATAAGGAAAAAAAATTGTGGAAGTCAATGGGAACCATCAATCAAAAAGAAGATATTTTGAAGAATGTGGGTAACCAAAAAGTTGACGGTAGCCATTGACTTCCATGATATGGAAAAAACTTCAATGGAAGTCAATGGCTACCGTCGACTGTTTGGTTACCCACCTGTTTGGTTTACTCACCCACACATTGTTTCAAACCTGTATGAGTTTCTTTCTTCTCCTGAACACAAAAGAAGATATTCTGAAGAATGTGGGTAACTGAACAGTTGATGGTAGCCATTGACTTCCATAGTATGGAAAAAAAATACTGTAAATGGGTACTGTCAACTGTTTGTTTACCCACATTCTCACATATCATTTTTTTCTGAACAGAAGAAAGAAACTCATACGGGTTTGTAACACGAGGTGATAATATGACAAGAAGTTTGAACTGTCCTATAAAGTGTCTAAATACATTTTTGCATCACTTTGCACTCTTTGGATATCAGTGATTTTTCTCTTTGCCTTCTACAGAGCGGCACAGGAGAGTGTCCAGCACTTAATATTCCATGCGCGTAATTTGATGTAACTTGATAACAGAGAAAGATGGTACAGCAGCAGGGCTGAAGGCCTTAGAGATCCACGTCCTGCTGATTAGAGTCAGACTGAAGCATGCTGGGTATTACTGTACTCTTGAGTGTGAGATACTGCTCTTCCACCAGACTAATGGAGATGATTTACCCTAGGGATGCTTCAACTCGCTCTGGAGATCTCAGTCTTTATCCGTGGGTTTTTGCAGGAGCTAAGCAATGATGTGCCAGACTTGTCAGACAGAAGAACTTTCAGTGGATATGCTGGGTCTAAAAGCTTGTCACTGGGGCAGAACTTGCAAAGGTATACCCGCTGTACCCTTTAACATCAGCCTGAAATGTGTTTATACCTAATCTACCCATAGAGGGAACATTTCAGGGCCTTGTGGGTGTTTATTAAGAGTGCAGCGGGTGTAGCTTTAAGCTGACCTTTTTTTTTTTTTCTTTTTAAAGTATGTTTGTTTGTTCATTAATTTATTCATGCATTCACTAATTATCCATTTCATGCTTTTTCATGATTTGCTCATAATTTTTACTTTTATTACTATTTGGGAATAGGCAATATAATGATATTTCTGTATTGCAAAAATCATTTTTAAGAGTGCATTGATATATTGATATGTATTTTATTGTTATATTATATTATAGTATGCATCATAATAGTATAATGTTAAGGATGAATGATAGGTATATGTTATTTTTATATTATCTTGTGTATTATATACATTAAGTTTTGATGTCTTGAATCATGTGCAGTTCTAGATTGAAAGAATGCTTTAAAACAACACACAAACTTGTGTACATTTATAACATTAGTTGTCAGTTATTTACCAGTTATCTGCCCAAATTTCTATAGAATGTCAATGCATCCTTGATATTATTCCCTGGTGCAGGTTCACTTTATTTCATTAATAAGTTGTAAAAATAGACTAGTCTACAGGCACGTACAGACACGCTCAAAATTCCAGCCTTCAGCCGAATCACCTTCTTTGTGCCTTTTTTGCCAAAACCTGTTAGAGAGATGTGTTATTTTTAGAAAGCTTAAGCCATGAATTATGCAGTGGACAGATATTAGATTAGATGAATGGCCTGTTCCGTTTTATTCTAGCTTTTAGATATTAGACCTGGGCAGGTATTCATGAAACATATTAGACTGGAGTGTGTTTGTGGTCAGTGGTACAGTACAGTACTTTGAGGGATTTGGTTCTTGATCAGCATGGCTTGTAACCTGAGGGTAGTAAACATGGGCTGAGAATGTACTGTCTGCTGCTTCTACCTGTAAGGAGACCTTTCTGTTCACCTCGGTGAAGTCCACAGACCTCACTCATCTATTATTAAAGAGGACAAATGCAGGCCTCTCACCTCGGTCCATAATTAATCAGTGACTGAGGTGTGTTGGGCCGCTGTGAGCATGTCAGACAGCGCTGAGCAACTGAGCCCGGTCCCTGAGCGGATGTACCGCTTCTCACATACTCTTACTGTAATCCAGCTCCCACCAGAGAGACAGACACGTAACGCTCTTTCTAGTCTAGGTACATCATGATTCAGATTTCAGCGATCTCAAACGTCTGTTATCAAATTCTTCAAGAATTACTATACAGCTATACTGTCAGTTTAAATATTATGGCGCTATGATCAAACTGTATGTTTCTGAGATCATGTTAAGACTTCCATAAAATTAAATTTTAAACTCCAATAATTCTTCTGAACAATACATACAATAATTTAAATATTTTGAAAAGTCATGGAAAACAGTTTTCCATTGAAATTTCTGTGGTGATTATAGTATTTTTGTTCTGATCTTCAATATATAATTTATCTAGATTTTGATCTTGTGTAACTTTGTGAGAGAACTGTTCTTTTGAACCAATTCAGTCAAATTGTTCTGAATGATTCATTAGTGAATCAATATGAATCAAAATGATTTGAACATGTTCAGCCATCACAAATGACTCCAATAGAAAGAGTGTGAGATCCCTGAATTTTTTATTTGAAAATTTGTGAAAATTTAAATCTGATAAAGTAATAGATAATGTCAGTATTTGTTCTATCGATGCATTGGCTGATATGAATCCTAACAGAAAGTACTCAAGCAGCCTGCTGTTGCTATGGCTACTTGCTTAGATCATCACGACTCATGAAAATCCACACTCTGAATCTGAACTTACTTTTGTGTTTGTGGAAATGTTCCTCATGCAGTATGAAGAATTAAATATGTTGAGTGTCTGCTTTTGAAGACCCTCAACCTTTTGTTTGGACTTAAGCGCTTCTGTAATTCTGGCTGTATTTTATAAGAGATGCACACATATAGAAATGTGACTGAAAATGCATTGCGTTTGCATTGTGTTCAAGGCACAACAACATCTCTCTCCACGTTTGCGTTCCCTTTGATGAATAAAGAGCTGCATTTTCATGAAAACCCAGTGAAGACGTCCAATTTTCACATCATAATGACTACCTCTTATTGCCCTTAATTATCGATAGATGTTGGCCCAAAAACAGATTGGCCACTCGCCTGAGCTTTGATCTCTGAAATGAGACGTGACCACCAGAGCCTTGTGAACTGATCAATAGACACCTTTTAAAGGGGTCATATGATGCGATTTCACGTTTTCCTTTCTCTTTGGAGTGTTACAAGCTCTTGGTGCATAAAGAAAATCTGTAAAGTTGTATGTAACGAAAGACTAAGAGTGTCTCAGAATTCCAAGCGATATTCGTTATAAAAGTTACAGAGTCAACGCCCGGTCCTACCTAAAACGGCTCATTCTACATTCCTCTGTCGCCCCAAGGTCTACATCACTATGTGTGCAATTTACTTAAGCTCAGGCCGGCGCCTAAATGTGCACCGCAAAGAAGAAGGCGTGTTCAGTATACATGGGCAGCAGTAGTGTTGATGGCAGGATGCTCATTTCAGGAGATCGCTGTGTGTTTCAGTGCTAAGGGCAAAATGCACTTTATTTGGCTTCTTTCTGAAGTAGATGCAATAAAAGGAATCATTTGTGTTACGATTTATTTACTAGCTAAGGCAGAACAGGCAGGGCAATACCCAGATGTTGCGAAGATTTGTGTCAAGCGGCATTTTAATGTAAGACAATTTATTTTTATACCGAGAAGAGTACAAGAGTCTGTCTGTGGTCACAAGTCTTATTTCTAAAAAAAAAGAAAAAGGGTTACATTAATTCCGACTCTCGCTATGCAATCCCGGGCGTCTTCTTCTAGAATCAGGCGACTGTAAGTATGTTTTGGTTACTTAGTTATAAGGTATTTGGGCATTGACTGTTCAAAATGTGGAGTTTTGCGCAGCGCTTAGAGATAACAGCGTTTGTGTGTGTGTGTGTGAGGGGGAACAGGGTCACATCAACCGGTAGAGTGAACTGCCTGTCAGAAGCAGAGGCACGCAAGGTCTGTCTTAACTGCGGCTTGTGTATTGCATCATCACTGTGTCTGTCACGCGACTCTGTTGCCCTATCGGGCTTGAACTGATGGTAAAACTAACAACATTATTAACTGTCTTGATATTTACTTTGAAAGTGAGCTGACGCATCGTGATTCTGGTAAGGGGGCTTTAACCTATTCCGATGCTTGCTTGTGGTGTTTGGCCAATCACAATGCACTGGGTCATCTGGCCAATCAGAGCAGACTGCGCTTGTCGTAGGAGGGGGTTTTGTTGAAAACGACGTGTTTGAGAGGGGCGGGGCATAGAGGACTTACAATAAATGTACAGTATTTGAAAAATATTGTTTTTTGAACATTAAAGCATGTCAACATATTCTGTTACACCAAATACACAAAATAATGATCTTTAAAATAGCATCATATGACCCCTTTAACTCTTAGGGATGCATCACTACATACATTTCATGTCATGACAACTCTCGGAGGGATTTACATGGTAATGTACATGACAATGTTAAATATTTGGTCTTGGCGGAATAGATCTGGCTACTTGCTGGCTTGCGACAGAGGCCAGTAGACAAGAGACTTGGTCTACTGAGCCTAATACATTCTAGCAACATGCTTGCTGTGAGCATGTAAGAGCGAATATTCTGGTCTGCTAATATAGAACATATCATGGAAATAAGCCGCCCATACTACGCATTACAGAATCACCTCATAGGGCAGATTCTAGTATACAGTTGGAGCTGGGGAAGGTGGAGGTTTTCTGAAGCAAGCTGCAACTGCTACGTAAAGCACTAGTCATATATTTGAATATTGAGCAGCGAGCTCATTTGCTATCGATACAGGAGAGAACCAATCAGCTGGGCCATGTGATAATGATGTCATTAGGTTAGATTGAGTTAGACCTATAGGACTGCACCATCTAGAGTTTCATGACAGAACTCTGTATTTATATCTATAGAATTTAAAAAAAATTTCATATAATTAATATTATCTAACTCCCTTTTTTAATCATGCAAAGAAACCTGAAAATAATGCATCATGGTTTCCACAAAATATTAAGCAGCACCACTGTTTTCAACATTGTTAATAATATGAAATGTTTCTTGAGCAACAAATCAGTATATTAGAATGACTTTTCTGAAGGATCATTTAGCACTGAAAGACATGAGTAATGATGCTGAAATTCAGACTTTGGCATTCAAGCAGGAATAAATTTACATGTTAATCATTATAATTAATTCTGAAAATGAAGCTTATTTGTTAAATTGTAATATTTCAGAAAATGTCGATTTTTTAAACTGTATATGTTTGTGCATAAGAGTCCTTTCTTCAAAAACATATAAGAATCTTAGTCCGAGCTGTTCATATCCGTTTGTTCTGTAGTGTATATAGGGATGTTTTCTTGAGCCTTCTCGTCTTAGATACATGTAGTATGTTTACTTTGTCATCAAGGGTTTTTTCTTAATCTTACCTCAGATGTGGAGGTGGAAATGGCCTCGTTCGCTTGGATGCTTGGAAATAATTGTTTTCTGTTCTCCTGAGACTTTCTCGGTGCTATTGATTTGCTCGAGCTTTAAGTAAATGCCCCCAGAGCTGAAGTAAAGCTAGTTCACTGTGTACTGATCTTAAAAAAGACCCAGTTCAGTATGGTCACTGCTGGCTATCTAGATGGTGCTTTAGTCACTGTTAGAGGAATGTTACTCAATTTTGATTTTATGTTGACTTTACAGTAGGAAGTTGCTGATTTCACGTGATATCTCTTCTTTTTTCTAGCCTTTCATGTCATCCCGTTATCCTGGCGGCCCCAGACCTCCTCTCAGAATACCCAACCAGGTGCTTTTCCATTTCAGTTTAGTTTTAATACACAATGCCATCTCAATATAGAAATACAAACTAATAATGGAGTGATTGGAGCTTTAAATGTTTTATTGTAGTCTTGTCTAATTGACTTGCTGTGAGTCATGCTAAGACTTTTCAGCCAAGACTAATATTTCCCTCAAATAATATATTTTTTTCCTTTTCCTGTCGCTTAAGGCTATACATTTTATTTCCAGTCAGACTGCATGAATGTGATATTTTGGGTCCTGATCTAATGTCATAGCCCAAGGGCACCTAATGGGCCTTATCTACTCCTGCTTGGAAGATGTTGACAAGTGTATGTTAATTTGTACTGTATCTTACTGGTTCAGGCGTTAGGTGGAGTCCCTGGAAACCAGCCGTTATTACCCAGTGGTATGGACCCATCAAGACAACAAGGTTTGCTTGCAATTAAACCTTACAATGTGAATCTCATAAAGAAATATTTGGGTCATATTTAACACCTGAATCAAAACGAAAAATAAATTATATTTTACGTAAAGAAAATGAAGCCTATTTTATGTAGCGCAATTTGTCGCATGTATGACATTATTATTCATACAATTAAGCACTTTGGCGCTTTCCTCCGCCCCATCAGTAATTCCATTATCGTAATGCGAGAAAAAAAAATCTCATTCTCATTATGGTAATTCAGTAATGAAAATCAAGTCTGGACAAGTTTTATTTTTTAATCATCATAAATTAAATAATAATGTTGTTTTGTTTCATGTTATAATAATGAGAGCAATTGCTTGATGGTTAATTGTCATGAAAATATTATGATCCTAAATTAAAATAGGTTCAATGTATATATATATATTATTCCTATATTAAATATCGACCACTTGTTTATATAATTATTCTAATATCGTATATTACTATAAGTAATCGAGGCGAATATTTATATTACCGATATAATGCAGCATTATTATATAGGTCAATATATCTAATAGAATGTAAATTGACAATCATTCAATTCAATATATATACAGTATATATATATATATATATATTATATATTACATTTATTTTGTTTAAATTTTTGGTGGCATTCTGTACTGCTTTTAATGAGATTCAACTATGCATTTACCACATCATTTCATCTGATCATTTGATTGGACATGTTCACACCAAATATGGGGCGGGGCTTATGCGAGAATGACTCCGCCGGCAGAATGGGTATGGTACTCCCTGGGCCACCAGGTATGATCGCATCACAGCCGTATGTTTTGATCGTCTCTAAAGGGCTGGCATTCGGCTCAGACTAGGATTGGTCTGGTCGACATAGTTAGATCTTTTTTTGTTTCAGAGGCAGCAGAAAATCATGCGATTCGTTCAAGGGCATTAGTCGATTAATCGCACGTTTATTAATAAACCATTAAATCATTATAATGAGCCTTTAGTTTTTCCTACATAGCTCTAATAAGGCGCTCAGTCACATACTCATAAAGCTTGCGCACAGTGCACCAGCAGAATGTCAATGAATGATTTATTAATAGTGTCCAGGGAAAAAACATAAGTAGACTGGCAATTAACATTTTAATAATTCACGGTGATAAACAAGTGCTTTCTTGTTTTTGGTTTAAGAGATGAATTCGGCGGCGACACTCGACTCGTCATCTTCTGAGTAGCTGCTGCGGGTCTTGATGGCGAGGTTTCTACGGATTATCATGAGATCTTAGGAATTAGTTCAGCTTTCTATATAATATTTTTTAAATTGTCTTAAGGCAAAGTATATGACACAGAGTTTCGCGGCATTACAAGTGGCACAGAGACGCAGAGACGGGCAGAAATGCTATCATGTTTGGTCTTTCATTATTTATACAAAAGGGCAGTCGGTTTTGTTTACAAGTATTGAAAGATGTATTACTCATTATCTGAATTCACTGGCAAAACTGACTTGAGTATTTAGGAGTAAGTGAGCTCACCGGCGCCTCCATCTGTCCTGCTGTGAGTGAGCTTCTACACTCCGCACAGACACTAACGCACATTTCTCTAGCTTAACAATTAGTATTGAGCAAGTCATAGTAAGTTGTCTATACTTAGCTATATTTCAGGTGATAAGCCATATTTGAGGTCGATGAATGATAGGCGAGCGTATTGGAGTCCTGTCCTGCTATGAACTGTATTACCATAGACAGTACCAGTCCCGTTAACGATCTGTTAGTCACAAACTGTCATGACTTCACGCTGGGGATTTTTTTTTCCACTAGGTCGACTCATTAAAATTTTGTGTCGAAAGCCAAAGATCTCTCTGGATCGACTAATGATTAGTCGACTATTAGGGGGCAGCCCTAGATCTCTCATCGAAACTAAATGCAAAGACACTTCACTACATTTCTTTCTATCTTTCCAGGCATATGGAGGAGGCATGAGACCACCACTCAATGCTCTTGGGGGTCCTGGGATGCCTGGGATGAATATGTACGTACTTCCTATTACACTAACAAGTACTTGCCTAATAACAAAGATTATTTCCTACTTAGCCATACAATAGTCAATGAGTACAACACGTCTCTCCCTATTACAGGGGTCCCGGAGGAAGACCGTGGCCAAATCCACCAAATTCCAACTCGGTGAGTCATTTCTCCAATCAGTCCTTGTGAAAAGTCAGCCACTACAGCTGTAGGTAAATGTTTGCACTTGAAGAGCATCGGATTTGTTGACATTCTCTCTGTTTTTTCTGTCTGATCGGATCCACGTGGCATTTAAGATCCCGTACTCCTCAGCATCTCCAGGGGGATATGTGGTAAGTGCTGTGACCCTCTCAATTTACAGCCACGAATGCTCACGTCCAGCTGTTAGACATGCATCAGATCGCAGATAGTTCTGTGTCCTCAGTCGTGGAAGCCAATAAATGTTGTTACTAGTCATTACTAGAAAATATTTAAATACTGTTTGGTCAAAATTTTTTTTTGTTATTAAAATAAGTATCTGCTGCTCACCAAGGCTGCATTTATTTAATCAAAAATACAGTAAAAACAGTAAAATTGTGAAATATTATTGCAGTTTAAAATAGCTGTTGTCTATTGTAATATATTGTAAAATTTAATTGATTTCTGTGATCAAAGCTGAATTTTCAGCATCATTACTCCCGTCTTCAGTGTCACACGAACCTTCAGAAATCATTCTAATATGCTGATTTGGTGCTCAAGAAACATTTTTACATTTTAAGTAGAAAGACTGAAATTGTATTTTCTAGATACATTTAGGAGATGCAAAATTACAATTTTAAGTACTGTTTTATGAAAAAATAAAATAAAATAAAAATGATCTGCCAGTGAGGTCAGAAAAAATATTTTCTCTTTGAATTAAGTTTATTTTTATGGCTGGGGTCTAGCCTTCGCATTTTTCTTTGCCTTTAAGCATAAACTCACTTAATTTGGATAGTTTCTTGTAAAACTGCAATCTTAAAGGATCATTTTTGCTCTCTAGCAAATGTGTTTTGATTTAAGACTGTTTAGACATTTGTACTGGATATAGTATTATATTAATAGTAATATATTGATATGTATATTTGTTTAAATGAGGCACAATTTCACAATCTCAGCTTGTAGAATGACATCTAAAAAACTGGTGAAAAATCAAGTGAAAATCTGCACAAGCAATCTAGACAGACATTGCCAGATACATTGAAGCACATTTGAGATACCCAGTGTGATTAAACACGTCATTTTAAGACATTTACACAAGATATTCGGAGTTAAAAAAAACTCGCTAGTCATAACCAGGGTCCGAGCGAGATGATTTGTGGAAGGGATGCTGTGGTAGAACCCCCCCCCCCCGCTCATCTGAGAATGCAGTCGCAGACAGATCAGCTGCTTCGGGAAAGCATGATTCCCGAGTCAGGCAGTAAAGGGTCTATATAACTAATTAGATTTGGGAGAGGGAGGATGAAGCAGATATGCACAGTGCTGACCACAGCAAGGGCCTCAGGCCTCTGTCATGAACCACACACACACAGGACTGTCTTCACAATTGCACCTGTACATGCCATAAGTGCATGCAAATATAACTAATTAATCTGTGTTACATGAGATTCAGAACAATATTTGTCTTCTCTCTTTCTCAGGGTCCACCCGGAGGAGGAGGGCCCCCGGGGACTCCCATCATGCCTAGCCCTGCAGGTAGGACTGCAGAAGATAGTTTTTCATGCAAATATGAATTTAATTATGGATAGATATATTGAGGGGGAAAAATAAAATAAAATAAAATTAATATAATATAAAAAAAGTTCAACACATAACAAACGATAAAGTAGATATATTATATATATTACACTATATATAATTTATATAAATATTTTTAATAATGTATTGTTTAATTATAAAATGTTTATATTATAGCTTAACCTAATAGAACATTTCTTATTTAAAAAAAATTTTTTTTGAAAATATAAAGCAAAACTAAATAAAATAAAATTGTTTTCAACACACATTAGTACACAATCACACATATGCATTTTATTTTTACAATAAAATTATGTACTTATCTAAAAATATCTTCATCATACTGTTAAATGTTTTATTTATATATATTTAAATTTAAATTTTAAAGGTGATATCTGATAGGCTTACTTTTACTTTCATATAAATGTTAATAGTATTTTATAACGAATAACTATTTTTTATGTATTTATATTATCCATCTTTTTATTTATTTCAATCATTTTTTGTTTTTAAAACTTATAAATATTTATTTACTTACATAATTAACTGTGTCTTTAGTGACCAAAAGTGTCCAAATACATTTTCCAGCCTTATCAGTTGAGCATTGGCTGAAACTTGTTGATGCACTTGTATGTTTGGCTCTTCCTCTACAGACTCGACAAACTCTGGAGAAAATATGTACACCATGATCAACACAGTGCCGCCCGGAGGAAACAGGCAAAATGTAAGAGAGCCTGATGAGTTTAAAATATTTACACACATGCAACTCAGTTCATATTGAGCTGCATTTGTTCATTCTGTACTTACTGACAAAACTTTCTCTGTAGTTTTATATAATGTTAAATGAGCTTGTGTGTGTGTTTAACAGTTCCCTATTGGTCCGGGTGGAGATGGTCCGATGGGCGGCATGGCAGGAATGGAGCCTCATCACATGAATGGATCATTAGGTAAGAGCTTCTCTAATACAAACAACCACTTTAGAACGTACTCTTAGACATCTTTGAGTGCTGTCCACTTACTTTGCTTGGAGAGTATCAAAGCATGTCATAATTCAATGTGAAATCGCAGCTTTCGTGCTTGAATTCCTGATTTGTTGTCATTTTTTGTCTTGCGTGATTATGCCACCTTGTGGTCATTGAAGATTAATCGTGCATTTTAAAAGTACTGCCTTTGCAACTATACATCTACAGTATAATTTAAAAATCCGAAATCTATATGATTTCTTTAGGGTCAGCTGACATGGACAGTATCCCCAAGGTAAGAGTTGTTGTTTCATATTTTAATTAGGACTGTCAATTTATTAATATTTCAATCAAATTCATTACATGATAGATGGGCATTTTTGGTTTCTTGTCTTGTTAAAAGTTCAGCTTTTATTATAATTATTATTATTAAAATGTGTTAAATTGACAGCCCTAATATTCATACACAAACCTTTTTGGACTGAACAATCACACTATCTATCTGTACAGAACTCTCCTGGTAACCTAAGCATGAGCAACCAGCCTGGAACTCCTAGAGATGACGGAGAAATGGGCGGAAATTTCCTCAACCCTTTCCAGAATGAGAGTGTATGTCATTTCCTGTGTTGCTAGTGCATTTGTGCTAAAGATTTACTCAAACTCAGGTCATCCAAGATGTGGAAGAGTTTGTTTCTTGATCGGAACAGATTTGAAGAAATGTAGCATTCCATCACTTGCTCACCAATGGATCGCTGGCTTGCAGTGAATGGTGGCCATACCTTCCCAGAATGTAGATTCCAAACGCGCTGATAAAACATTACAGTAATCCATATGATTTTAGTCCATCAATTAATGTCTTGTGAAGCAAAACGCTGCATGTTTGTACAAAACAAATCCATCACTAAGGCCTAGAGTCCTCTATCCATAATATTACATTCTACATTAATAAAAGTAATCTCTTCTGAATCAGAAAAGAAATATGCACAGATCAAGCACCATTTACTAATGAAAACAGTTCTAAACAAATATCTCGGTGGATTTTGATGTGAGAGGATGACAGCAGATGGACCTTTTCACAGAATGAAGTGTTATTATGGATTATAGACTTGTATTTTGGCCAGAAGCAATGATTTAAAGTTAAAACGCCTTGATGGATCTGTTTATTACAAACATGCAACTTTTCACTTCTCAAGATATTAATTGACGGACTGGAGATTACTTGTGGATTATTGAGATGATTTTATCAGCTGTCTGGATTCTCGTTCTGACGGCACCCATTCACTGGCAGGTCGGATCCCTTGGTGACTCCAGATGATTGAATGCTAAATTTCTGCTCGCATGTACTTGCCTGATGTAGAGAAACACTCTCAAGTGTGCATGCCAAGGATGTTAATGAGTTTGAGTCCAATTTCAGCAGATTTTTCTATTTTAAGTTTAACAAATTGGCGCTTTAGTAGATTCTTAAAAACCCGCACTCAATAACCGCTTCTCTTACCTCTAATGTCGTCTTGGGCGAATCAAAAAAAAAAAAAAGTATTCTCCAAACATGACCATGAGTGTGTGAAGACCTCATTTGGAAATCCTGGTGGATTCCACCACATGACATGGAACTTGTGCAAGCGCGCTGTAGCCAGCCCTCTTCTGCTCTCTGAAGAATATGGGTCCAAGCCTCTCCTTTCTCTCTCCTTCCTTCGTTTCCTTTTTTCTTCAAATGTCATTCTTTCACCTCCTCACATCGAGAGACAAAGCTGAAACACATTGGGCTGAGAATGACGCATCAACAGCCTGTCTATATTTACGTATATCTTCGTGTATATATGTGGGTGTACATTCAAAGTTACATGTGCATGTGTGTATGAAAGAACATATATTGATCCTAGAAAGAGAGACGATGGACTTGAACTGTTTTTAACGAAAACAAAATCATATTTTCTTGAAATAAGATGTAAATTGACAGATCTATGTAAACGGATTTATCGCGGGAAACACTTATTGAGATGCAGTGGGGGTCGAGTTCGTAAAATGGCAGAATCGCAATGCTAAAAATCAATTTCCCAGCGAGGACGCACTGTAATTGATTCTTAATCGTCTTTGTGTCATCGATGAGAGAGTTTGATTCGTATTTTATTGAAACGGGTTGAGTTGTCGTTAACGGAAATGTGTTCGTAATTCCAACTGACGCCTGTAATTGATCATTTCCTACTTCATTCGGCCTTCTCACATCTGTGCTCCTCAAATGCAGTCCAATCTGATCAACACCCTGGAGGTTTTGTTTGTATATACAGGAGATTTATTTTTCAGGACGATGCCTACGAAGAACAGCCATTCCATACGTACACTTAAAAAAATTCTTAACTTGGGGACGCGAGAGGAACGTCCTCCGAAACTGAACTTGAGATCGTCGCACTAGCTTCAGTTACCGAAGAATATTTCTGTCATGTTTTGAAAATACTCCTAATCATGTGACGTACACAGATACAACGTTTACTGCTCTTATATTACGACGTTTGCTTTGTGAAAATCTTTGCATGTGAATACAGGAAGTAAGGATGATTTTTTGGAAAAAGGAAACTGGTCCATTCAGAGCAAGGGCACATGGATGGGAATTATAATTCCGTGAATCTGTCATTCTAATAATCAACTTATTTATACAGCCGTTGTTGTGTCACCCGGAGAAACTGTGATTTGCTTTGATTTTTATTTTTATTTTTTTCAAGTGGAGTTATTATTATTATTAATATTATTGCAGAATTTCAAAAATATATATATGTGGATTTTTTTTATAGCTTGGGGATCTGATTCATCTGTGTCTCTGTGAATTATTTAAAACAATACTGTACAATAACTGAGGTGTTTTCGTGTTTATTTGTAATAACATTTGCCCTTTTTGCCCCAGATTTTTTCCTGACTATGAGAGAGACCCCATCATGAGTGTACAACATTATCATTTGACTTATTTGATGTTTGATTTTTGATTTTGTGAAGTGTTTATTTTCTACCTTGTGTTGACTTTTGTAAATACACAGAGAAGTTTTGGATATCCTATACTGATATAAAGCTTCTCATTGCTGTTTAACAGACTGACAAATCATTTCGCTTGTTTTTTTATGTGTGATTTTGTATGCACTAGTGTTCATTGACATTTTTTTCTGTTTACATAAGAGAAAACATACAAATTGTAGCTTTTTATAATATACAGATTAACATTTTATAATATTTATGTGCAAATGGTTAAGGTTTAGCAAGATTAGCCAGATTATTAGTTAATTGTCTTAAATACAAGTCACTGATACTATTTTGTTGATTTGATTTTATCTGTTCGGTAAAATTTAATTGCATTATTTATCATTGCATATTGGTTTCTGGTCAAGCCTATAATTTTAGATCAGTTCAAGCCCGTTCACTCCAATAACTATAAGGTTTTAAAAATCGCTCTGTAGCCCATTCTTACCAAGAAAGATAACGTTTTAGTAATTGTTTTTATTCTGTGAGAATAGTGAAGTCTTAATATTATCAAATGCTCCAGCTCTTCTAAAGTGGGTTGGATTCTGATTGGCTGTTAATGTTTGTATCGTTCATTAGCTGGAAAAAAACAATTGTGAAAAATACCGCGGTATTGCGGTACCATTCCTCGGTGTAGTTTTACTTTCCTGTAGACTTTCTCATATAATTAGAATGATTATTAAATCTTTATATTTATTGTCCTTGGTGTGAACAAGCCTTTTCATAACGTTAAATGTTTTTCTGATGACCGATAAATAAGACACACTGACAGGGCCAATAAGAAATCCGGCCCATACAACTACAAGCAAAGGGATTATTCGCAGGGCCATCGAAAGTTGGTGGAAAAAAAAAAAAAAAAAAAAAAAAAAAAAAAAAAAAAAAAAAAAAAAAAAAAAAAAAAATAAAAAAAAAAAAAAAGAAAAAAAAAAAAAAAAAAAAAAAAAAAAAAAAAAAAAGAAAAAATAAAAAAAAAAAAAAAAAAAAAAAATAAAAAAAAAAAAAAAAAAAAAAAAAAAAAAAAAAAAAAAAAAAAAAAAAAAAAAAAAAAAAAAAAAAAAAAAAAAAAAAAAAAAAAAAAAACAAAAAAAAAAAAAAAAAAAAAAAAAAGAGAAAAAAAAAAAAAAATAAAAAAAAAAAAAATAATAAAAAAAAAAAAAAAAAAAAAAGAAAAAAAAAAAAAAAAAAAAAAAAAAAAAAAAAAAAAAAAAAAAAAAAAAAAAAAAAAAAAAAAAAAAAAAAAAAAAAAAATAATAAGAAATAACTCTTAAATTAGCGAAAGTCCACACTCACAAACATCAAGCACGGTTTTTCATGGTAGGCGCGCTTTCTTCGGTTAAAAGTGATAAAATAATTGAGGCTCAATCGAAATAAGGCGCGAATTAAACTGCTCGCTTCATTTTGACAGAACCACTGAATCTGAAGAGCGCTCGAGTCCCAGGCAGAATGAGGAGCACGCGTCGTCGTTCGTTTATGACGCTATTCCCCGATGTAAATAATAATTGAATTTTTTAGGTGCATCAAGCTCCTGCAATTCTTCCATCTTATCAGTGATGAATTACATCCGTGACGGCCGTCGTAGCACTCGCTCCGCAGCTTTAATCTCTCTCTCCCAAAAAAAAAAAAAAAAACCCCCCCCCCCCAAAAACCACAAACCCCCACCCTCCCCCCCCCACAACACCACCCCCCCCCCCCCCCCCCCACCCCCCCCCCCCCCCCCCCCCCCCCCCAACCAAAAACCCCCCACCCCCCCCACCCAAAAAAAACCGGCCACCAATAAAACACACATGGCGATTACATCACAATCCATGTGTTGTAAAGCACGGCAGCACAGCAGGTTGTGTGTGTGAGATGGGTGTGTGAATACATAGTGTGTGTGAATACATAGTGTCCTGCAGCTTGCAGAAGTATTCAGCTTGGTCGTCCAAGTTGGCCAGAGTTGAGATCACCTGGCATCGGCCTTGATAAGAGAGAAACGAGCTGACCTCCTGTTATTTCAACACTCCACATCTTTGAACGAGGCCTCATGGATCAGAAGGAACGTTAGATATGGACGGATCCTGCGAGAAGGGACAAGAAAGCGTCGGACCCGGTGGAGGTGCAGATGTGCCAGTCCATCCTGCCCTGCCATGCAAACCACCAGGGAGAGCTGGGTGCAGGACAGCTGCTGAAGTGGATGGACACCACCGCCTGTCTGGCAGGTGAGTGGGACAGTGTGCTGTAGATGCAGATGTGGGATGGAGTTCAGGGTTGGTAACCAGCTTTTTTGATTGCCTTCACACATTTATTGAATGGTTATATCATGACTTATAATCTGACATTGTCATTTGTTCCAAATTGAAAATGGAAAAAAAGTTTTCAGTTAAATAATTCATTTCATTTCATTCATTTAGATTTGTATACTAAATATTTTTATTTTGAAGTAAAAAGTCAGGTTATTAGGGTACGATGCCCCTTTCAGACCTACTCTGTAAAAAAAATTCCGTAAAATTTATGGCAAAAAACCGGCAGCTGTGGTTGCCGGAATATTACAGTAAAAAATACAGTAGCAACGTTTTAGGTTTTACGGTTTTAACTTAAATTTACAGTTAAATACCGTAATTTCATTAACTGATATAATGTTAATATACCAACCTATTGAAGTACTGAAATACAACTGTTTTGTACCTTTGTAATACACTGATAACCACCAAGTGCAGGTGGTGATGAGAAAGTCACAAGATGAACCAAAGCCCATCACAAGCAGCTTTTAAATAATAAACCTTTGTACATATATAGAAGATGTGCACGCGCTTCGTGTCTTCAAGCCAAATACAAAACACCATCATGGTAACTCACATGAAACTTAAATAATGCAATAAACATTTATTTAACAGCATTAGGTGTAACACACAGCCCTAATATACAAAACTGATAAGAAAAAACTAAGAAGAAAGTTATTTCAACAAAAAAACATCAAATTTGAAATGTAACGCAGGGAATTCTTGGAATGTCAATTTATGGTTATTCACTGTAAATTATACGGTCTTTTTCACTTCCAAAAACGGTATACTACCGTAAAATTAATGTCCAATACATGTAATGTCCAATACAGTTTTTCACCGTATATAGTAGGGGAATTTACCGTTAACCATTTAACAGGGTTTTACTGTAGCAGTTTTACAGTCTTTTACCGTTAAATTCAAGGTCATTTTTTACAGCGTAGGAACTAGAAAACCAGCAGTGCATGTTGTGAATGGTGTTGTTTTAATTAATTTAACAATTTCAGTTATAAATTCACTTGATATTTAACATTTTAAGCATCTTCATGATTCATCGCAACCTGTAGGCCAGTTGGGGGAATCATTATGTCTAAATGTAGAGTGTATTGCTATTATGACATGAGTTTAATCTGTTGTTTTTCTGATTATTATTTAATCATTTTAAATCACCAAATATAGTTATTATTCATATTAAATATTACAATAGTTTATTAAATGATTAGAATATTTATTATTCCATTCTAAATCATTAAATATGAAAATTACATTAAAATATAATTATTCAGTTATAATTTTGACATATTTAATATCTAAATTATTAGCAGACAAAGATTTGAAGTAATGAGCACTTAAAGTTAAAATAGAAATATTGATTTAGTGTGAAAAGTAGCAACTGACATTGATTAGTATTTTAATTTCAGAGGTTGTATGAGTAGTAGGCCCTTTATGACAATTCAAAGTGCTTCAAAGTGGACTTTGTACCGTAAAGTACTGGAGTGTCACAAAGATTCAGCTTCAGGAATACAGTATGCAACACACCAGTTTCAAAGTAATAATCAATAAAAAAGCTATATAAGTTTAATTCTACGCACTGTAAAAAATTCTATTGTGATATTTTAACACAGAAAATGACTGTAAAAATGCTACAGTAAAAACCTGTTAACTGTTTAACAGTAAGTTTCCATACTATATTTGGTGAATAAATGTAATTACATTTAATGTGATTCTACAGTAAAAATACTGTTAAAAATACGGTTTTTGGAAGTGAAAAAGAAAAAGTCATTGTATAATTTACAGTGACAAAAAACGTAAATTGACACTCCCAGAATTCACTGCATCATGGAAACTTCAGTTGTTTGTTTTTTGTGATTGAATAACAAGTTTCTTTTTAGTTTTTTATTATCAGTTGTGTACACTTTAATCTTACATCTAATGTTGTTAAATTAATGTTTATTGCATTATTTCAGTATCATGTGTCACCATGGGATTTATTGTTTGTGTGAATGACACTGTGCAACTTATATATACAAGTATTGTCCTCCTCAGCTCGCAGACAAGCTGTTTGTGATGAGTTTTAGTTTGCGATCATGTTTTTGGTGGTTATCAGTGCATTACAATGGTTCAAAACAGATTTTAGTACTTAAATATGTTGGTTTATTAACATTATATCAGTTAATGAAATACGGTATTTTATCGTGAATTTAGATTAAGTCTGTAAAACCTAAAATGTTGCTACCATATTTTTTACGGTGAAGTTCTGGCAACCCCAGCTGCCGGTATTTTACCATAAATGTCACAGATTTTCTTTTACAGTGTGGTCTATATGTCCCAGGTACTCGTCTTACCCTAGTGGGACATGATCGTCCCCTTTCATGGTTTTTGTGCAATAACAACTAAATCAGCAAATGTTTCCATTTATTTCCCTTAATAATATGATGCATCATCACCCTGTAGACATACTAAAGATAAAAATACGTAACTATTGAGTAGTAAATGTTAAATTGCTTAAATATCCTATACTGTAAATCCATTTGGATGAAGTCTTGCCAATGAGATAGAGATCTTTAATAAATTGCAAAAGCGAGAACAGCAAGCACACGACTGACCTGCTAAAGCAGTAAAAAAAGTCCTTTTTCCAAAACAACCTAGTGTGTTATCAACCCATCAGAGTAGGTTGAGAATTAAGCAGTCACCTTTAGACTATGAACGAGGAAGGTAAGTAGCATCTATCCTCCTTTTACCCACAAATCTTGTGTGAATCCATATTTCTCCGTCACTGAAGAAAAGGGGCTTGAGGAAGGCACACATCAATGATTTACACGTGTCTTCTCTTATAGTAGACTCTCCATCTCCTTCCTGTTTCTGTTCCAGTTAGACACATGAAATATAAATAACGGTTACAAGTAAATTTGAACAAGAATTGTGTACCCATCTTTGAGGGTTCATTTAGCGGTTCATGTTATAAATCTCTTTTTTCTTCATTTCGTCCTTTAAACTGAAAGACATGCAGGAATGGCGTGTGTCACGGCTTCCATGGATGATATCCAGTTTGAAGAGACTGTAAGGTACTAGAGTGTGTCCTATATCACGTAAATGAAAATTTACTCACCTTCTTGCCATCCAAGATGTAGATGAGTTTGTTTATTGATCGGAACAGATTTGGAGAAATGTAGCATTACATCACTTGCTCACCAATGGATCCTCTGTAGTGAATGGGTGCCGTCAGAATGAGAGTCCAAAAAGCTGATAAAAACATCACAATAATCCACACCACTCCACTCCATCAATTAACATCTTGTGAAGCAAAAACTGCATGTTTGTAAGAAACAAATCCATCATTAAGGTGTTTTAACTTTAAACCGTTGCGTCTGGCCAAAATATGCATCCATAATCCATAATAATGATTCCTTCAGTGGAAAAGTCCATCCTTTGTTGTCCTCTCAAAATCCACCAACATATTTGTTTAGAGCTGTTTTAGCTTGTAAATGGTGCTTGATCTGTGCATATTTCTCTCCTGATTCAAGACAACCTTTTCACAAGAGAAGGCAATATTATTGATATATTTTAGCCAGAAGCCCAAAGTGGTTTCCTACAAGTTTAACAAATGGCTTAACGCAGCTTTTTGCTTCACAAGATGTTAATTGATGGACTGCGAGTGGGTGGTTATTGGATTATTGTGACATTTTTATCAGCTGTTTGGACTCTCATTCTGACGGCACACCAGTACACTGGCCGAGGATTCTATTGGCCGGGTCCTTTTTTGGAAGCAAGGATGTAAGCTACATTTATCCGAAAAAATTTTCTGGGGAAGCAACAAACTCATCCACATCTTGTATGGCTTGAGAGTGAGTACATTTATATCATATGTGGGTGAACTGTTCTTTTAACATGACTTATCAAAGTAGAACATCCTAGTTGATCCAGAAACAACAGTCTTAGCATCCAATCAGATTTTAGTAACAGGTCTAAGGTCATGTTTAGAAAATGCTAGATCAAGTGCTTCTTGAGTACCTCACGTTGTGTGATAAATTGATCTGTTATTTTCATATCACATCTCTCTGTATTTCAGGGTTGGGCAGGTTATCAGTATCAAAGCCAGAGTGAACAGGGCTTTCAACACAAGTATGGAGGTAATACAAGGCGAAACACATTTACAGTATTAAATATTAACGGAATAACTATAATGCATTCCTGTGTTTGATCAGGCCTCTGTTTTTATCAGGTAGGCATCTATGTAACAGTACAGGAGGTGCTCAGTGGGGTGACAAAGAGGGTTTGCGTGGCCTTCTCCACGTTTGTCGCCAAACCAACAGGAACACACAAGGTGAGGAAACGTCTCTGTCAAGAATGCACCATAGAATTTGGGGTAAATCATCCCATTAAGCCAACTTGAATCTAAATATTACACTACTGATTAAAGGTTTTGGGTCAGTAAGAGGCTCTAATATTGAAGAACAAATATTGGAAAAATGAACATGGTTTCAACAAAATAGTAAAGCAGCAAGAACTGTTTTCACCGTTGGTCAATTAATAAGAAATGTTTCATGAGTACCAAATCGGCATATTAAAATTATTTCTGAAGGATTGTGTGACATTGAAGACTGTGAGTATGTTGCCTGAAAATTAGCTTGCATCACAGGTATAAAATTCTATTTTACAAAATATATGTAAACAAGAAAATAGTTTTTTACAGTGGCAAACTTCACCAAATTATATGATTTAATGTATTTCTAATCAAATAAATGCAGCCTTGATGAGCAGATTTATTTCAAATAAGTTTAAAAATTGGGTTTATAGATATATGGACACATTTAAGCCCATTATGTGTTGTTTTATGTAAATGTATTTTTTTATTTTGATTGATTTTTTAATTAGTCAGCATAAACTAAATTAAAGAACTAATGATGGATTAAGAACAAATATTTATTAAAGTTGTAATATTTGGCATTTTTTTTCATCAGCATGGATTATAATTACAGACAGAGAATTAAGACTTACTCATGGCTAAAGAATATTTTTAAATATTTTCATTTAATATGGATATCAACAGTTTTTCATTTTTATGAACAACGGCAGCTGCAACTGCAGCTCTTTAAATCCTTCTATTAAATTCCAGAATATTGTTTTAAAATACCAAGTAAAAACGTAATATGTCACATTTGTTTTATTCATTTTAACTATCAATATTAGACAATTTTGTAACTGGATACTAGTAAAATAGCATCTTTGTAGGGCTTCTCAAACAGCTAAATTTTAATGTGGCAGCTACAGTGTCTGTCAGAGAGTAGCGACATATGATAACAGTGACAAACATGTGCATACAACTTCTCTCTTGCTTTGACTTTATGTATGTAAAAAATATAATTATTCCTAAATATTCACTGATATCTATTTCTGCAGGTGTCTCTGAAACGCTTGGACGTTCAGGGCTCCGTAGAGGAAGTGCTGTTATATTCACTAGCTTCAGAGAGACGACGACTCCCTTCTACAATGAAGAGGCCTTCAAGAACCTCATGAAGGACTATTACAACCTTCAAAACAAGGGTTAGCACTTTCCTTCAACTCTGTCATTAAATTAGTATATACTTGTGTCTGCTTACGAGGTTCTGAGATGTATGGTGTATCAAGTGATTTGCAAGCTATTATGTCACACCTCAGTTTACTCCAGGAGATTGGACTTCTAATAACTCCACCAAGTCATGGAAACAAACTTCATTGGCAATACATCCTTAAAGAACAAATGGTGATATTAAAATCACTGCCCAAACACACTGAGTGTCTCCAGTGGAAAGAATCCCATGACAGAGTCAGCCAGAGGACAGACACGAGACTCAACAAGAGCCACAACAACCACAACTTGGCAGTGGGATCAGAAGTTCCAGTCATGAGTCAGTGTGCTGATGAAGTGCATGCTGAACAGGATTTGTTGACATTTCAGGACTGTGTAGCAGGAAGCCCGTCGTGCCCGTGGTGTCGACCGAGCTCATGCGAGTCGAGAGCATCGAGCTGGTACTGCCGCCACACGCCAGTCACCATGGGAACACATTTGGAGGACAGATCATGGCCTGTATAGAGAACGTGGCTACAGTAGCAGCCAGGTACCAGATCCAGGAGCATGTGTATTCATGTTAGATGTTATCTTACGGTGCATTTACACGGGGCGTCAGCATCTACGCTTGATGGAGGGCATGTCTGAAGATTGGTGCTGACGTGACGTCATAACGACAACAGCCAATCACATTAGATTTAGTTTTCTGGCGTTTCATGAACGCGATTGGCTAGCGTCTGCACCAGAGCAGTTGCATAAGGCGATCTGATTGGCTGACGCCTGTGTTGGCGCTTGAAAAGTTGCAAAGTTTTCAACTTCTGCCACGAGCAACGCCAGTGACACGACGCGACGAACCCACAATTCAGTTCGGCAATGCTTGACGTCACTCCATGTAAAGTAAACGAGAGGCGTTGACGCTGACGCCCCATGTGAATGTACCATTAGCACAACAGTGACCGCCATTTTTCCGGAAGCATTTTTCACATTGATTCTCCCCAATTAAAAATGACTTGTGTTAATTATTCTTAGCCATGAACCAAACCATCTATCATGCTTCATCTATTTTATCTAATATACCTATCTATATATTCATGATATCTATCTATCTTCTATCTATCTATCTATCTGTCTGTCTGTTGTTCTGTCTGTCTATCTATCTGTTGTTCTGTCTATCATTCCATCTGTCATGGCCTAAAACGTTTTCAGTCCTTTTGGTCAGGCTTTCTCAAGCCATCATCAAAATTTGTCTAGCCTTGAAAGTTTGTCTCTAGTTGAAATTATTCATTTTGATAAACTTATATAAAAGCATATTTATATAATCTGTTGATTTAAATCTTAATTTCATCTTCTGTCTGTGTGTTTCTGTTCTCCTAGTCTTTTGTGTGGCTACTATCCTTCTCTCGGAGCTGTGGACATGTTTCGATTCCGAGGTCCGTCCAGTGTCGGTGACAGACTGGTGTTTAAAGTGATGGTCAATAATACCTTTCAGACCAGGTGCAGTAGCTACATAACCTGACTGCTATAGATGCACAATCAAAAACAAAACAACCTTCTTTAGAAGCATTTAATTGTCAGGACTGTTAAAGACAACAGCATGCATTTGTAATATGATATATTCAGTTGTCGCACATCACATTAATGCTAGGCAGATTTATTAAGGGAGTAAATGGGGTAAATTTTGATTTCATATTGACATTAATACTAATATCTAATAAACTGAGGAATATTTTAAACACGTTGTTCTCTTATTCTGTGTATCAGTGTGGAGGTTGGTGTTCGGGTGGAGGCGTATAACTGTGAGGAGTGGAATGAGGGGACACCAAGACACATCAACAGTGCCTCCATGATTTATTTTTTTTTTACAATCACAGGACTGATGGTGAGAAAACAGACGTTTCTATGTCACCTACAAAACGCTTGTGAGGTATTTTAACAGTCAGCAACACTCAGAATACTCATGTATATAAAACAGCTCTGAGGCTGTCATATAAGGCTCACATTTACATGGTATCATTTATTTTTAGGAGGGAGGAAGAGATTAGTGGGCTATTGTCAGGAATGAGTATTGCTATGACCAGGTAATTTGCTGTACAGAAAATCGCAGTAAAAGTTCAAACTTGACTTTGTAGATCCCTATTAGAATACATACTCCAAATTTGTTTTCCCAGACAAAACACATTCGTACTCATAGAGTATGAGGGACCAATTTCGTGCCTTGGGACTAGCCCACGTACATCAGGTACACAAAAAAAATATAAATAATGCTGTAATCATTAATAAATGGGAAATGCCTTAATTCAGAATGACAAATTGCATAAGTATTGCTCAAACTGATATAATGAGAAATGTTTCCAAACCTTGTTAAAACACTGGTGTGTTGAATCACGTGAGGGTAGTGTTTTTACCACAATTTTGCGCGAAATGTCAATTTAGAAGTGTTGGTCAAATGAAAATTAATACAGATAATTTTCAGTAAATAGTCACATTAAAGGTACAAGAATTGGTAACTGGATTACATGGCTATAGTGATAATAAACAGTTCTGTACATGGAAAGGACATTATCCGTGGCCAATCTCAAACACCATTGTTTCTCTCCTTATTGTAAAATCCTCGTGCAGCAATAGACCACTGAAAAATATGGAACACGACTCAGACATTAACCCCGACGTGCGTACAGTCGGGAGCAGAATAGGTACGCCCCAAAACCTTTGCCATTAACCCGCCCATGTTCCATGCCAGCGCCGCGGACCTAGCACAGCGAATTAATCATCAGAAGTCTGCAGGGTATTGTGAAGAAAACAAGCGAGCCTTCGGTATCTAGTGAAATATGTGGCAGCCAAGGAAATATAAATTGTTTTTCAGCGTGCAGTGATGTGATGTGGGGTATGGGTTGGTGTTATAGTCAAAGGGCACGGAAAACAAATTATCACGAGCCATTTAACTCGGACATGTGTATGTCCTGCCTCTTGCTAGCGGTAGCCTGTTACATTACAGTACATTTTTTGGAGAAAAAAAAAAATTTCATGACCACATAAACAGAGTAGGAGAGATGGGACGCTGAGGGCGATGATTACAGATCCTGGCACTTACTGACATGCATCTGATCTTGTAAAGTGTGTTAAGTACTGAACGCTTGGAGTTTACACAGTACGCACGTGCGATCGAAAATCTAGAAAGGGAAAGTAAAACGATCGTGCATTCAATGATTCAATGTCTCGCATATTAATATATCCCTAATGCCTGCATTTTACATACAGTGTAATTACCCAACGATTTAACTGCGAGAGAAAGTATTGAAATATATATTTTCCTGTGTTCGCCTCCTTGCCTGCTGTGAGATATTCTGGAAACGGCAGCACTGCGAAACAGCAATCAGATTGCAGAGCTCAAGCATTATTATTACGACACTTCCAAAAAGCGTAAAACAGGCATTTTCATTATAGGGACAAAATCCTGGGTGGTAAAATGGACATGTTAAAACCATATTGCGGGGGGATTTTGTTGCCCTTAACCTTAGCCAACCAGTTCTATGTAGATATCAGAGAACAATTTAAAATATTGTATCAATGCATTCTATGGCACCTTTAAATGGATGATGAAGTTAAGTGAATTGCATTATGGGATACTGTTTTCCACACAATAGCTTCATCTGAAATCACAAAGTATGTGAATCAAAAAGTATGTGTAAAGCATAGTTTGTCAAAATGCTCAGTATTCAATAAACAGTAGGCGCGAAGTACCCAGATGACTAACTACTTTCAGCGAGATTCCATTTGATGGACAATTTACAATCCCAATGAGGCCACAGGAGAGGAGTTGTGAAAACCAGTGAAGCGACGCAAATGACAGTATTATTATAGGTCACACATACATCAAGATTATGTTCATACTACACACATTCATACCATATAGAACACAATTTTCCTCACTTACAAAGTAATTACTTATTTAAAAGAAGTACTTATTCAGAGAGTATAAGATTTCGAGTGCATCCAATGTGTTCTAGTTCTTCGCATTGCTGCTGGTAGAAAAAGAGAAAACTTCCATAACAGTATACATACTGCATGCTACATACAGATGATTCCAAATAAACCCATTGTTACTGAGCAGGACAAGCCTTCTGTACGTGTAACATCTCTGCTCTCTACAGGTGTATTTGGGGTATAACAACGTGGCAGCTCTCACAGTCTTAGCTGGAAAGCAAGTAACATCAATGATAAGGTCATCACTTTGTTTATTCTATATGATGCATCTATGTATGTCTAGCAAGTGGCTAGCGTGCTGAATTTTCTTGTGTTTTGCAGGTAGGAGTCTATGTGCACGAGGAGGCAGATATGCTGTTTAAAAGTTGAGATGAAGATCAAAACTACAGCTTTTCATGCTTTCTTGCTGCTCGCCGACCTGCGGTTACGGCCACAGTGGGACAAAAACTATTTGTAGGCTAACAAGAGTTTATTACATCCCTTTATCTTACTTTGATTGCGCTATAAGTTTTGCAATTACATCAAATTGTTTCTCACCATCTACATCCTTCCATATGTCCTCCAGGTGCTGTGAAGAGGTTGAGAAAGCAGATGAGGAGGAAAACATTTATCACATTAAATGCACCACAGTCAAAGGAAGCAAAATCGGGATTTCGTGGTTCTGTTGTCTAAAAGGCAACCCTGCAAAGATGGGTATGATTCCAGTGCTACCATGAGTGATTCTGTTTTGGATAAATCTTTAAAGAAATGGTACACTCAAAAATGAAAATTTGCTAAAACTTTACTCACTCTCAGGCTGTCCAAGATGTAGATGAGTTTGTTTCTTCATCAGAACAGATTTGGAGAAATTTAGCATTACATCACTTGCTCACCATTTGATCCTATACAGTGAATGGGTGCCGTCAGAATGAGAGTCCAAACATCTGATAAAAACATTACAGTAATCCACACAACTCCAGTCTATCAAATAACATCTTGCGAAGTGGAAAGCTGCATGTTTGTAAGAAACAAATCCATCATTAAGTTGTTTTAACTTGAAACTTTTGCTTCTGGTCTATAATCCATATTAACACTTCCCCTGTTGTCCTATCACATCAAAATCCACCGACATATCTGTTTAGAACTGTTTTGGCTTGTAAGTGGTGCTTGATCTGTACATATTTCTCTCCTGTATCTGAAGAGACGACTTTTTAACTGGATAAAACAATAATAATATGCAGTTATTCACTTCAAATGTCGTTAAGGGATGGATGTGGAGTGGGTGGATATTTGGGTTGTGCTGTTTTCGCCGCAGTTTGGCTCATTCTGACGGCACCCATTCACTGCAGAGGATCCATTGGTGAGCAAGTGATGTAATGATACATTTCTCCAAATCTGTTCTGATGAAGAAACAAATGCATCTATTTCTTGTATGGCCTGAGGATAAGTACTTTCTCTGCAAATTTTCGTTTTTGGGTGAACTATTCCTTTAATGTGAATCTCAAACTGTATTTGTATCATCACAGAGACTCCGGTCTGTCACCATGGCAACAGTTCCACCAGATGAGAACTCTATTCGGAGCGAAGTTAAATGTGCAGGATTCCTCGTTCACGAAATAGGCTATTCAGCCTGCAAGGTACCAACTATACCATCTGAAACTGAATAAAAACATCACTCTCAAACTCTCATCACTAAACATCTGCTCAATCTGATTATTTCTGGCTGCTGTTCTAGGTGTCGTACTACAATCAGGTGACTTCTGGAGTGCTGCCCTATGTGGAGGGAAACTTAGCCGGCTGGTCCAAATCTATGGAAGAGACAGCAATGTCCTGCATTTCATTTCTGGAGCAAGATTTGTTGACCACACAGTTCTGATATGCACACATTAGGACAACTCTAGGACAGCTGTTTAAAAATAAGGTTATGATAACAACTGCCATGATTAAGTGATCATAAAAAGTCTCAGTTATAGCACTGCATGTTTTTCTGACAGCCTGTTTACACAAAGAATGATAACTATAAAGTCAACTACGAGTGCATGATTATCTATAGCTAGATGGTAATTATTAGTTGTGTTGTTAGATTTTTAGACAATATTACATTTACCGTTATAATTTTTGTGTTTGGTGTCAACGGGTCTGAAGGCTGCCAATTAAATACTAATATCTTTTTTTCCTTTTTAGGCACATATATTACTGCCTAAATCTGCATTATAATTTGTCATCACCGCTCCACACTCTTCAAAGTGTCCTTTTAAATTGTGCGGTTCCAGCGTGGACAATTAGAGTAAAACGAAATCAATAGGGTAGGTGTAGAGCGTATGTTAAACTATGTAGGCACTGCTCAGGGACGGCATAATTATTTAACAATACATCTGAGTAACTAATAATGGCAGACGGTGAACATTGTGATGTTACCATGCACTGCAGAAACCCAAATCTAAATAACGATCAGTTATTATAGATCATTTATATATTTCTTCCTCAACGCTGTGGACAGAAACCACAACGTGTCTTTTTTGGGCTTGCTGTGCTTTTCTTCACTGGCACATGGACGTCCTCGTGGGTCAGCGCCTGATCTATTTCAATTTTCAACTAAAGAAGAAACAGATAACAAATTTTCAGGGGACATGGTCACAACTGATCACTCGCTTGAGTTCTGTTGTGTGTTCAGGACAATCTTATGAAAGGCTCCATCGTAACCATCAAAACGTCAGGCAACGCCTACAAGGAAACAACAAAACTCCAGCCCACATGAGTTGTTAAAAGTGACGCCCATGGCCAATCTCTCTTTTCATTGTTATCCGCCTCTGGGCAGTAAGCAAGACTTGATGTTTAAATGGGTTTATATCTGCAATTCAGGTTATTTCTTCAAATTGTGTCAATCATTAGTTCAACCTCATTTATCTTATAGCGCTTTTAACAATATGTGATGCATTGTTGCCAAGCAACGGATTACCTATGCTATTTCCATTAGGAAAATAGTGTGTCAATAATGCATAGTGACAATAGTAAACACTCATTTTTTAGTTAAAGACAGTTCATCATTCAATTAAGTGATGTCATCATCCAGCTCAGTTCAAACAGTATCTGTGCAAATTCAGTTGCAATCATGTCAAACGATATCGGGAAATGAAGTGTCCCCAACTAAGTCAAGCCAGAGGCGACAGCGGCAAGGAACCAAAACTACATTGGTGACAGAATGGAGAAAAAACATTGGGAGAAACCATGCTCAGTCGGGGGGGCAGTTCTCCTCAGGCCAGACAAACCAGCAGGTTGTTCCGTGCTGCAGCAAAGTTAGATTGTGTAGAGGACTCATCTGGTTCCTGTGGTCGTCTGAGACAGAGATAAAAAATGTTGTGTTTGTGTTGTGTTTTTTTTCCTCAGAATTGACAAAAAAATCTGAATTGTGAGATAATTAAAGTGAGGTGAACACTTCCACACATTCATGGCTGTTTTCCCTCTAAAATTGTGAGTTATATATACTACAACTGATTAATAACCGTTTATTATCTCCAATTTGATTAGAATTTTTATATCGGTCTATATATTATGTCTTTTTGGTGTTTTGCCCTTTATCCGTCGTTCTCTCATCGCCCACGTCTTTCTTTCCGTGCCATGCCACTTCTTCTCTAAGATCCCGTCTTTTAAAGGGCAAGATCTTTTGACATAAGAGGTCATTTTTTTTTTTTTTTTTTTTTTTTTTTTTTTCTTCTTTTTCCTTTTTTTTTTTTTTTTTTTTTTTTCTATTTAAAAAACATCCTTGTAAGTTTCAGAACTCAAAACTGTCTTGTTAGTCTAATATTGAAGCCAGTCTGCCAAAACCACAGCTTGTGGAATGTTCTACTCTATGATGTTTACTGAGTTGGTGTTAATAAAAATAACAATGGTCCCTCGATATCCTTGTGCACTGTGAAATCTTCTCAGTACCTTAAGTGTAAATACGGCGGGAAGCAAGAAAACAACACTTTCAATGTATGTCTCAATACTCCAATTTATTCCCATAGGTATAAAGATTTATATAGGCTCACCTAGTCGAGCGGGCGGTAACTCCTCTTAACGTCAATGAGGAATGAATTGACATTATAACATATCGGATCTTTGGCAGATATTATGTCTACCTATAAAATGGCCACAGGCCCTACAGAACCAACCACCATTGGCCCGACATATTACGGGACTTCCTTGCGACAGGCATGCTGAACACCGCGTCTCACGAGCTTCCCTCGACCCCCACACGCCCCCTTTTACAATTCCCCATTAGTCCACTAGAATTCATTCCTCTTTGGGCATTTAACCAAGAAAATATACTAATGTTATAACTTGTGCGCATGATACTGAATATGAGTAAGAGATATTTAACATCATACAAGAGAGAGAGAAGAGAAGAAGAAAGCAGATAGAGGTATGGGGGGATTCTTAGAGGAGAGGGGAGAAATTAAGGAGGGTTGATGAAAGCATTTTCTTGTGAAACTTTAACATAGGACAGAGGCGAGGTTCCTGGCTGAAAATGATCAACACCTGCTTCAACATCGCTGCCTAGTTTAGCCCGCCCACCGATCGCGCGCATACGTGGGTAAGCGCGGCAAAAGCAGGTTCTACACAGAAATTAAACGAATAAAGAGGCATCCGAAGGACGACAGAGCTTTGTGATTTATCCCATGCTAGCTGTGGGAACCAAAAACAGTCTTTCCCATCTTGTTCTTCCGTTAATCCTAACATAGGAATAGATGTGGATGAACTTTTTATTTTTTTTAAAGAATTTCCAGACCGAGTGGGGGGGTATAGTGTTAAGAACTCATCTCACTTCCTTTTACTGCGGATTCGTTTACAAGGCACAATTCGACGAGATTAAAACTAAAAGATGCTGCTGAATTTGGATGCGAGTAGGCTAACTTTTTTTATTACGGGGTCACTATTGCTTTGTCTGTACTTACACATCTTTTGATATGTACTGAGTATTTATAAGTTTTTGACCTAGGCCTAATGACAGCAGCGTTCATCTATGAAGGTGAGCGTTCCGAGTCTACATCCGCCACGCCTATTCAAACAGAGCAATCTGATGAGGGCAGACAAAACAGGACAGAAAATAGCCTATTACGTCTAAATTATGATGTTTTTGATGTTTGTAAAACTCCGCGATAACATAATTATAGTGGAGACTACTTAGCATAGGAGGTAGTGATCAGCAGGAACGTGACATATAAGTTTGCTTTTTTTTATGGAAGTCATTCCCATTGTCGTGATTCTTTTAATAATTATTATAACACATGATATAATGTGTTAAATCAATGAAATAAACTACATAATCACATTTTGGAGAATGGGAACTTCCAACTGATATATGACAAGGTTCAAATAAATTCATTTACAGGTTCTCAAATCCTCAGTTTTTGTTCTTATAGTAATTTTGGTGTGTCCAGTAGGGGTAGTCACTGTGTACTTTTTTTGTTGGATTATGTGATTGGAGTCTGTGAATGTTCCCCGGGCACAAAATCCAGTCTTATTAAGGCGTACAATTTTTTGAAATTGAGTGAGCTGAAGATGAAATATATGGTTTGTTAGGATAGGACAATATTTGGCTGAGATACAACTATTTGAAAATCTGGAATCTGAGGGTGCAAAAAAAATCTAAATATAGAGACAAGTGTACTTTAAAGTTTGTTATCAGATGAAGTTCCTTAGCAATGCTATAGTACTTAGCATTGGGTGTGGAAATTTTTTAAAAAACGGTTTTTTTTTTTTCCAAATTTACTTATACGGTAGGAAATTTACAAAATTATTTATGGAGCATGATCTTTACTTAATATCCTAATGATTTTTGGCATAAAGAATATCGATCCTTGACCCATACATTGATTGTTGGTATTGATACCCCAGCGACTTAAGACAGGTTTTGTGGGTCAGGGTCACAAATGTATGTACCATTTCATTAAGTCAATTCTATGGCATATTTCAGTGTGTTGTGTTTTTCTTTTAGGTTCTTAAGTAAATTTGTGATCAGTAAGTATGCTGGTAAAACTAAACTCGATCCTCTTGTCTTGTTTGGAGAGCTGAATCTGTTACAGTTTATCTGATATTGTTTTATTATTGTATTTTGCAAAAGCAGCCTTGATATTTGTAGTGATTCTAGTCAATTGTATATGCTTTATTACCTTTAATAGTGGCCTTTTAAATAATAGTAGGGGTTTTAAGTTTTCAGTTTCATTCGCAGACCTCTTTTGCATTTACAAGTTCCAGAGAGAGCTGGTACACCATTATGGGAACCTGAAATCCTCCATATATATTAGGCTATGTAATTGCATAATAAAGAGAACAGTAAGCAACAGCAGGGGGGATAATGTTGCAGAAATGCTTGGTACAAGTCTCACAAATGACATGCGTTTTTACATTCTGCACTGCTTTTTTTTTTTATTTAATTTTTTTGCTTCTACGTAAACATGGGTTAATTGGATCTTTAATTGTTGTACCCGTGCCTTATGCACGCATGAACGTCGCGTTTTTAGAAACTTGAATCCTTTTTTTTAAATTCTGCTTCAGTGCGTCTCGTGTGATGTGAAGGGCCCCTTGGACTTCAGTCAACATTAATTTAACTTGCTGTTTTGCAGTCCGCTTTATTTTTCTAAAGTTGTCATGTTTCTTGCGGTTTGAGTCACTTTCAACTATATGTGAAAAATTACTATAAATAAATTGCAAAGGTGGAAAGGAGGATTCTGTGGCGTGACGTCATGGCGGGCGTCTAGAAGAAGACAATGGTATAAGAATAAAACAATGGAGAGAAATGAATGGAAGGACTTAAATATTCAAATTCTCTGTTTATTTTTATTCCGTTGATAGGCTACTGAGGAAGTTTATTAGGCTATATTGTAAAATAATGAAAGCAATTTTTTAAAGTCTTAAAATGGAGCATTAATTCGTGGATTTTTCCCCATTCTCTCACATGGAACTGTTTATGCAAAGATAATTTGTCTTTACTATATTTGGTATTTGAGGAACTGTAATTTTGGCTTGGCTGGTGTGCGTGTATGCATGGAGACTGAACTTTTTTACGCATCTTGAAAATTTCAGAGCTGTTCGGACACACAAACCCACGGAGCTACCCTGTTTGAATCATTTTTATACTTCCGTATTCTACTAATTTACCTCCCTATCTTTTACCGTCTAAGAACCTAGTGTATTGTTTTGACGCACCTTGCGCATCTCTAAGCGAGTGTTTGTTTCACTATAGGCTGCAAGGGCTTGCCGTCTCTTTTTTATTTAATTTATTTTGTAATTTTTGTTTTACAGATCGGAGCAGATATATTAACGATATATTAAAGATATCATCGTATTTGCCGTTTGACTTATGCTGTGGTAAGTTAATACCACCTTTTTTTAAATGAATGACCGGTTTTGCAGTTACGTTTTACTTGCTGATTTATTTTAAATTATTAACTTGTGAAACAGACAGACTGCACGACCCCCTTTAAATGCAAATACAATATCTTGATTTGTAGTGTTTTTCCCCCCTTGAGGTTCGCCAAGGGAAGTACCTGGAGGATGTCATTCTTTGATTGATGTAAAGACTCATTTTAGTCATTTCACGATTTTCAACTATTTTCTAAAAGAAATAATGTTTTGGAAGGATTACGTTAGGATTTAAGTCTGCATCAAAGACTGCTTTGCACTTCTCTGTCTAGCCTGGAACTTCAATATGGCCACAACACCGCTTTCAGTGGGAGAGACTTTGAAAAATCTTAGTCCTGAGGTTGAAGCATGCAATTCCAGTTTTTCTTATTCTCCTGAAGCCACAGCTGTGTTTGCCACAGCAATGACGCTCATCATGCTCTTCACCATCTTCGGGAACATCCTGGTGATCATCGCCGTCCTGACGTGCCGCTCTTTACGAGGACCTCAGAACCTTTTCCTGGTGTCCTTGGCTGCAGCGGACATCCTGGTGGCCACATTGATCATCCCGCTTTCCTTGGCCAATGAGCTGATGGGCTACTGGTACTTTGAGTCATTTTGGTGCGAGATCATCTTAGCGCTGGATGTGCTCTTCTGCACGTCTTCCATTATACACCTGTGCGCCATCAGCCTGGACCGCTACCTGTCCATCTCCCGGCCGGTGCAGTACGCGACCCAACGCACCCCTCGCAAGATCAAGGGGGCCATATTGGTGGTGTGGCTCATCTCTGCGGTCATCTCTTTCCCCCCGCTGGTATCCATGAAGAAGACCCCGCTGGCAAAGGATGGGGGCGGCCCACAGTGCAAACTCAATGAGGACGTCTGGTACATCCTGTACTCCTCCATCGGGTCGTTCTTCGCCCCGTGCCTCATCATGATCCTGGTGTACGTTCGCATCTATCAGATTGCCAAGAAGCACACTAGATGTCCTCCGGGAGAGCCGAGGAAAGACTGTGCAGGTGGTGTGCCACCAGGCCGAGAGCTGCAGAACGGGGAAAACCAGGGAGGTCTTGACCCTGCGAATGTCCCTAATCCGACTGCATCCAGATCTGATGCCGTAAACCAGGCTCAACCAGCAGCAGAAAGTCGGCAGCAGATGAAACACTCAAGGAGGTGCAAGGACTACGAGGACAGTTCAAGCTCCGGCTCCGACGTCGAGGTAATTGGGGGACCAAATGCCAACGGGACAACCTCCAGTGTGGGGGCGCTGGAGCCTGGCCACCAGACATCCTCCCCAACCCAAACGTACCGAAAAGTCATCGTAACATCAAAGCGTAGCCAGCTGTCCTCTTCAAACATGACACCAGCAGGAACTCCGAACACCAGGAGGAAAGCCTTCATCGTCCGCGAGAAGCGGTTCACATTCGTCCTGGCGGTCGTCATTGGGGTTTTTGTCGTCTGCTGGTTCCCGTTCTTCTTCAGCTTCATATAAACATTACTATGTGTACAGCTTTAGGCTACTGAGACTTGTTTATTATTGCTCTTTTGTTAGTTTTGATTGCTTCTTGTCCTCATTTGTAAGTCGCTTTGGATAAAAGCGTCTGCTAATGCATGGAAATATGCTTTAAGCAATATAATAATAATATATAAGAAATATAATATAGATTTCCCCACACCTGAGCAGAATTATATAGAATATACACATCTCTTATATATATCTATATATATTTTTTTTTATTTATTTACTTTTACCTGCTGGGAATAGATGGCATTATCAATTTAGCAGTTTTCTCCAGTTCCGTTTAGTACAGTATGTCATGGAGTTTTAATGTAAATACATAAAATATTTTAGTTTTGAATTGTATTCTGTAGTTGAAATGATTTATTATTTTAAATATTGTACTTTAATAATTATAACTTTTTAAAAATTTACATTTCCCTCAAAACCTAGCTTTTCTTTCTTTTTTTGTTGGCCTTATAAAGGCATTGTAATCTCTTAGACGAGAGGTCCCCAACCACCATGTCACGACCCAGTACCGGGCCATGGAAGAGATGCTACCTGGTCGCAAGAATGTTCTGGGAAAAAAAGTGTGGCCTATAGATATGACACTGTTATTGTGCTATTGCACATTATTGATTGTTTTAATTACATTTAATTTAATTTCATTATTTTCGTTTGTTATATGCAATTTCATGTAAATGAAATGTTTAATTAAGACAGTGCCCAAACCAGAATGATTCCTCTTTTACGTCTCCTTCCATTTCAGATACACATCAAATTATGTTAAAAAAAAGCCTTCTCGGCATTTTTGTTCTCTGTGCTTTAAATAATTTTTTTCTTGCTCATCTGAAAAATCTGATTGTGTCTCAAAAACCACAATATGATCCGATGAACCACTACTATATATTTATATATTAGGGCTGTCAGTTTAAGGCGTTAACTTAATTAGTTAGGAAAAAAGAACGCCATTAAAATATTTTAATGCAGTTAAGGCACTGGCCCCGCCCCCAGACCTGTACATCATCTTACATTTCATACAGACTGTTGACAAATATTGCTATAAAGTTATGCCATAAATCAAGATCTTTGTGCAAACAATGCCCCTCTATGAGTTTTGTCTCATATTTATACATATCACACCAGTCACCAGCAGCAAGAGCCATATCACAAAAGTGCTGATTTTGTCCCGATCTATCACGAGTTTTAATGTGATTTTAGCCTGCACAACAGTTCAGTAAATAAGAAGTTAATAGTGTGTATTTAACACAATATTATGTGTGTTTTTTTGCTAAATTTTGAAGAGATCATATTACCTTTCCAGCCAACAGCCGAACTTTGGGCATCTCCGAGCGCACAAGGGTGGTGTTTAGTTTCTGACTGCAGTCCGCGTTTGGAACGAAGCCGTGAACCAGTGATTCAAACTCCATATCAAAGGAGCCCTGTTACCGAAGTCCTAAATGAATCGCCTTGTTTTGTTTGAACAAATCAAAGGAAGACATTTACAATAAGATTTAGTTTCTTATTTAGAGTATCATTTCATTTAATAATAATAATAAAAAAAACATTAGAGAGATTTCCCCCACCATAAAATTACTTTCTGTCATTATTTACTCACCCTCATATCGTTTCAAACCTTTCTATTGTGGAACATAAAAAAATTTATTTTGAAGACTGTTGGTACAAAGCTGTTTTAGTTACCAATGGCTTTCATTGTATGAACAAAAAAATACTGAGATGTTTCTAAAATGATCTTCTTTTATGTTCCATACTTTATGTTAGGCCATTGTAGCCTAAATGTTTATGTGTAATAAATTTTATGCTGAATCAAGTAACATATTATTTCTAAGGTAAAATGTTAATGTCTATATATCAGTGGCGTTCTGTCCATATAAGCTGTGAATGCTCCGCATACCCAGCCCATTTGAGAGAATAAGTTATGTTCACGGGATAATTCATATAAACATAATTATAAGTTGATCCCTTGTCATTTGAAACGTAACTTAAAGCTTAAAGTGTTAGGAATAAGTACGTAAAATAATTTATTTGCCAAACGGCAGTAATTTACTTTAAATCTACCAGTTGCGGTTGCTTCAGCTGCGGATTCTCCGCAGTTTTCTCATCTCTGCTCTGTTTCTATGACTCGTCAGGATTGTAGCGCGTTCTCTTGATTTGCTGCCATGGTGTTTCTTCTTCGTCAGCTATTTGTCATCTGTGCTCCCTTTGAGATAGCCTAAAGCCGGTGGAGGGGGGGTAAGGTGTACTCAGCATACCCGTTAAAAAAGTCCCACCATATATCTATATATAATAGAGGGTGTAACGCTAACATGAATACGATGTCTGAACGCTTGACGATACGATCATTGATGCCACGGGTAAAATATCGATATCTGTATAAATACAACCGTTATTTGGCACTGTCCCATATCACTAATTCCGTCTAAGCGATTAACACATGTGCACGCTTGTTCAAACTCACGTTCATGATCGAGTATAAGATTGCCCGAAGGCACAAAGGTGAGCATTAAAGACCTCTGATTGTTTGCGGAACAGGCGAGCACTGTTTGAGAAGTTCCTTTCATGTAACTTCGACGCGTCCTCTATGTTCGCTATGGGGATGCCTCGTCGTGACCCGTGTCTGAATCATACATTGAAAAAACACCAACAACAACAACGTTGGCCGGCGACAGCCCATGACATAACTACCGGTGCGATTATAGTATAAATAGGCACCAGGAGAACACATCATCCTCTTCTTCGTCTTCATTAACTGTTTTGTTTGAAGCGTGCATTTTTGTGGTAAGAGCGATCTCTATTCATCTAATTATGGCGAGCACTGGCAAAGTGTTTAAGGATGTGTGCATCTGTGTTGACTTTGTTTAACATCTGATGACACAAACGATCTATACGATATTTGTTTGGGCGAAGAGCACGCACACGATGTCTCCGAGGGGACAATCGGCGTGCACTGCGAGCGTTTTTTTCCAAGGGAAAAGCTCCGCTCTCTTTTGTCTCTCTTTTCGAGGAAAGAGGGCAGCCATCTGCTTCCCGCGATTCAGGACCCGCCGCTGCTGAGGCACTGAAGGGAATGAGCTCGTGGGGATCGCAAGTGGATTTGGCTGATGAGTTTGAAGAGGGGTTTTCCCTCTCGTGAGGGGTTTTCTCTCTGTGAGCAGATGCTTGGAAAACTGTTGAATCCATACTATGGTAAGTGCACACGTATAAGCTTTGCGCACTTTCTAAAAATCCACATAAGTGGTAAGTGTGCACATTGTGCTTTGCCCACTTTTCTGAAATCCTGTCTGGTAAGGGTAAGCGCTATTAGCCTCTTTAGACCCGGTACTTGGGCTTCCACTCACTCTGGAAGCATCGCTCCCCTCACCATTGAGGGTTATTGTGAGCATGGTGCTTTCTTTCGAGCATTTAATTCTCTTTGAGGAGTTTGATTCCTCGCTCCATGGGCTGTTCTCGTGGTAGTGTTTAGCAGTGCTCCACTCTATCAAAGGGTTACCTATGAGCACGCTACTCCTTCTGAATTCGGAGTTCTCCTCTCACATGAGAAGTTAATTTCTCTGTTTTTCCAGAGCACCTGGAACGAGCAGCATCAGGTGGATTAGGCCCTTCCTCGCCTCTCTGATGCGCTGAGTTTTTTGACTAGCTTGCAGTACACTTACCCTTCTGATTCTAACAATCGCGCTGTAGGTCGAGCCCCCTCTCGCTGAGAGCTGGGTTTGTGCTCCCTCAGCTAAGGTAAATTACTGCTAGCCATTCCAGCATTGGAACATGCTATAGGTAGAGCTCCCTTCTCAACTGAGAACTGGGTGTGTTGCTCCCACAGCTAAGTAAATTATTGCTAGCTGTTCCAGCTTTGGAACATGCTGCAGGTCGAGCCCCCTTCTCGTTTGATAACTGGGTGTGTTGCTCCCTCAGCTAAATAACTGCTAGCTGTTCCACCATTGGAACATGCTGTAGGTCGAGCTCCCTCTTGATTGAGAGCTGGATGTTTGCTCCCTCAGCTACAGATTTACTGCTAGCTACTCCAGCATTATAAGTCTTAGATTGAGTTGATGACTTCTCAAACATAGCGTTTTGGGATGCACCATTTCCGTCTATGGGCTGCTCTTTCAGAGTGCGGTATTTTTCAGAGTCCTGCTCTTTCAGAGTACGGTATTTTTTAAATCCATGTTATGGTAAGTGTGCATGTGAAGTCTTTGTACACTTTCTAAAATCCACACTGTAGTAAGTTTGCACGTTAGTACTCTGCATTCTTTTCTAGAATCCTGTATGGTAAGAGCTACGTGCAGCAGCCTCGTGCTCTTTCTGAGTGGTTTAAAACCACGGTTCCACCTTGGGCACCACACCACCTATGTATCCTCAGGATACCTACTTTAACAGGGTGTTGCTACTAGGGGTCTAACTTGTGCATTGTTTTACTTGTTTTTGACACATCCGACCGAACTACAAACTTTCCAGTGATGTCTGTGAGAAAGGTATATTCACTTGACAAGCTTGCGCATCTGCACCGCCGTGCGCTCAATCCACTCAACGCACTTTGTTGATCAGCTTGCGCACATCAGCTATACAGACATTAATACTGAAAGTTTAACATTATATTCATTGCATACATATACTTCGTAGACATCCTTAATCTCTTATAACTCCATTCTGCTGTCTGTTGTTCTGTTGTCTGTGTTTCATTGTCTGATTATGGCACTGATCACATGCTGTGTGGTATCGGCGTTTGGTATCGGGGCATTTTAACGAGTACGAGTAAAGGAACTCAGTATCGTGCATCCCTAGTATGTAGCCTAGGCCTTTGGCCATAAGGGATAAAGTAACGGACAGCCGTCTGACGTCCCAGGGTCAACTCACCATGAAAATGGTAAAGTTAGTACTTAGTGCTCGTCATGGTTCTGGCTTGCACTCCCCTCAGCATTGTGGCGTGGGTATACCGTTCCCCATAGTGACCACTAGAGGACGCAGTGTGAGTTCCCTTGAAAGGGAATGTCTCAGGTTACGTATTTAACCATGGTTCGTTGAGTTGGGAACGAGACACTGCGTCCTCTAGGATTATTGCCATGCTTCGGACGCAAGTTTCAGATGAAGAAGTGGATGATGTGTTTTCCCGGCACCTATTTATACTATAGTCCACCGGTAGTGACGTCATGGGCTGTCAACAGCCAACGTGTTGTTGGTGTTTTTACAATGTATGCTTCAGAAACGGGTCACAACGAGGCGCTCCCCATAGCGACCCCTAGAGATGCAGTGTCTCGTTCCTACCAGGGAACCAGGT
Organism: Sinocyclocheilus anophthalmus; assembly: GCA_018155175.1. Classification (NCBI taxonomy): domain Eukaryota; kingdom Metazoa; phylum Chordata; class Actinopteri; order Cypriniformes; family Cyprinidae; genus Sinocyclocheilus; species Sinocyclocheilus anophthalmus. Next base: position 335,772 of record JADLZN010009115.1, read on the forward strand.
TATTAAGTAACCTGAGACGTTTTCCTGCGGCCGCACAATTCGAACACAGACGAAGCCCGCGGCTACACCGTGCGAATACTAAATTAGCTCTCTTTCCGCTTTTTTTTGGGTCATGGATGATACATACAGACAAATTACTTCAAAATGCGCATTTTGGGCGATACCTAGTAAACACAGTTTGGTTATGCATATGTCTAACGTAACAGGTGAGAAGAAAGCCTGTGTATCGGAGTTAAATCCGTGCTTTCGTTCTTAAGGTGAAAGCAAACATAATATAAATGTAATGCTGCTGTCAAAGAAAAATACAATGCTCAGCTGCTCCCTGACTAAATAACCTTTGTAACACAAAATGATTAATCATATAATTTAGACATCGAAAACTATGTATCTATTTTACATTTGATTATTACATTTCTGGCGTACCTGAAAATTTATTTTCGACTGAGCTGAAAAACCTGAAAAGCACAGTTTATTGAACTTGCGTCTGTTGTATTTATGGCGCTATTAGTTTGCTGTATTGGGTTATACGATAGAAAAGCCTGAGCACTGAGCCCCTAGTAGCAGCAGCCATAATTGTTTTGTGCCAAGTTGTTGTTATAGTTTTACCTTTATTAGAAAAAAAAAGAAAATGTGAGGCCCTATTTTTTTTTTGGTTGTTTTGAATTCCCAATTGAGGTCCAAGATGTGACATTATTCAATAAATGTTCAATGTTATATATTTTTGGGTTTGCATTTGTTAGTTATAAATTTTAGATGTGTTTGTTTAAAAAATAGGGAATATATACATAACTACTAATCGAGTCGATATAACTACTACCTATCCTGTATCGAAAATCGTAATCCCGCAGCGTATATTTTTTGTTTTGAGGTATCGTCAAAATCGTATATTCGCTGGGGTATGAGAAGTGATTCGTAAGCGTAATCGGGACAACCATCCGATTTACATAACCCCCTAATATAGATATTAATTATACATATGTATAAAAACAAAACCCCCCCACCCCCACCAACCAACCCCAACCCCACCCCCACGGGCGCACCCCCACCCCACCCGCCCCTCCAGATCCAGGCCGGTCCATTGGAATATTTTTCAAAAATGTAACCAGTCCGTGGTGGGTAAAAAAGGTTGAAAAACCCCTTGTTAGACTCTCGGAAAACCATGTTTCTTTCTTCTCTCCCTGTGATACTTTGGGCTTCCTATGTCTAAATTCTATGATCCAACGAATGCTGGGGCCGGACTATTAGCCCTGCATGACCCCACAGGCCTTGATCGCGGTTTGAATGTTCGTTTGATATGTTTTAACATCAGAGAAATGCATAACTTGATATTCTGTGTTGTTCATTTCAAACAAAACGACAACGTGAAGTTCCTTCACCTTTCCAATTCAAATGCAGTTTATTTTATTGCTCAAGCAAACCTGGGTCTAACTCTGTAGGACTGATCTTTTCTACTCCACACAACCATCTGTTAATTCTCCATGACTACTAATCCTTAATCACCTTCATGACAGATCTGTGGGGCTTCAAATACCTGCTGGCCGCCTGTCTTCTCGCCAGGTTTTTGCACGGGGCTATCGTTGTGTCCGTTTCCTTCCCTGCCCTCGCGTGTGCGTGCGCGGGGCTTTGTTCCCTGTGGTGGCTTCCCCTCGGTCTCGTGTCTACGTCCGTTCGGAGTTTGGGTGGGGGGGGGGGGGGGGGGGGGGGGGGGGGCCAGTCGCAGGGAAGGGTGAAAGATCACTTGATATTGCAGAGGGAGGCAAATGATGCTTCCCTCTGCAATCTCAAGTGTCCCTTCCTCTTTTTGAAGCAGTAGAAGCAGATGCTGCCAAACGGGCCAGGGTGGGACGTATTTGTACACAGACTTAAGAAGCAAAGATGCTGATTATGAGGGCTGCTGGATTCGCTATTATAATGACAACAACAAACGCTTATGAACAAACCAATTTTTACCCTTTTTTTCCTTGCATGCATGCATATGTCTGACTACTTTTCAACACACTGATTAGAAGTGTGGCTCTTTGACACAATTTGCAGTACTTAATGCATTGTGGTGCTGGCGTAAAATTAAATTAGACCATCAAAAGTGGTTGTTTGTGACTTGAAATGGCATTTCCAATTACATTGTAAAGACTTGTGGGTCTTTGGTCTTAAGATTTTGTAAGCAATCAGTAAGTAACCTCTCAAAACACCTTAGCAACTGTATAGGAATGCGCTAAACAACATTGATTGCACTGGTTGCAACCATCAAATTCACTTTCAAGGCAAGTTTGTTCACTTGGCGGCCATATTTGCAATGCCTTCGGGCAGCTCAAACCAGACCAAGTCCTATATCAAAGAAATGTGGGATCCTGAAATCTCAAAAACTGCCCTATGAACTCAAAATTAAATTACATATTTCAAATCAGCAACAAAATCTGAAATGAACTGCCCCATGAATGTTGTTTCTTATGCTCAAATTGTGCTAAAAAAAAATTTTCAGGCCATAGACCACCATGCCGGCATGCACGTTTTCATGCTTATGACTGCGCATGTGCATTGGCTGGTCTAGCCTCAGGTTTCTATGGGAACCAGAACTTATAACGGCCGCTGCAGTGATTCTATAGTCTTTGGAAACACATAGAATTATGCCACCACTCATATTATTTACATGTGAATATATAATTTGTTTGCTTAGTTCAAATATTCTGAGATTCTTAACCCTATTATAAAACCTACTTAAATTTTATATGCAAATGTCATATAATATTTCATGGCATATAATTTATCAACATGATCAAAACCTTGCTGGAAAACATGTACACAATCCTCTAAGTGACTTCTGCCATCTGATTGATAGTTTACTGCAGGACAGAAATCGTTGCAGGTCATACGCCACTTCCTGCGCTCCAACTCAGCGGCTGGTTCAGGTCGCCAGAAGGCTCCCTCGGCTAAAATCAGAGCCTGGGCTCCGACAGCACCCTCACACGGTGAATTGCTACCCTTTTCATAAGCGCCAGGGACCCCACACCAGAGTGGCTTCGGACCCTGAGTCCCAGAAGCCATCTCGATCTCTATGCAGAGAGGAAAAGGAGAGGGCCAGGTCCTGCCAAGGTTGGACCACCCAAGAATAACTCTTTTCAGTTCCCCGTTTAGTCCCATGTGGCAACCTGCCACTCAAAAGCCTCACTGACAACTTTCCACCTGGCTCCAGGCCTGGAAATCCTTTTCCACGCAACTTTCATCTCTCTCTCGCTCTCTCTCTCTCGAATTGGCAATATTTCAGAAAAGGGTTTTGCGATTTATAATTATTGGGGGTACTAGCCCTCCTCAATGTCTATGGTGGTTATTATCGCCCTGATCAGACATGAAAATAGCCTATGTTGTGGCACTATCGTGCAGTCAGTAATGATATGAAGTTAGCAAACTTTAGTGATTTTTTGCAAACATTTCTTTGAGTAACATGACCGTAAATTTGAACTCACGATTGAATGTAACATAAAACAAATGATTACTTTTCGTTAAAATCTTTATTAATGCCAAAACTGCTTACATTTATGTGTCGTCTTGTTCGCTCGGGCAGCCATGTTGCCCCTGAAGCCGGTTTACGCTGAGATAATACCCCTTCTTTTGAAGTGTGGTCCCGAAAAATCTTCTTTTGAAGGGCTATCTGGCCCTTCCCCCATATCCCTCCAACTAAAAGAGAATCGAGACACCCCTACCCCTTTACGTGAACACGCGAAAGGGGAAGGGCTAAGGGGTAGAATTGGGATTGGGCCTAAAGGCTGATTTATACTTCTGCGTTGGACCTACGCCGTAGACTGTCAGTTCTCATTTATACTTCTGCGTCGTTGTCCGCGTCAACGTGCAGTACACATGCAAACAGCTAGTCAGCATTGTCCATGGGATGGTGTAACCCGCAGTACCACGGCAAAACCGAAGAAGCGGCTCGTCGGAGAAGCATTATAGCCGTGACGGCGGCAAATAAATATCAAATCATTATTTAAAACTACAAAAAGGAGACAATAACGGAACAGGAGAAGATGGCATTCTTTCAATCTGCACAAGGACTTGTACCACGGCAGATCAACATTGTTTGTTGTGGACAACTACTGATGTATAATGCTATGTAGTATAATAAATGATAAGACACTTGTTCTTTGCTTTGTTTTATTTTATATAAGAAGGTGTAACATTAAAATATATCAAAGTGCACATAAACACATACAAAACTCACGTACATATGGAGGGAGGGGTTCTTGCAGACCAATCACAGCGCTTGCGGTCCACATAGAATTGACGCGCTGTTAGATTTTTGGAGAGGTGCACGTCAGGCTACGGCGTATGGGTGTGCGTCTATGCGTAAGCTACGGTGTAGGTTCGACGCAGAAGTATAAATCAGACTTTAGAGTGCATGTTGACTATCGCACTGGATAGTTGATGCTGTAGTCCTGGCTTACACCTCAATGGACTTTAAGTGTCCAATTGGAGTGAGGGCCCACTCGAGCCATTCAAGGAATGGCCTTCTCCTGGGCTTGGTCCAGTGGAGCTTCAATTGGTGATATCAGTGCAGCAGCCAGTTGGTCTTCGCTGCCTACCTTCGCCAGATTTTACAACTTGGACATCTCTGCCCTTCAGGCACAGATTTTGTCCACTCAATTTACCTAATCCCCTTCTTGTTATGTACACTCCAGTCTGGTGGTTTGGGTCTCATAATTGGATCATGCTTTTTAGGAGCCCTCATTACGGGTGCTCCGGGGCTGGGCTCGCAAAGTGGCTTCATTCTGCACTTGCTTATATCACGGCACTATTGGATGCATTCCCCAAAAGCGTCCTTGATGCAACAGGAGTGACCTTTCAATAGAAAACGCTCCGGTTACTAAGATAACCTCAGTTCCATGAGACAAGAGCATGAGAGTTTCATAAGCAAATGACACTGTCACTGATATGAGAAACTTTCTCATGAGACTGAGGTGTTTGTGGGTGGACGGTAGTTTGTGTTTCTGCAACGAGGCTAGTTCTGAGAACATGATGTGAATTTCTTCAGTGATGTATATCAGTGAAACTGAAAATGTTTTATAATGATGCCAAGTGTCTCAGTACTCACCACAACAATGCTAATGTCTGTAAGGGACCAATTCACAGAACCCGTTTTTACTTTGAAAAAACATGATGCGGCCATTGAATTGGGCAAGCAAGGCCTTGAGACATGAGTGCAGTGATCAAACACGTCCATCCAGGGTATTTAGCAGGCTGAGACTCTATGTGTGTGTATAAGGCCTATATAATATTTTATTTACATTTTATTTCTCCAGCGGGTTTTCAGCAGAAACATCTGAGACAAAGTTGATACTTAAACCCAACTGAGAATTCCAGCTTTGAAGGAGCATCCACTGAGATTTCTTTTGGGCGTATAGCACTTTTTCAAAACATGTTTTGTATTATGTTTTTTGTGTGTGTGTGTATTGTTTGTGTTTGGACTCTTTGCTTTGAGTATGCACTGCATAATTAATTTTTACCCCCTCCCCCAGTGAATTTGTTTCGTTTATACAGCTGATCGCTTAAGCTTGATTATCTCCCATCTCATTAACTATGTTTGTGTATGAATAATGCATTAGGTCAGTCTGTCTAAGAAGATTACCATGTTATCTTTGTTTACTTGACAGTGATTGTGTCTCTTGCTTTAGCCCCGGGTTGTTAACATGTTCCGTAGGTGATTTTGCAGGAATTAAAATGTAGGTGGCATAATATAGATAAAAGAAAACGGGACATTATTCCCTGGTTGACTAAAAAAAGAAATATTTTATGCAGTATTTACTCTTACAGAATCATAATGAGACATAATTATGAAGGTTACATGAGGCTTATTTAGTACATTTGTTTCCTCACCAGAAAATGTATAAGAAATAACAAATATACCACAAATTCCTACTTGTATATAATTTTATGATACTTTTATGTGTTTTTTGGAACTTGAAAGTAACAAACACCACCTTCTCATCCTCTCCTTTTGTATTTCATGAATTAAAAAATTTAAAGGGTTAAAAATGGACTTTGAAAAGTCACGTAGATCACTTGTGGATTATTGTGAAGTTTTTATCAGCTGTTTGGATTCATTCTGACGGCACCCATTCATTGCAGATCCATTGGTGAGCAAGTGATGTAATGCTAAATTTCTCCAAATCTGTTCTGATGAAGAAACAAACTCATCTATATCTTGGATTGCCTGAGGGTTAATTCAGTTTTAGCATCTTTTAATTATTGGGTTTTAATTTATGTTTGAAGATTTACAAAAGCCACTCTCTAGACTAAATATATATATATATTACTAAGCATATATATATATATTTTTGCAACTGATATTTTCCAGAAAACAAAATAGCTAAAGTTCTCTGCCATATAAAGCCTTTGACATAACAGCACTACTAATATTGTTGGCTTATGTTAGATGTTTGCAGATTATTTATTTTTTTCCATTTCAGAGGACAATGAGCCAAGACACACGATAATTCACCCAAACTAGATTGTGGAAGCAGAAAGTCTTAAACTTCCAAGCCCAGAAAGTTTCCAGACCAGACCAGACCAGACCAGGAAACCTGAATTCTGCATTTTACATCTTGTAATCTTACAAATGTATGTTTGTCCATATTTGTCCACAATCCAAATTTGTTGGATTGTGTGTGTGTTTGCCCCCAGACGTTTTTATTCTAAAAACAATTATTCAGTGGCAATCATAATTAACTATTGTTACAGTATGTCCTTATAAAGCCAAGTAAATGTGCATGTTTTATAAACAATCATCATTCTCACTATTTCTAGAGCAATATGAGAGCACTACAGGAATATTTGAAGTGTTGTTTTCTGGCATCACGGCCCAAAACTTTTGTCTTAGTTTGCATTCATTATGCTTCTGAGTGCGTAGGAACTGGATGTGAATTATTCCCTCTGGTGTATTAAAAAACGCATAGGCTCTGCGTGTTGCTTGTTCAAATGCACGTTCAGTGCCAACATTGCAGCTAATACTATCATTATATTTCAATATTTATCAACTTATTAGGCCTATAACATATGTTACATACATTGATTCTTTATTTGTGTTTTTTTTATATGGCGTGTTTTAATGCTCGGATGCAGCCCGTGGGCCGTAAAATTTATAGTGGAAAAAAAGTACTTTAAAAGTGTCTGGAACGCAATAAAGTAATTTTTTTAAGCATTTGTTGCATGGATTTAAAAAAAATTGGCTAATAAATAATTCACATAGACAAATTTGCGTTGCAGCAAATCCTTTAAATTTTAAGGTATTCAGAACAGAGCAACATAAAAATCAGAAAATATAAGCAGCTATACAATTATAGGACAAAGTTTTATATATATGCCTTTATAATTTGTGTTTTATTTTTTTAATTGTACAGAATTACACTGTAAAAAATTTGACCATAAATTCACAGTAAATTACTGGCTACATTGGTGAGTTCATGACTGGAGAAACCAAACCTAAATTGCAACAATCAGTTAAATAGTCCATTTCTTCTCAATCCGCTGTGGATCAGAACACCACCACTTTGTCTTTTTTGGCTCGTGCTTTCTTCACAGGCACATGGACGTCCTCGTGGTCAGCGCTGATTCTATTGGACAGCCGGCCGAGGGTGATGGAATTAGCTGCCAAAAAGAAGTTTGAGTTAATTTAGATGTAAAGAAGAAGATACCAAATTGTCAGTGGATGTGGTTACATTAGGACTGAGCGACTAACTTGAGTTCTGGTGTTCAGGACAATCTTTCTGAAAGTGTTCCACTGAGCCACAAACCCGACAGCAACCGCCTACAATAACAAAACTCCACAACATGAGTGTTAAAATTCAAAGATATTTAGTGCTTAAAGAGGGACATCACTGACCTGCAGCATACAGTCCCTTTGGGTTGTCAGGACAGGCTTTGGACAGATGTCCACCTCGTCATTTTGAGTTCTGTTAGAATAAGAGAATTTGTTCATGATCAGAGAAGAACATATTTACTATATAAACAATTGTAGCCATAGTTTCTGTCAATACCAGAGTCCATATACTTACATATTTGTGAACAATATTTGAGAGAAATAGGCCTTTTGTGTACATAGAAAAAGTCTTAGATCTTTGAGTTCAGCTCATGAAAAATGGGGGCAAAAACAAAAGTGTTGCGTTTATAATTTTGTTCAGTGTAGTTTTTTGTTTCCTAAAGGTGTGCATCTTATGTTGGATGTATGGGGGGTGAGCAGCCTCTTCTGATTGGGCCAAAATGTAAAGTTGGGAACATCTGCCACGAGATCCTTCACCACGAGCATTCCCGATATGACCGTGGTGATCATGTCACTGTACTTAGTAAAAACATTCCCTCTGGTACAGTATGCATACTACTACGTTAATTCAGCATTTCAGCGCAATTTAAAAATTGCTAATGGAATTCCTGTCATAATTTAGAGTAGTAGTTTTAGTATACATAATTTCAGTTTAGTCTGGTATCATACTGTTGCACTTTTGCAACATCATTTTACCATTTAAAATAAATAAAAGTTTAGTTTAGGTTTCTTTAACCCAGTTTAGCCTGACATGTGAAGTACTGTAATAGTTAGTCAGTGAGAAAAAATGCCTAGTTTTATTGTGGAGTGGAAAACAATGAAATACAGTGATGATTGAGAAATGAACAAAAAACATTATCAAAAGCCTGATTGTAGATTGAGTGCAACAGGTTTTCCAGCAAAGTTTTGATCATTTTGATAATTCAGAGGCCTTAAAGTATGAAATATGTTTTTATTTTACAGGGAAAGAGGACAAGTTTGTAAAGAAAGAGGGGAACACCCTCGGTCTAAAATATGACCTGGAATCAATCATGCATTATGGAAAGTAAGAGTTGCAGTCAAAACGTATCCCGAAATAGTTTGCATGGCTGTCTGGGTGCATGATATGCTTTTGGCTGGCTGGGCATTTCATTAGTTCTGTTTTGCAGCAATTATTTCTCTCGCAATGGAATGCCCACAATTGAGCCCAAAGAGAGCAGTGTAACGATCGGCCAGAGGAGTCACTTGTCTGATCTGGATGTGCAAAGGATCAGGAGGCTGTACCACTGTGGTACGTCATATGTGCACATTTATCATACCAGGGATATTATAGTTAACTCAAATTAAAAACATCAAATAGATTTGTTACTTGAAATGAAAGTGAAGTGACATGTGGCCAAGTATGGTGACCCATACTCAGAATTAGTGCTCTGCATTTAACCCATCCAAAGTGCACACACACACAGTAGTGAACACACACACACACACCGTGAACACACACCCGGAGCAGTGGGCAGCCATTTTTTTTGCTGCGACGCCCGTGGAGCAGTTGGGGGTTCGGTGCCTTGCTCAAGGGCACCTCAGTTGTGGTATTGAGGGTGGAAGAGAGCGCTGGTTTTTTCACTCCCCCCACCTACAATCCCTGCCGGTACGAGACTTGAACCCGCAACCTTTGGGTTACGAGTCCGACTCTCTAACAGTTCACTTCCTCTCCTCAGCCGTCAGAACTCTAGTGGGTAATAATAGTGTCTGACAGGTCAATTCTTGGTCTATATACGGCTTTCCATTTTTATATAGCAAATCCTGAGGTTTAGTCATTTTTAGGCATCTCAGTTTCTTACATTCCTAGTGTTATTTTAGCATTGAGAGCCTATTATAGATTTTATTATCATTTTGAATTAGTATTTTATATTTTCCCTTTTCATTTGAAATATTTTTTTATCAGCTGTTTGAACTCTCATTCTGAGGGCACCCATTCACTGCAGATGATCCAATAGTGAGCAAGTGATGTAATGATACATTTCTCCCAATCATCTACATCTGGATGGTTGAGTACATTTTCAGCAACTTTTCATTATCAGTTAACCTTTCGTGGAAGTCGTGGCCTAATGGTTAGAGAGTCGGACTCGTAACCCAAAGGTTGCGGGTTCGAGTCTCGTACCGGCAGGGATTGTAGGTGGGGGGAGTGAATGTAATATGAGTTCAAAATATGAACTTAAAGCAATAGTTCACCTAAAATGACCGTTCGGAAATGTATCTCCCCAGCCAGATGTAGATGATTTGGAGAAATTGAGCATTACATCACTTGCTCACCAGTGGATCCTCTGCAGTGAATGGGTGCCATCAGAATGAGAGTTCAAACAGCTGATAAAAAAATATTTCAAAGGGAAAATATAAAATACTAATTCAAAATGATAATAAAATCTATAATAGGCTCTCAATGCTAAAATAACACTAGGAATGTAAGAAACTGAGATGCCTAAAAATGACTAAACCTCAGGATTTGCTATATAAAAATGGAAAGCCGTATATAGACCAAGAATTGACCTGTCAGACACTATTATGACCCACTAGAGTTCTAACGGCTGAGGAGAGGAAGTGAACTGAATCAATAGCAGTATCTCTAAAAGACCTGATGGACTTATTTATTGATTTTATCTTTGCCTTGCCATTGACTTTGACATTGAGAGTTCCAGCTGCTCTTCCTGAATGAATCTGCTTTCTTCATTTCAGACGAGACACAATAAGGATCAAGCAAAATCGTGAATGGTTACTTGATGACAGAGGCATTTTGAATCTAGGAGGACAAATAAAGGTTTCAAAATAGAAATGCATATGTCCTCAATTCTTGTTTTTATTGTAATTTTTGTTTTGTCCAGTAGGTGGTAGTCAGTGTGCGTTTTTAGGTGGACAATGTGAGTGGAGTCTGTGTTACCAAAAATAAGTATGAGGCACAAATGTACATACAGTACCATCGCATGAAGGTCAATTTTATAGCATATTGCAGCGTAGTGTTTTTCTTTTGGATTCTTAAGTGAGTTTGAGTTTAATTTCACCAGCATGCTGGCTAATCACAATCCACTTTCCTAGTTTGGAGAGCTAAATCGGTTTCATTTCATCTGATATCGTTTTATTGTATTTTATAAAGGCACCCTTAATATGCGTAGTGATTCTAGTCAATTGTATGCTTCATTACCTTTAATTGTGGCCTTTTAAATAATAATATATGGGTATACGTTTTCAGTTTTATTCGCCAGACCTCTTTTGCGTAAATTGCGCAGGGAGTTGGTACTCCATGGGAACCTGAAATCTTCTGTAAGTATCTTTACATTTATATACATATAAAGAGCAGGGGGAATGATGTTGCACAAATAACTAGTACAAGTCTCACAAATGATTCTGCACTCTGCTTCGTTTTTGTTTTCCTCCTCTTGCAGTAATCCACTTTCAATTGCTTTGGCACTTTTTTTCCCCCGTAACGTTTCTTTTTAGACGCGGGTTCCGTTTGAGCTACTAACAACTATAAAAAAAAAAAATAAAAAGAAAAAAAAAGACAACTGGCTGGTAACCCTGAGAAGGAGCGCTTCTCTGACGTGTCGTCATGGGAAGAGGGTATCTGCGGTGCGTCATGAGAAAGGGTAATCTGCGTGACGTCATGGCGGGCGCGCTCAGAGAGACTCGAGTCAGTTCGCTCCGGTGACTGATGCGCAAACTTCTAGAAAACGTCTAGAAGAAGACAATGGTATCAGAATAAAACAATGGAAAAACGAATAGAAGGACTTAAGTAGCCTATTCGAATTCTCTGTTTCTTTTTATTCCGCTGATATTGAGGAAGTGTATTTTGTAAAATAGGCTATTGAAAGTAATTATTCAAGTCTTAAAGTCCAACCCTAACTGGAGCATTCCTTCGTGGATTTTTTCCCCCTTCTCTGACATGGAACTGTTTATGCAAAGATCATTTGTCTTTACAACGTTTGGTATTTTAGGAACTATAGTTTTGGCTTGGCTTGGCTGGTGCGCGTTTTGCAGACGGTGAACCTTTTTACGCATCTTGATAATTTCAGAACTGCTCGGACACACAAACCCACGGATCTACCATGTTTGAATCATCTTTACATTCTGCAAATGTACTTGCCTATCTTTTACGGTCTAAAAACTTGGTGTATTGTTTTGACGCGCTAGTGTCCTTGCGCATCTCCACTTATCACAGTATTTAAAACATATTTGACTTATGTTGTGGAAATTAATACCACGTTTTGTATTAACAGTGGCCGGTTTTGTAGTTACGCATGTTACGTTTTACTTGCTGATTGATTTTGAATGATTTCCTTGTGAAATAGACGGACTACAGGACCTCCTTTTAAATGTAAGTGCAATATCTTGACTTGTAGTGCTTTTTTTTTTGTTGTTTTTTCTTCTTCTTCTTGAAGTTCGCCAAAGGAAGCACCTAAAGGATGTCGTTCTTTGATGTAAAGACTCATTTTAGTCATTTCCCTTTTTAAATGATTTTCTAAAAGAAAAAATGTATTTGGAAGGATTACGCTAGGATTTAATTCTATATCAAAAACTGCTTTGCACTTCTCTGTCTAGCCTGGAACTTCAATATGACCGTAATAGAGCCTCCAGATGTGGCGTGCAGGTTGGGAGCAGGAACAAATCTTAGTTCTGAGGTTAAAGCATGCAATTCCAGTTTTTCTTATTCTCCTGAAGCCACAGCTGTGTTTGCCACAGCAATGACGCTCATCATGCTCTTCACCATCTTCGGGAACATCCTGGTGATCATCGCCGTCCTGACATGCCGCTCTTTACGAGGACCTCAGAACCTTTTCCTGGTGTCCTTGGCTGCAGCGGACATCCTGGTGGCCACATTGATCATCCCGTTCTCCTTGGCCAATGAGCTGATGGGCTACTGGTACTTTGAGTCGTTTTGGTGCGAGATCATCTTAGCGCTGGATGTGCTCTTCTGCACGTCTTCCATTATACACCTGTGCGCCATCAGCCTGGACCGCTACCTGTCCATCTCCCGGCCGGTGCAGTACGCGACCCAACGCACCCCTCGCAAGATCAAGGGGGCCATATTGGTGGTGTGGCTCATCTCTGCGGTCATCTCTTTCCCCCCGCTGGTATCCATGAATAAGACCCCGCTAGCGAAGGATGGGGGCGGCCCACAGTGCAAACTCAACGAGGACATCTGGTACATCCTGTACTCCTCCATCGGGTCGTTCTTCGCCCCGTGCCTCATCATGATCCTGGTGTACGTTCGCATCTATCAGATTGCCAAGAAGCACACTAGATGTCCTCCGGGAGAGCCGAGGAAAGACTGTGCAGGTGGTGTGCCACCAGGCCGAGAGCTGCAGAACGGGGAAAACCAGGGAGGTCTTGACCCTGCGAATGTCCCTAATCCGACTGCATCCAGATCTGACGCCGTAAACCAGCCTCAACCAGCAGCAGAAAGTCGGCAGCAGATGAAACACTCAAGGAGGTGCAAGGACTACGAGGACAGTTCAAGCTCCGGCTCCGACGTCGAGGTAATTGGGGGACATAATGCCAACGGGACAACCTCCAGTGTGGGGGCGCTGGAGCCTGTCCACCAGACATCCTCCCCAACCCAAACGTACCGAAAAGTCATCGTAACATCAAAGGGCAGCCAGCTGTCCTCTTCAAACATGACACCAGCAGGAAATCTGAACACCAGGAGGAAAGCCATGATCATCCGCGAGAAGCGGTTCACATTCGTCCTGGCGGTCGTCATTGGGGTTTTTGTCGTCTGCTGGTTCCCGTTCTTCTTCAGCTACAGCTTGCAGGCCATTTGTCCAGAGGCTTGTAATCTACCAGAGCCACTTTTTAAGTTCTTCTTCTGGATTGGCTACTGCAACAGTGCCCTGAACCCGCTCATCTACACCATCTTTAACAGGGACTTCCGTAAAGCCTTCAAAAAGATTCTGTGTAAAAAGTATAAGGACTGTTCTTTTTGAAACTGGACAACCCTGAAAAACAGTGTCATAGAGTAAAGTGTCATTGCTCCCTCTAATAGTGAAGCTCACAAAAATGGTCAGGGTCATTTCACTCCAGTATTCAACCTATACTTTTAGTCATTTTGACATTTTCATGACAAAAAGTCCTTTCAGCCCCGACTATACCATTATTGACTGCATGTTGTATTTTTTAAAGTTGCTAATAATTTCATATATATATACACAGTTACTTTTTTGTGACTTGTTCTCATTGTTGGAACTTTTCTTATCAGTATATATCAGTTGAAAGATTGAAAACTGCACCTACAAAGCTTCTACAAACAGATCATTTGACAATTTGTTTTCCTTGCCAAAGAAACTAGCTATTTGTAGATCATTTTTTCCTTTGCATGTTCAGGATTGTCTTTGAGTCTTTATAAATGTCTTTGCAAGGCAGGGATTTGGAAAGAGCATGTTTAGTTACTTTATTTTTGTTCTTTAATTGTCATGTCAAAATAATGTCACAAAGCAAAAAATGCAAGACCATTAGGATACTGAAGAAAATAAATAAATATCTCTTAATTTTGGGGTGAAAAATGACATGACCATGTTTTTGACTGGATTTTGAAAATCATACGGATAAATAAATATCTGAGAATCACATAATGGTTTCCTCTGTATCCAGAATTTTAAATAACCGATATTTACTATTCTCTTGAGCGTTTGATGACTAATATTACATCAGCAGTTCCCTATCCTGAACTGAGTGGATATATTGGCACACATTCCATTCATTTTTGTAATTCATCAGCTGAGGTGCCACATCAAACATGAGAAACTCTCACAAGATTGTGCTGGTGTCTCTCCAGAGATGCTCTGGCCTCCAGGATGTTGTGACCTTTCTAGTGTGCATTCAAAGACAATGCGACTCTTTCTTAGAGACACCTCTGGCTCTGGCTCTGGCGCTGCATTGTGAGATCACAGAGCTGGATATGAGAAGATTTCAGAGAGCTTCACCTCTCTGGAAAAGTGCCAGAGCTCTTAACGCCAAGAGAGGCTTTGCTCTCTGGGGTGAGAGAAAATAAAGCAAATGCATGGGTATATAGCTTGAGCTAGCTTTAAAATTGAATCCAAACACCCTGTTTAGATTAAAAGCATGGTTTTGACTGACATTTTTGCTGGTTTTCAGATTTTAACCAATGAATGACATGGATTTCCTGGATAAGAGTGTGCTTGGTCTCTGTTATCGCTTAATTTGATGGATTCTGATTGAAAATAATGGCCGTTGTGTCTGTAGGCTGATGCTTTGGGTTATCAGAACCTCTCCCAGTGTTTTCTGTGTCTAAAAAAGAGCAGCAATTATGTAAATGAATTGTGCACTTATTAATGCCTCTAGATAAGACTTTTTATTATTTTTGTGCTGTCATAAGCAGGTTTGTGCAATTTAATTTAGCTTCTTAATGATATTAGTGACTGTGTGAGTGCAGATAAGTGAATCTAGGCATGTAACAGCATGTCTTGACAATAAAACGGCTCCTCAGAATTTGGTTCCATTAAGCGTCCTGCTGAAATGAGCTGTTGTTGTAAAGCAAATGTATTTGTGAAAATAAATGTAACTTTGAATCATCTGCATCTTTTGCGGAGTAATTTTCGGCAACTGATGTACAAGTTGCTAATGATTGTTTTCAGATATTCATAACATGAAAGTTTTGCTGGCTGGCTGTTGTGTGCTGGTGTGATGTCCGTTAGCAAACCTGAGTTTTATTTTTGGTTTAAATGATGTTAATGCTGTCAATTAGATTTGTTGGAATCATCATGTGTCACAGGCCAGAGTTCCTTTATATATTTGGCCGTGATTTAATGATGCTCACAAACGGAAACAATTTTTACTCATTGGTAGATGTGGCACAATTTTAGATTTTTTTTTTTTTTCCAGTTCAAATTATAGTGTTACATTTTATTAAAAATATTTATGAAAATGTTTTACATCTAGTGATTTTATATTTAAATGTTTTTTTATATAAATTTAAATTTTTATTTGAATGTATTTGTTTATTTAAATATTACATAAAATATTCATTTATTGAAATATTTATTAAATGCTTGCAATTAATTTAATTTAATTTTACTCCGTTTGACCTGTGGTAGAGGTGGATTGGGTCAAAGGATTGAATATAAATACATTTAAATATTTATTTTTCTATTTATTGTTATTTAAATTTTATTTTAAAATGTTATTTTATATGAATCATAATTGTATTCTTTCTTTCTTTCTCTTTTTCTTTCTTGCTGGCCTTATAAAGGCATTGTTGTCTCAGACTCTGAAACTATGTTTCTGTGATAAGTTGTTTGCTACTTTATTTGGTCTTCTAAGATTGATGCCACAAACCTTGATCGCAGCTCTTATGACTAACCATTTTGCGTTTTACCTCAAGAGATATGCATGCTGATATTATGTTATGATGGCTGCTGGATTCGCTATTATAATGACAACAACAAACGCTTATAAACAAACCAATTTCAAAACCCTTTTTTTCTTGCATGCATGCATATGTCTGACTACTTTTCAACATACTGATTAGAAATGTGGCTCTTTGACACAATTTGCAGTACTTAATGCATTGTGGGGCTGGCATTGAAATTAAATTAGATAATCAAAATGGGTTGTTTATGGCTTGAAGTGCCAAAACTACATTGTAAAGAGTTGTGGGTCTTTGGGCTTGGGCTTGTAAGCAATCTGTAATTAACCACTCAAAACACCCTTGCAACCGCATAGCAACGGAACGATAGAATTATGGTACCACTCATATATTTCTTATGTGAATATGTAATTTGCATATCTCCTTAAAGGGGTCATATGATGCGATTAAAATTTTTCCTTTCTCTTTGGAGTGTAAGCTCTTGGTGCATATAGAAGATCTGTCAAGTTGCAAAGACTAAAGTCTCAAATCCAAAGAGATATTCTTTATAAAAGTTAAGAGTCAACCACGCCTACCTAAAACGGCTCGTTCTAACACGTGCCCACATGTCTGCGTCACGATGTGGGAAGATTTGCATAACGCCGCCCAAATGTTCACGCAAAGAAAGAAGGCGTAACTTTTCTTCTCGCTGTAGTATTGTTGCCGCCACCGCCATGTCGTGAAGGCGCTGTGTGTTTCATTGTGAAAGTGAAAATACTTTGTTGGTCTTCCAAAAGAGAAAACGACTAGAAATCAGTGGTTAAGTTGTATTTCCAACACTGTTCCAGAACACCTCAACCCAAATATTCAGATGTGTCCAAATGTGTCCAGTGCATTTTATGGAGGACTATTTCCTGAACCAGTAGCCTACAATGCGTCTGTGGCACAAAGGCTGTTTCTATAAAGTTGGGCAGTTCTAACTTTGCAAGGACAGTCTGGCGCTTCTGACTCACAGCCTATAAGTACACTGTAACTGATATTTGTAATTTGAACGGTATTATACTGTAATATGTACAGTAAGATACTGTAAAATGTGTATACAGTATATTATTGTAAACAGCAAAGGATTGTGGGAAAATATACGGTCACTACTGTAAATAAATTTAAATAAATTTACAGTAGTGAACTTGCCCGCAAAAAACTGACCAATGGCAAGGGAGTTCTTTTTGACTGTTTGGTGGAAGTGGCTGTAAAAGGACAAAAGAGAAATGCACCATTAACTCGACGAAAGGTTAGTATATTATTTCTGTTTTATGCAAAACTGCGATATTTTAAGATGTTTTCACTTGTTAACAGCAAACTAACATTATTCATTGTGTCATTTTTCATGTCACGGAGCCTTTTTTTCTGAGTGACGGCCGGAATGCCGCCAAAAGGCTGACAACATCGACTGGTGAGTAAGTTAAGGTCACCATATTAAACAAAATAAACCTTAGTTAAACCAAGAAACACGTTTGTACGTTCTGCTGCCCTTTAATGCAAGCTAGCTCCTCTGGTGAGTCGTTATTTAACCTTAACAGCGAATTAACGTGAAATACTGAGGTAAAGTGCGTTAGGCAAACCTATTGTTTCAGTGGAGATTTTAAACAGTATTTTCTAGGACTTCTTTCTTTTGTTATTTTCAGATTTCTAGTCTGGATGTAAGTTAGTCTGCAACGTCGGAGATGTATTTTGGATAATCTTCTTGTGAATGCCATAGTATCGATGATAACATCAACTGGTAAGTTAATAATGTCAGTTAGCCGAAGTTAACTAACTTAGTTGAACAAAGAGAAGCATAGTAATTTATCTTCTCTACTCTGCCTCTTTATCGCAAGTAAGGTAATTCTCTTCAAATGTTATTTAAGTCAGAAAGTGTGTACCAATGTTGTATGTAACTTTAGAGATGGTCCCTAAATTCATTGACAGATGTTAACTTTAACATAAAACAGCGAGCTAACAACTTACTGAGGAAAACTGAGTGAAGAAACGCCATTGTTAAGAACATCTTTTGTATTTTATTTTCAATTTAAATTTGCATCGGAGGTGTATTGGAGTCTTGTGATTGCCTCATAGCGGTGCTAACAGCAGGTGAGCTTCCATCAGCTTAACTAACTCTAATGTCACTAAATTAGCCAAATTAGCCTCCAGCTGCTGTTCTCCACTAACTCACAGAACAGGTTGACTTTGAGAGGAACATGCTAGCATTTCTTCTTGCTTGTAATGTCTGATAAAGCAGCGTTTGTGAGCGAAGCACTGCTTTGTGTAAAGCGTTACCGGGGAAACCTCGATGCTACCACTCACACGGCGCCTCCTGCTGGCAGAGAATGAGTTTGCATTATATGCCGCCACACACGATGAAAGTCTGTGGGAAAACCCACTGTAATGTTATTTATGCAATTTGTAAGTGCAAATTATAATTAGTTATACTTGTCTCTTTAAAAATAAAAAAATAAGCCATTTAGCCAATGTAATTTTTAGCATAGCCTATTTTATTTGAAGTGTATCCGGTGTATTCTGATACATGCAATAATGTTTCTGGGCTAAACCCTGGATATCCACTCACTGTAGAACTGCCCCTGGAATCAAACCCATTATTTCAACACTTTGCTCTACTGATTGAGAATGCATTGTAAAAAATGGAGCTTTAATGATTTTAATGTGATTGATTATCAACTAATTATGTACCTTCCTATAGATGCGTTCAGATGTAGTATATAACATTTTTATTAACGTCAAAGTGCATACAACAAGTTTGACAGTCAAGGCAAATTCTGTAAACACTGCTTTGATAAATAATGTTTTTTTTCTTCTTGTGCTTGCAGGTTCATTCAGACAGTCAACATTTGTGGCACCAAATGCATTGAAAGTCACAGATCAGGTGGAATTTTGGAAAGAGGGTGCAGCCTGAACAGCATCCTGCTGTTTCTCATTGGAGAGCTTGTCAACTTTTACTGTCAAAATGACTGAAATTTAACACAACATCACAAACACATTTTTACTGTATTTTATTTACACTACCAGTCAAAAGTTATTGAACAGTAAGATTTTAATGTTTCTTAAATAAGTCTCTTCTGCTCACCAAGGCCTGGCATTTATTTGATCAGAAATACAGTAAAAACTAATATTGTGAAAAATTATATTTTAAAAGAACTGTTTTGTATTTGAATATATTTCAAAATGTAATTTATCCCTGTGATGGCAAAGCTGAATTAGGTCATTACTCCAGTCACACGATCCTTTGGAAATCATTCTAATGTTCTGATTTGCTGCTCAGAAAACTATTATTATCATTATTATTATTATGTGAAACAGCGGAGTAGAATTTTTTAAGGTTTCTTTGACGGAAATAGAAAGTTCAGAAGAACAGCATTTATTGAAATTAGAAATCTTTTGTAACATTATAAAAGTTTTTATAATCATCTTTTGATCAATTTAAAGCATCCTTGATAAATAAAAGTAGTAATTTCTATCATTTTTTCCCAAAGAAAGAAATTATACTGACTCCAAACTTTTGAATGGAATAGTGTATAATGTTACAAAAACTTCGTTAGTTCAGATAAAGGATGATCGTGAGATTTCTATTTCAGATAAATGAAACCTGAAAAAAAATTCTACTCAGCTGTTTTCAAAATAATAATAATAATAATAAAAAAGTTAAATTCAAGGTTTATCAGCCTATTACGAATGCTTTCTGAAGGATGGTATGTGAAAAGAGATGGAGTCTGATGCTGAAAAATTCTGCTTTGATCACGGGAATAAATTACATTTTATCATATATTCAAATAGAACGCAGTTATTTTAAATAGTAAAAATATTCACAATATTACTGCTTTGGCGTATTTTTGATCAATTAAATGCAGCATTGGTGAGCAGAAGAAACTTTAAAAACATTAAAAATCTTACTTTTCAAAAACTTTTGACTGGTAGTGTACTTGCCAATTTTTGCTTTTCAGTATGTGTATGTTTTTCCATGATACAATGGTAAAAATCATGGTTTACAGTGCAGTACCACAACTGGATTGTTTTTTACAGGTACATTTTTTTAAACTAAATGAAAATAAACTCTACAGTACTGATACTGTAAATGAAAATACAGTAATACTACTGTAAATAAAATACAGTAAAGACATTATTGTACTGTAAATGCAATTACAGTACTAATACTGTAAACATTTTTACAATAAATTACTGGCATCCAGGTGCCAGTAAGTTACTGTAAAATTTACAGGCAACAACATATGTACAGTGTATGTTTTCTTTTATAATTTGCCACTGATGATTCAAATGGCAAGTTTTGAGCAGAGTAGAGTAGGCTTGTTGTTTGTCATTTCTCCGATCACAAATGCAGACATGGTTTTATGTTTACGCAGCGCGATACGCAACGCAACACGTAAAAAGACAGTATATCTCATTATAATCAGTAACTATGTCCACACTGGATGCAACAAATGCCTAATTTGTAATGGGTTTTATTGGTTTTGTCTTGTCCTGCTGGGAGACGGCATAAACAGTAGGTGAGTGGGCGTAACATGTCAGGTCACAGTTGAGGTATTTGGCCACTCACAACACACACTGGATAGTGGCCAATCAGGCACACCGGGCTTTTCAGGCCGATGCGCTTTGTAAAATGAAGCTTCAGAAAGTGGGGCATAGAGGGAAACAATAATGTATAGTATGTGGAAAATAATGGGTTTTGAACTTAAACCACATAATAAACACATTCATTACACAATAGGTTCTTGTTAGAAAGTCATCGCCCCCTTTAGAAAAAACAAACGTTGCGTAGTTCAAATATTTTGAGGATTTGTTAACCCTATTAATTAATTAATAAAAAACATTTTTTAAAAAATTAAGATTCAAAAGGAACTCTGCCATTTCTGATATTATTTTTTTCATAGTCTGTCAAGTTTCGGGTAGTAGAGGGATGGAGCGAGGACTAAGTATTGCAGAAAATGGCTTTTAATGACAATAAAAAAAAACAAAACAGCAACAAAAACTACCCAGAGGGGGAAAAACAGGCAGGCAGGCAGGAAAGACAAGACCAAAGGAGGATCTGGCACAATACAGGGATGACGATGACGAAATACAACGCACGACTGCAAACACAAGGAGAATAAATGGAGAGCAAATGAGGAGTGTAACGAGGGAGCACATGTGGGGCAAAATTAACTAATAATCAGGTAACAAGATGGGAGGAGTCAAGACAATTGACATTAGCACATGGCACACCGAATCAAAGACTAAAAGCCATGTGCTCACACAAAACAAAACACAAGCACATGGCCAGCAAAACAAAATCACAAGCCATGTGCTAGAACAAGAGGCACGAACACGCAGCTAATGAGAAAACTCATAAGCCGCGTGTTCACACAAGACAACAAAAAAAGCACACGGCTGAACACAAACCGCGTGCCACACAAAACACAACACACGTGGACAGAAAAGCGCACGGCCGAGCGAACTCGAGACCGCACGCTCCCCAACAGACAGAACATGGAGCGCGAGTGTACGGACCCCGACACGAAACCGAAAACTCAAGTACATGAGTGCCGGATCTGAACACCACGCTCCAACATGAAACAGTACACGCAGACGAGAGCGCACGGCTCGAGCACACTCGAAGGCGCACGCTCACATGAAAACAATGACATGACGCGAGTGTCAGGGCTCTGTCACAAAACTATGAATTACACCAGACCGAAGTGACAGAACCCTGACAATGTCAGATTTTACAGGGTTAAATTTGCATTCCATACTTTCACTCAAGAAATGGCCATTTGGTAGTAAGGCGAGGGGAATAAGCCAGAACAGGATGTTCAAATGACACTGTCACTGACATGAGGAACTTAGCTTCTCTTTCTCAAGAAACGGAGGTGTTTGTGGTTGGGTGGATGTTTGTTGTTCTGCTTTGAGAGTCTAGAGAATGTGATAAGAATTGCTGCCTTCATTGATGTATATCAGTGAAACTGAAAATGTTTTATAATGATGCTTAGTCTCATAACTTTATGAAGATAATGTGAGTGATGTTTACCTGTATAGCACACACCACAGCAATGCTAATGTCTGTATGGAGCTTTTTTTTAAGTGAGATGCGGCCAGTGAAATAGGGAAACGTTTTCTTTTTCTTTTTTTACTTAATTCTAAGTTTTCAGTAAGCAGTGTTTTGCGCGAGACACAAGCGCACCACTCAAAAACGTCTGTCCGTCACGTTTACATAGAAAAACTATGGAAAAGTAGCACAGTGAAATGGAAAAACGCATTGTGTGAGAACGGGCCCTTATAAAATTATTTTAGAATTTACTATGGGCATTTATCATGTGAAGACTATGTGTGTGTGTGTATACAGGCCTATGTAATATGCATGTTACCAAAAATATATATAATTTGTTAATACAAATCTATATATACATTATTATTGATAGTGTATAGAAATACTGTGTAGAAAGATGTAAGTGTGTGTTTGTATATCTATCTATATATACACACACACACAATGTATTCTTATCTAAATGAAGACATTGCATATAGACTTTGATTGTTTTATATACAGCTAATTACTCTCTCTCGTATTTAGCTGTATATAAAACAACGTCTATTGCAGTGTCCCATGTATATAGCGGAGGTTTAAGCTGCCACAAAACACAACCACAAAGACGCAGAAGATGCGAGTTTCAAATTAATATTTTAGTTTTAAAACTTATATTTTTTATTTAACCAAGAAAAAAGGAGGCAAAATTAATGTCAATGATTCCTACAATTGGGCAATGGTGTGGGGTGCTATTCTTAAGATAAGATATTGTTCTCTCTTGTATTTTGAAACTTGTCAGGGTTATGACTGTATGTGTGTTTTGCTCCCCATGACCCAGTTTCTCCTCCTGTTAATTGTGTTAATTTGATTCCAGCTGTGTCTATTTTGTCCCTCGTTATCCTGTGTTTATAAGCCCCAGTCTGGTCAGTTAGTGTCAGTGTTGCCAATTTAGCTACTTTGTAGCTAGATTTAGTGACTTCCCCACCCCTTTTGAGACTTTTCAAAAGTTTAGCGACAAATATTGCAACTTCTTGGACAAACCTTATCTAGTTTCATATTGCACACTGCTAACATTTCATCTTTAATAGATCAGGAATTTGCCATTGTGATGTCATCTAGTGACATTTAGCTACCAGTTTTAGCTACTTTCAATTGAAAGCAGTTGGCAACACTGGAGTGTTTGTCGGGTCTACCAGTGATGTACGTGTGTCTCTCTCCTGTTCCCTGTGTTGGATTTATCTCTGTGTTGGATGCTATTAAAGACTCTTTTGATTATCCATGCCTCTGTGTTCCTTCCGGCAGCGTATCGTGACAGTCAGTGTGTGTTATTTATCATTTGTGTCAGTGTGTGTTATTTTTCATTTCGTTCATTCATATCTGTACAGCACAAACAATACGGGGTGAGTTACAGGCTAAAGTTTAATGCACGGAGTTCAAGCTTTGTTTAAATAATAGTGTTGCTAACCTTTGCAGACAACACTAATAAATGGCACCGCCCACGCATGCTATTACTGCTAGTAAAAAGCTTGGACCAGGGTGTATCTTCTGACACATGATCTGCATAAGTCACCTCAGTGAAAGAACGAGATAAAACTGGCGTAACTCAATCACAATGCTTACCGTTTTTGTGCATGCGTTATTAGATGATTGCAGCAGCCAGTCATTTGATGGGTGATGGTGCCACACGTTGGCCTCATGAGTCAGTCATCCCACACTAGTTCTGTTCACATCGCTGAACAATGTCTATTAGAAAGAAAACACTATTAATCAAATGCAGAGGTAGCTTACTTGAACATAATGTACCTTTTAACAGCGGTTATACAACAATTCATCATCTCAAAGGCCTCGGTGAACTAAACAACAACACAAGACTGCATCGATCTTTTGACATTTTGCACTTTCATGTGTGATAAGACAATGCTAAATGCTTAAAGTTTGAAAATGTTACATATAATAGCTTTTTTTTTTTTTGCCGATTAAATTTATTTAAGACACGGTGTCGTGTTTGATCAGTTCTGGCATGTTTCAGTGTCCTAAAGATTATCCAGCCATAGAGATACTGTTGTCTGTTGAATGAGGGTTAGCCTGGTTAACTTAATTTAATTAAATTTGACTCCGTTTAATAATAACCTTTTCAGGCATTGTGCTCGATGACCCATCATGGCACGCTGGAATGTCATGGCAAAATTGAGTTTAAATGTTTAATAGAAGTACTCAAGGAAAAGATAAACTATTCAGAATCTCTGTTATTTGACAATGAGAGTAAATTGAGATTTTGGAGACCTATCCTGATCCTAGAGTTTCAGAAGGGATCTTAACAGTGCTCAAGATCGACATCTGCAGTGAATAGATGTCAGTTTACACACAAAGATTTCGCATTAAATTCTCTTGAATCCAAATAATCTGAACTGTGCTAATATCACATGAAAGGAATAGTTCACCTAAAAATCTGAATTTGCTAAAATTGTCCTCACCCTCCGCCCATCCAAGATGTAGATGAGTTTGTTTTTTAATCAGAACAGATTTGGAGAAATTTTGCATTACATCACATGCTCGCTAATGGATCCTCTGCAGTGAATGGGTGCCGTCAGAATGAGAGTCCAAACAGCTGATATAAACATTACAATAATCCACACCACTCCAGCCCATCAATTAACAGCTGCATGTTAACAAGCAGCTGCCTGTTCATAAGAAACTAATCCACCAGTAAGGCATTTTAACTTCAAACTGTTGCTTCTCGCCAAAATACTAGCGCATAATCCATAATAACGCTTTGACTAGTGAAAAAATAGAGATGTCTCAAATCAAAATCCACAGACATATTTGTTTGGACTGTTTTTTGCTTGTAAATAGTGCTTGATCTGTGCATATTTATCTCCTGATTCAGACAAGTGACTTTTTTCAATGAATAAAGCCGTATTATAGATGGAGGACTTGCATTTTAGCTACAAAGTACGCTTGAAGTTAAAACTTCTTGTTCTGTTTCTTGCAAAAATGCTGTTTTTCACTTCACTAGACATTGCATGGACTGGAGTGGTGTGGATTACTTGTGGATTATTGTTCCATATACATGTAATTTTAGTCTATTCACAAGTGATGGTTTGTAATGAAACGGCTGCCCTCTAGTGGCTGAGCTTTTTTGTTCTTTGTCTTAGTTTATTAGGAGGTGCCAATTTCATGCACCTGTGTTCCTTTTGAGCTGAGTGGTATGAATGCTGTTGTGCCGCTGGGGGGTTGTAGCAGGTTGTGGGACTTTGTTGGCATCCAGAGAAAAACTAGACCAGGAGCTGAATCGGCAGTTGTTTTGCTATGATTTTCCTCTCATTTTTGTTAAGTTTAATTCATTAATAAATATCCCCCTCTTTAAACGAGCCTTTGCTTGCCTCCCTCTCTATGTTATGTTCGTAAACGTAACAATTATTGTGATGTTTTTATCAGTGTTTGGGACTCTCATCTGACGGCACCCATGACTGCAGAGCATCCATTGGTGAATGCAAGTGACATAATGCTACATTTCTCCTATAATCTGTGATGAAGAAACAAACTCATCTACATCTTAGATGGCCTGAGGGTGAGTACGTTTAAATTTTTTGGTGATAAAAAATCATACTATATTTGCAGTTGCTTTTCTGTTTTTGCAGCACATTTCTGTATTTGGTTGTGTTGCTAGTATTTGTAGCACGTGTGCTGCTAATCTGATGTTTTCTTAATTTACGGGATTTTTCAGTTGCAGCATGCAGAGCTCTCTCAGCCACCATAAGCTTTGGACAAAAACATTGTGAATAAATATAAATGATCAAAATGTATTTATACAAGGAAGCGTGAAGAGAGAACCTCTGATCTATGATTTAGCTAGAACCAATTCCTTCCACATTCACCCTTGTGATTTAAACCCAAACCAGAAAAGGTGATTTCATTAAAATACATACTGTAACCTCATTCATTTAGCATGCATATGTCTTTGCAGCTTAACCTTTTTAACAATTGAGGACAAACAACGAGCCAAGACACATGAACACGACAATTCACCCAAACTAGATTATGTGGAAGCAGAGAGTCATAAACTTTCAAGCCCAGAAAGTTTCCAGACCAGACCAGACCAGGAAACCTGATTTATGCATCTTACGTCTTGAACAAATGTAATTTGTTGGTGTGTGTGTGTGTTGTGTGTGTGTGTGTGTGCGTGCGTGCGTGTTTGCCCCCAGACATTAGCTAAATGACATGTTTTTTTATTCTAAAAATAGGTTTTCTTTTATAAAAACAAAAGTCTTTTGTTACAGTATGTTCTTATATAGAAAGCCAAGTAAAAGTGCATAAATAATTATATTCTTTTCAGTCCTTTAGGTATACTGAGAGTTGACCTTTGACCTTTCCTTTAGCAACCTTTGCAAATACTAAACCTTACTGTTATTATCATTTGTACTAGGTTTAATGAAAATTGATTGTTTTTTTTCCAGAAGGGAGGAGCATATTTGTACTGAAGCAAATATTTCTAGAGCAACATGAGAGCACTAGAGGAATATTTGAAGTGTTGTGTTCTGGCATCACAGCACAATGCTTCATATATTTGTCTTAGTTTGCATTCGTTATGCTTCAGAGTGCGTAGGTAATGGATGTGAATTTTTCCCTCTGGTGTAATAAAAAATGCGTAGGCTGTAATCATCACAAATGACCCTCCGATATCCAGACAGCACAGTGATCGCAATGCTTTCTGTAGCCAAACTTTCTTTAGTGTAGGGAAATATTTGTTTCCACGCATGGATGCTTTTGTGATGCTAAATCATAGTTTTCAAAAGTCGCAGAATGTGTGATTTAGCAAAATATGGAGTAAAAGTAGAAAATGATATGCCTTTTGAATTGTTTTTTATAGGTTGGAGAAGTTTGAAGTTGCATGGGTTTGAATCACAACAGAGAAGGAATAAATCAGTGTATGAACGGTTCAGTTTCGAAAGCATAAAAACCTTATTTAAAAAAAGGAGGCAGAAAATAATGTCCAAAAACAGTTTTTCTACCTGAGGAAATATTAGAGGAGCATTTGGATGAAATTATGTGCTAATGGAGGAGGTAAGCATGTAATGATGGAACCCATTAGTTGATAAACTCAGGCACAGTGTCAACTCATTAGTGAAACGAGGATTTGTTACAAATGGCTTTTCCGTCTTTCCATTGCTCTGAAGCAGTTTGGCCTTTTAGCTGCAGTTCCCTTCAGTAGTTTACCATTACATTTATAAGCCATTCAATGCATTCATTAAACAATAAGATATGAGAGGAGGTGTCATTTTGAAATATTATGTTGGATTAAAATGTTTTTTTTTAAATATAGTATTTTACATATATTAAATAAAAAAAAAAATATTCAATCAATTTTTTATTATAAAAAATGTATGGGCATTTTTTAAAAGTGTATTTTGCTTACTATATCTTTTTAGTCCCTTACTATACATTTTTTTTTTATGTTAAAAAAAAAAAAAAAAAGTTTTACATAACATTTTTCTGGAATAAAATGTATTTTCTTTTCTTTATATTACAAAACTTTATATATTTTTAAAGGGGACGACGGGTGCCTATTTTCCACAAGTTGGTGTAAAAACAACACCCTTTTTACCTTGTCAAAAACAGCTCAGTCTACAGCAAGCCGTTTTATTGCATGTCGCTTTAAATGCAAATGAGCTCTACTGTCAGTGGCTCTGATTTGGAGAAAAGGAAGACTTAGGGATGGGCGATACCACTTATTTTGTTTTCGATATGATACCGATACTTTTAAAGGCCAGTATCATTGATATCGATACTGATACGATACTTCTTAACTGAACTTTTAAATTATGAAATTTGTTAAATTAGAGTAAAGTGGGTAATGATAACCACTTAACTTTATATTTGAAACACATTTTAACACTGTAACTTAAGTTATATTTTTGTTTACACATTTTGTTTACTGTAGTGGTAACCATGGAAATCTACAAATACTATAGTTGAACTATGGTCACTTTAGTAAAACCATGGTTCATTTTCATAAGGGACTGCCATTGACAGGCTGTTGCATGCATAAAATGCAATCTTTTTATTTTGACTGTATGATTTATATAAACATTACAGAATAGAACATAATCCATATTATCTTACAACGTTCAATTTAAATAAATGTAATTGCACAAACTATGTAGACTACAATTACAATTGGTTTATTGTGAAATAACTCAAACATAAGTTTTTTCTGTCCTCTGATAAGCATTGTTCTGGGCTGCCGTTCCCAAAAGCATCAATGTTTTCTTATGATATTTTGGGAAACGCAGCCCTGTTTGAATGCACTGTCAGAAGTGAGTAAACTCTCTCCGTGATTGATTGATTCTGTCTTGCAACATCTGCATGTGTTCAGATGAGCAGGAAAATATCCTACACAATTATTCGCTAACATGGGTTATTCGTCCAATTCAATGCATATTGTACGCATTAAATGTTTTGTTTAAGAAACAAAATCACTGGTAAAAAACACCTTAGTATCAATATTTTTAATTTGAGTATCGATACTTTCGATACTCGTGTCAGTATCGATATATCGGTACTTCAGGATCGATACGCCCATCCCTACTCTTATGTTCACTTTTACATCCAACTACTAAACTCCTGCAATGCTTACTAGACATGTCGCTTTTTCTGAACTTTAATAAGAACAAAACTTATTACACAAAACACATTGCTAAAGCTGCTCAAGCACGGAGAAAATGGTGGACAGCATACTAGAGGTCTGTGCAGAACCGTTTTTTAGTCCTGCTCCCGCTAGGTTTTTTCCCGCACCCACCCGCTCCCGCTATATATTCACTCTTTGTTCACCCTCTGTCCGCTTAGAATATTTTTCTTCCCGACCCGACCATTCCCACTAAATTTAGATCTCATTTCCAGAATCTCACAGAAAGAGATAACAAATAAAAATGTAGTCTGCAAACAAATTGTATAGGCTATTTTATTTTGTCAAGATACAAATTTCTTTTAACATTTTGCTGTCAACATTTGCAAAAGTGTCGCAGAGAAAAAAAAAAAAAGACATCTTTCATTTAAAATTATCAGCAAAATATGAACAAAACCATTGGCTTGTAGCCACTGCGAAATGAAATCACTTTTTAACCGAACAATTTAACGATCCTTGTATGACAGATGAAAAAGACTCCCATACATCAGACTTTGTTCTGCCATCCTTATTCAGCTCTGTCACTCATCGACAACCTGACCTCTAGAGTACAACTGGATGAGGGCGGAAATATGCTAATATAGGACAGTCCTTCAGCGTTCGTGGGCGGGACCTGAGCAGTATGACATCATACGGCTCATAAAATTGATAATTGAGACTGTTTAGGTTTTTTGGGGATTAAGAAAAAAGGAGGGTGAATGAGTGTTATCGTGTTGTGTGCCACAATTATATCTGCAAAAACACCATGCAAAAGTGAATTTTGCATCCCCATTTAAACATTTAAACAATTTTATTTTACTTGTATATGAAATAAAAAATATATTTTTTTTTAAACTAAACCGTTTTATATAGAATTTTGTACATAACACTTATTCTAATCTCTTTATATTATAAAACTATATTTACACTTGGTAAATATAGTTTTATAATATTTGGTGTTTAATTTATGAAATACTGTATTTTTACAAATAAAAAAGTAAATATTTTTATAATATAGGGATGAATTCAAGTTGATTGGGACTCTTTTGCCAATGAAATGATTGGGAAAAAAAAGACTCAATCGCCCAGACCCTGTACGAAATGGTGCAATTCATGTGTACTTGCAGATTTGCGATTACCGCAGCATGTGCATATCCGTTAAATCCACGAGACCGTAGGGTGCGCACTTTTGTCGAGCCAGCAGCGCTAATGGTGTCTCCACAGCAGATGCTCTGAATGACTTTTCCCCTTTGCTGCTCCCTTTTCGATAGTAAACAGGGTTCAGACGCTCCATAAACACCCAATACGAATGGAGCACCGTAATGAGTCGTCTCTCATACGCTAAATGAAGTTCCAGTCATGGGTTCGGGAGGAGCCTAATCATTCAGTCTTGTCAATCATCATTACGAGCCTATACAAGCAGCTCTCATTGCGCTGTCAACAGCGTCAATTCTTCCGGCATCCCTCCACCTCCCCATTTCCTCCTCTATTTCTGTTTTCCTCCCTCTAGGTAGTACCGCAATGGGGGAGGTTGAACTCGGTGCTTCATATTAAGGACTACAAGCCAAGTTCGTTTACCATTTACCATCAGGATTGGATAGGCAGGCGAACTCGTGAATTTGCTTATTAAAGAGGTGTCCAGTGAGTTGATGTCAGGGCACACTCTCCATCGATTACCACACACACGTTCTCAATGCAAGCCGTTACATGTTCGCATTTGTTACCAATGATTCAACTATCCGAGTTACTGCACTTTTCTTAAGGAAAAGCTTAACATTGCTAACATTGTGTTAGTAGTTTATTTAAAGCCCATGTTTTTGTACCAGAAAAGTGTCTCTGAGTAATTTTAATGATAGTCCTTATTGTATATATCTCTGTTTAGGTTGTTACCCGCTAAGTAGCTCTAATGTAGTTAGCTTGTTCATTAGTTATAGCTACTTCCAAACTATTGTTTGACTGTTGTTTATTTGCTTTAAATTATAAGTACCTTCTAACTTGATAATGCAATTTTAAATTGGACCATGTGTGCTAACGGTTAGGCTGCAGCTCTCAATGACAGATGTCTGCTTTGCTAAGTATTTCAGCTCTGCTCCTGTTGGGATGTGTAAAGACTAGAAATTAATGGAATTTCATACTTTTTCAGTGATTTTTGTTTTGAGATGCTGGAAAAAAAAACAGATACCGCCCTCATACCAGCAGGAAATAGATGCAGAAACTGAAGTCCCACAGTGAAACAAACACCTGGCTATTCTTTTTCAGCGGCGTGTGTTCGCAGGGTTACAGGTGAAGCCCTGTATTAAGACGTGTGTGTGTGGGCACTAACACCTCCCACTCGCCGTATTCCGCGCTGAATCATTTCCTCTGATTGTGCCATAGTCGCTGTGAATGTGTAATCAGCAAACATATTGAAAAAGCAAAATCAATGCATCCTTTGGCATTCAGCAGCATTGCTTTTGTGTATGGTGGGAGGCTCGTTCATCAGCGCTCTTTTAACACTGCTGGAGCATCCAGGTTAAGCGCTTTGACAGGAACACCCAATTGATTTCTGTAACCTTGGACTCGGAGTTCCTATTTTTGAGCTGAAATAACTGAAAATAATGCATCATTAGTCTTTTTTTTTTGCCCACATGTCGGCCTATAGTGTGCTTGTTAAAATGCTAAACTGCTTTCAGTGATTCTTGTGTGCTGGGACAAAATAGGCTTCTGAAACTGAAAAATAAAACTGTGAATATCAAGTTTTTGTATTTCTTTTTTTTTCGAGTCACTCCTATTTGTGGTTATTATTTGCCTTCCAACCCCCCCCAACTATTCAAATCATCTTTGCAGTCAGCACTCTCAGATATCAATGTATCAAGTAATTATTCATTATCAAAATTACATAGATATCGAATATATATAGTGAACGTAAGAAAAATATTTATAGAAAAACTTTTTTAGTAACTGTCACTTTTCAATGATATATATTATATATACTATTTCATTATATATCTTTATTATTATGTATTATGTATAGACACTTTTCCACCTTTCTAAGTACTAACATATAATTTATTATAATATAAACTAATTCTTCGTATTCGTATTATTATTAATTATATTTCATTGTTTTTTAAATAATATTTACTTTTTTAACAAATTTTATGTGTGTTATTTTATTTTCCCCATACCTATATTTGTTGTTCTTAATTATTTAGAACAACCAATTATTGCAATGTGTGAAATATTTAACCATTTTCAAATGCATCCTGTGTGGATATATGTATATATATACCTAATATTCTTTATTATATATATTATCCCCTTCTTATTTTCTTATTTTTGATTTATAAAATAAAATATAATTTTTCCTCCATTTTTCTGAAGTCATTTGAGTCAGCTCATAGCAGGAGAAATATGGAAAGAGGACCTTCAGGATGGAGACTGACTTTGATATTGCCTTATTTTATAAATGTTTTCATAACTGATGGTGCTGACAAAAGGTAGGGACACAGCTTTGAAACCTTATGTATGAGCTAATCTTTTCAGATGAACCTCCTCCTTTTTGATATCTAAACCTGTGTGAGTTATTGTGCTGTGGTCTGGGCACAGATGGTTTCAGGGGTATAGTGAGCGTTAATGTCATAACCTTCATAAAGTAAAGAGAAAATGATACGCTTGGTACACATGAGCACACGTGGGGCATTCTGTATCCTACATCTGCTCATAAATTATGGAATTGTACATCCTAATGCATCCGATTTATCAAGTTTTGCACCTTATTGAATGCAAATGTATTTGTAGACACAGTAACAGAGAAGTTTTTTGTTAGTTTCTCTTAGTATCTCTCAGCAACCAATTAGAGGCCTTATAAAGGAGAAAAGATAAATGAGCTGCGCATGAACATTATCATAACCTCCACTCCATGAGGGACCCGAGACATTGCAAGATCAGTTTGCAGAAGGCTAAAGCAGCTTCATTATTCATCTCAGGGTCACATATGCGGGTGAAATGTTGTCAGCGGTGGTCTCAGTTGAGAGAGGGATCTCCGATTATGCAGGTCACTGCACTTTACGCACTCGTATGTATTCTGGTGCACGTGTTCCTTTGTGTGTTGTTATTGCATTGTTAATATAAGTGTTCTGCAGAAGCACAGAGGAACACGCCGCACTATATCACACACTCTCAAAAACTATAACGTGGTTTTCGTCACAGTAGGGTTTGTCAATCTGTCACAATGTTTGTGTGAAATGTTTCCCTGTGTGATTATTAGTTGATAAGTTTCCCTTATAGTGGCCTTAAAAAATGAGAAACTATTAATGCGTAAGACGATATATGAAACCGAATGGCATTTATTTTTAAGAAAAACAGCACAAGCACACCATTTTCAAGCAAAACATTGATTTGAAATTACTTTATAATGTGTTTATTTTGAACAATATATCAGTGTCACTGGTTTTCAAATGTTGAAGTAACGTGACTGACTTATCCAATAAAGATCACCAAAACTTTAATAAAAAAATTGTTTTAGCAGCATTTGTTTGCAGATGCCACTTTGGTTGATATATTGCTGTTTTCTGTAATAAAAAGAATAGATGTTTCTTCTTTTAATATTACATTTTTTGGTGCATGTTTGTAGCTAAAGGTTGCAAAGCAGTGTTATTTTAGTATAACTGGGATGCTAATATAGTTTTTCTTAATCTTGGATTTATATACTGTATATACAGTGGGTACGGAAAGTATTCAGACCCCCTTAAATTTTTCACTCTTTGTTATATTGCAGCCATTTGCTAAAATCTTTTAAGTTATTTTTTTTTCCGCATTAATGTACCACACAGCACCCCATATTGACAGAAAAAAAAAAAACAGAATTGACATTTTTGCAGATTTATTAAAAAAAAAAACTGAAATATCACATGGTACTAAGTATTCAGACCCTTTGCTGTGACACTCATATATTAACTCAGGTGCTGTCCATTTCTTCGATCATCCTTGAGATGGTTTACACCTTCATTTGAGTCCAGCTGTGTGTGATTATACTGATTGGACTTGATTAGGAAAGCCACACACATGTCTATATATAAGACCTTACAGCTCACAGAGCATGTCAGAGCAAATGAGAATCATGAGGTCAAAAGAAACTGCCTGAAGAGCTCAGAGACCGAATTGTGGCAAGGCACAGCTATGGCCAAGGTTACAAAAAAAATTTCTGGTGCACTTAAGGTTCCCAAGAGCACAGAGGCCTCCATTCCTTAAATGGAAGACGATTGGGACGACCAGAACCCTTCCTAGAGCTGGCAGTCGGCCAAACTGAGCTATCGGGGGAGAAGAGCTTTGGTGAGAGAGGTAAAGAAGAACCCATAGATCACTGTGGCTGAGCTCCAGAGAGGCAGTCGGGAGATGGGAGAAAGTTGTAGAAAGGCAACCATCACTGCAGCCCTACACCAGTCGGGGCTTTATGGCAGAGTGGCACGACGGAAGCCTCTCCTCAGGTGCAAGACACATGAAAGCCCGCAGGGAGGACTCCAAGATGGTGAGAAATAAATTCTCTGGTATGAGAGACCAAGATGACTTTTTGGCCTTATTCTAAGCGGTATGTGTGTGAGAAAACCAGGCACTGGTCATCACCTGTCCAATACAGTCCCAACAGTGAAGCAGGGTGGTGGCAGCATCATGCTGGGGGGTGTTTTTCAGCTGCAGGGACAGGAAGACAGGTTGCAATCGAGGGAAAGATGAATGAATGCGGCCAAGTACAGGGATATCCGTGACGAAAACCTTCTCAAGAGTGCTCAAGACCTCAGACTGGGCAGAAGGTTTACCCTCCAACAAGACAATGACCCTAAGCACAAAAAAATAACGAAGGAGTGGCTTCACAAAAACTCTGTGACTGTTCTTGAATGGCCCAGCCAAGCCCTGACTTAAACCCAATTGAGCATCTCTGAGAGACCTAAAAATGGCTGTCCACCAACGTTTCCCATCCAACCTGACAGAACTGGAGAGAATCTGCAAAGAGGAATGGCAGAGGATCCCCAAATCCAGGTGTTGTAAAAACTTGTTGCATCTTTCCCAAAAAGACTATTGGCTGTATTAGATCAAAAGGGTGCTTATACTAAATACTGAGCAAAGGGTCTGAATACTTAGGACATGTGAAATTTCAGTTTTTCTTTTTTAATAATCTGCAAAAATGTCACATTTGGTTTTTCTGTCATATGGCCCCCCCGGTGCTGTGTGTACAGTATGAGGAAAAAAAAAAAATTAACTAAATGGGGGGGAAAAATTTTTTAGAAAAGGGCTGCAAATTTAACAAAGCGTGAAAAATGTAAGGGTGGTCTGAAGACTTTCCGTAACCACTGTATATAATTTGTAAGTTGTTTATTTTAAATGTAGGATAGATGTATAATTTTGTGTGCGTTTGTATTTTTATTTTTGAAACCTCAGTCGGTTTCTAACTTTGTACATTGATGATGACAGTAACTTCTAACGCGTTTATTAATCTTAATGTTAATTTTCCAAATGTAGTTAAGCATTTAAAATAGGAAAAAAGGTTGTGTTTTTTCATATTATTTTCATGTGTTTATTTTTAAACTGTAGTATTTAACTAATTATTATATTGTTTTATGATTATTCATATTAATCAAGCAATGTCAAACTATTATAAACTGCTGATTAGAAATATTATAATAAAAAAACCTATCTGAAACGTGTAATTTTTTGCAATCCGTTTTTTTTTCCGGTTAATATCGACCTAACTAAATTAGAAACTAAACAATGAACCACATACAAAGCATTGATTAATCAAGAATTAGGGTTAACTTCAGCATTTAGTAATACATTATTAAATCAAAAGTGTGTATGTTAATATTATTTAATGGCAATGAGCTTACATGAACTAACAATAAACACTTGTATCTTTATTAACGTTCACAACGATTAATACTGTAACAAATGTATTGTTTATTGTTAATGTTAGTTAATGCTGTAACTAATGTTAACAAATGAGACATTTACTATTGTAAAGTGTTACTGTTTTTTTAATATCCAGTCTTTATTTCATACTTAGTTTAGTTGAACTAAATGAAAAGTGTATATATAACTAAATATATTCAGTTATTTTGATAACATTATATATTCAGTTAATCTTCAATTTATATTTATTATCAAGTAACAAAAAAGTTTGTTTTATTATTATTTTAGTTTTAGTGAACCGCAGTAACCCTGGCTGCAAGATATATTTATTTTCTATTCCGTCGTCTGTTCTGGTGTTGTTTTCTTGAATCAACTCTGCTATCAAGGGGACTGGTTTCTGGTTTACTGTAACAAGTTCTACACCGACTCTCTCCAGGTTTCACACAGGGAATATATATTCCGGTGGAAAAAACTTGTGGGAAACATTGGAAATGTTCCTGTCTGATGTTTGAGATTGTTTCAGCCTCATGCAGGTCAGTATGGAAATGAGTGTTGCACTGATGCAGGAGGGAGTGTGATATTTCTCCCTCAATATACACTCAAGCTCTCCAAAAGCATCTGTCCTGTGGATGGAAGGTGTGAGATCATCTCATGAATCTTAAATTTACATGTACGTAAGGTAAATTGGGCCACTTTTTGCCATTTATCTCAGTGACAAAAATGGCCCAATTTACCTGCGTAATCCATATTACCGTAGTATACTGCGCACCCTCCGTGGGCAATAAAACCACAAACACATGCAAAACAACATCCAATTACCCATCCATTTCCCATCTTCTGATCATGCACTAAAGAAGCACTTCAGCTGTCATCATGTTTTCTATATCCTGATCTGCAGCAACCATCCCTGCCCACTTCTCTCAAGCCATTATTGTAAAATGCAGCAGATAATGTCATGTAAGTGTACGGCTGGCTGCCTCTGAGCCTTTCTAAACAGGAGTTTCTGCTAAATGTTGCGTAATGTACAGATTTTGTTTGTTTGAAGTGGCTGGCGGTGAGCCGCAGAGTTGCGTGTAAGTGAGAATTACGACGGGTGATTGGAGAGCTACGTTTCTACTCTTCTGTCTCCTTCCCATCTCTTGCGAACGACAGGACCGCGGAGCAGACAAGAAATTGGGCACTTGAAACAATTATATTAAAAGCAGCGCCTAGTTTGAAAAGTGGGCAGTCTGTCTGAGTCGTTCCATCATGGCAATAAACCACACAGAATAGGTTCCTTTACAAAACTGAAACAAAAATACAATATTATAAAATATTAGGCCACTAGTCAATAAATAACTTAGATAATTAAAGTAGTCTTAGTTTATTGCATATAGGTTTATGTTTAGGCTACTATATCTACTATATTAGCTATATACGATATATATATAATAGATATATATATATATAAGTATATATATATATATAAGTATATATTAAAGTTATTACTAACATCATAATAGCCAAACATTATTTTGTTCAAAGTTGTGGTACATTTTAAACAACACTGGAATTAAAGTTGGCTCAATTAATAGAATAGAATAGAATAACTTTTTTATTGATTAGTTTTTTTATTCTGTATGAATTGTCATTAAACATAAAGATATTTTTGTTGCTAAATTTGTTTCTATATATTATTTTTTACAGTGATTTTTGATTGTTGACTCATTTTCAATAGGGAGTATAGCTTATATTTATGATAAAATGTTACTTCATATTGTCCCGTTGACTTTAAACTAAAGTTTCAGATTTTTCAGCTGGTTTGTGACTAGGCTGGATTTACTCTACTGTTTCTCTGCTGCATTCACAGATGTTACGGCGGACTTTATTCGCTGGGGATTCAGGCGATTCAGCAGTGCCAATGTCTCTTTTTGGTCTCATCTGCTCTGCTCATCGCTACCAGAGGGATTCAGAAACATATTCTCCTCTCACTGCACCACGGGAAACAGAAAACATCTCACTGAAGATGTAGAGCCTGCAGTGAGAGATCTGCATGCTACTGCATCTATATATATAGATTTGGAGAAATGTAGCGTTACATCACTTGCTCACCAATGGATCCTCAGCAGTGAATGGGTGCCGTCAGAATGAGAGTCCAAACAGCTGATAAAAACATTACAATACACAACGCCAGTCCATCAATTAATGTCTTATGAAGTGAAAAGCAGTGTTTAAAACAAATTGAAGTTTTTAACTTCAAATGTGACCTCTATCCTATATTGCTTTATAGTAGAAAAGTTGTCGAATCAGGAGAGAAATATGCAAAAATCAAGAAAAAAACCCAGCCCAAAGTCAATTTTGATGTGAGAGGACAACAGGATATGGAGACCTTTTCACTGGAGGAGGTGTGTTATTTTTTATAGGTATAGGTACTCAGTTGTGGTTAGTTGACGCTTGGTTGAGTGAGTGCATCAGAAGAGACGACGAAGAAGAGAAGAGGGTGCGGCGAGTTAGGTGATCATACAGTTGAGGCCGCCCCCCCCCCGCCTCTAGCCCCCCCCCCAGGGACCCAAACGAAGAAGAAGAGCTGACTGTTCGGTAGCGTAAATTTCGGCATGTCTAGAACAATTCTTACAAGTATAACATGACGTAGCTGGGCACCGCTGACAGACGCCGAACGGTGCCGCCGGTGTGTCTACACTCATAGAAAATTATGTATTTTAATTTTAAAGATGTGGCGCGACGCTGCTCTTCTCGTCTGGTGTGCGACCGCCTGAAACTCTGTTTTTTTTTCCCTCCGTGCCCAAACGTCTTTGTTTGAACTTCCGAAAGCGGATGATGTCAGGAAACAGTGGTTGCAATTTATTTTTTAACTCCGTTCCTGAGCATTATAAACCCAATTTGCTATTCTGTGCTGCGCATTTTACTGAGGACAGCTTCCACAACACGAGGGAGTACAGTGCCGGATTCGCCAAAAAGCTTTTGTTAAAAGACGGAGCAAGGGGCATGGCAGTAATGAAACACCGTCTAAGCTGTTCACCAATCACAAAACGCACTGGGACAGCTAACCAATCAAAACACATTTCATTTTTCGGAAGGCGGGCATTCATCAAACCCGTAACTAATCGAGCCGTTTGTGCCAAGCTAGGGAGAAAGGTATTGTAATGTAAATTATGTAAAAAATAATGCGTTTTTCAAACCACCAAGCATGAGAGCATGTTCTAGTACAACCCCAAAACAAATTCAAGACATTGTAAAAAAGCATAATAGGACCCCTTTAATAGATAGGCTTTTGCAGATTTTCACTTCACAACACATTAAATGAGTGGGGCGGAGTGTGTGGATTACTATGGATGATTTTATCAGCAGATTGGACTCTCATTCCAGTGGCTAATCACATTCATATTTATTAACAGAAAGTGTGAATATGTGTCTGTGAGTTATACTGTATGTCTCAGCCTTCTAACTATGAGCTTGGGTTGAGCAGACAGTAAAATCGACAGAGTAAAGAGGGAAAAACGCATCAAATCCTTTATATCAGCGATAGTTCAATATGAGACAGCAAGCGAGGTGGGCG
The DNA here is from genome assembly GCA_018155175.1 of Sinocyclocheilus anophthalmus. Classification (NCBI taxonomy): domain Eukaryota; kingdom Metazoa; phylum Chordata; class Actinopteri; order Cypriniformes; family Cyprinidae; genus Sinocyclocheilus; species Sinocyclocheilus anophthalmus. The sequence goes on from JADLZN010009115.1 coordinate 375,083, forward strand.
AATGTTCTCCTAGCTTGAGAAATCTTTCACAACTTAATTTTTCCCTCATAGTGCTGAGCTGGCAGAGACAGAAAGAGCTGTGAAATAAACGATGTGGTTTTCTGTGTCTCTCCATGAAAGTGTTTCTTCATATCTGCATCCTAACGTTATTTTCAATATGTCTGTCAAAGCCGTGCATAGATGTGCCGTTATAAACGCCTACCTTTCTGAAGAAAATATGAGTGCTGCATGCTTGCCTGTGCAAAAGTTGCCAAGGAGCTGATACTGGCAAACTGTGCAGTTACTAAGGGGTTTCTAGGTGGTTGCTAGGTCATTTCTAAATTAATTATTTTGCCCATTTTTGTTGACTGTTATCTCAGACTTGACAGTGACAGCATTTCACATTTGTGACTAAAGGGGATGCTTACATGCCACTGTTTGTCAGCCTAAAACAGAAAATGTTTTAAAAGTGTTTTGGCCGTTCATTTACATGACAATGGCATTTTGGTGGCCTGAAAATGCAGGTTTTTGAAAATTATACTGTTATCATGTCAGTGACAAATTTGTCAAAATGGCACATGTGTATCAAATTTTGAGTCTATAGGACACATAGTATTTCTTTACAAAGTGAAGTGAAAAAATCACCAGCTACTGGCTTGGCATGCATAAAACAGTGTTTTTAGTCATTTCTGCAGGAAATGCATTCATTTTGATCAATGTTGTCATCTGTATGTACAAAAATTCAAAAGGACAAAGGAAAACCTTCTCAATTTTTAGTACATTGTTGTGTAAACATACCCTAAAAATAGTATTTAGGAGCATGTGTGTGAATTAAAAAAGTCTCTCGGTTTTATTTAAATGTAACCTTATAAAGTCTTAAATATCTTAAACTTTATAATAAACATCTTATTTATTATTTCAAGAGGTCTTAAATTTGGCCATGGAAAAATAGGAAGTGCAAAACAACCTAATAATGAAATATTTCATTAAATAAATAAAACAGCACTGGATTTTTCAAAGTCAAAACATGGTTTTCAGAGCAGTTCACATTCACAGTCAATGAATATTATACTTACAATACTTATGATCTACTGTTAATGAATTATGAATTATAAAATGTTTACTTTATGGTGTTTATATATGACCCAGGACCACAAAACCAGTCATAAGGGTCAATTTCTCGAAATTGAGATTCATACAACATCTGAAAGCTGAATAAATAAGCTTTCCATTGATGTATGGTTTGTTAAGATGGGACAATATTTGGCCGAGATACAACTATTTGAAAATCTGGAATCTGAGGGTGCAAAAAAAAAATCTAAATATTGAGAAAATCGCCTTTAAAGTTGTCCAAATGAAATTCTTAGCAATGCATATTACAAATCAAAAATTACATTTTGATATATTTACAGTAGGAAATTTACAAAATATCTTTATGGAACATGATCTTCACTTAATGTCCTAATGATTTTTGGCATAAAAACAATAATTTTGACCCATACAATGTATTTTTGGCTATTGCTACAAATATACCCCAGCGACTTAAGACTGGTTTTGTGGTCCAGGGTCACATGTGGTAATATGTTGTGGATGGTTATTAGAGTAAAGCATTTAAAATGAAGAGTCTGTGTCTTTTAATTAAATATGCATAAAGGTGTGTGTGTGTGTGTGTGTGTGGTGTGGTGTGTGTGTGTGTGTGTGTGTGTCTGTGTGTGGTGTGTGTGTGGGGTGTGTGAATACTTAAAATTTACAGTTATATAACAAATAACAATAACAAATATTTCAAAACCTAGTGTACAAATAACAATAACAAATATTTCAAAACCTAGTGTACTTTTTGTCATTGCACACATGCTCATTGGGAAAAGTGTAAGTGTCAAGCCCTGTACCCCTTATTCAGTTTTTTATGTGAATAATCAAATATTTCTTTTTTTGTTGTAGTTGTTATATTTATGTTAAAAAGGAAATAAATGATTCATGGAACTGCACCTGGAAAATGGTTCCTGTGTTGCAGTATGTTTCATCGGACAGCTAATAAGCCGGATCTCCCGAAGGACGTCCAGGTTATCTCGGAGCCTTTGGCCCCTGAGAGTGATATTATTGAAATCAAAGGCAGTAACACAAGCAGCCATAATGATAATGAGGCGCAATGAGATCCCTGCTCTCTGCGGGATAATGGGAGATTGTGAGCTCACCGCTCTTAATGAGTGTAATTAGATAGCAGAGCGTCTGATTCACAAAATGAGACTCGTCACACAGACGCAGCCGTGGCCCTCGCTGTGCTGAGGTGTTTCAGAGACGGCCGTGAGTGAGGCTGTGGCTCTCTAATGATGCCGAGGACTCTCACGGTCCGGATGGATCTTTAAGGTCTGTTTGTATTATGAGCTGCAGATGTTTTTTTTAATTAAGCGCATTACTTATTGTCATTCGTTCATGGTCACTGCATGAATTTTTAAGAAGTTAGTTTAGTGTAAGAGAATTAAATGTTTCCATTCGCAGGCCCCCAGTGTATGAACTGTAGATACTATAGCACCGTGCTTAATAAAGGGGCGTTCACATTTTTGATGGCAAGGACCCCCAAACATTATGATGAAGTATAAAGGTGAATATTTATTTTCATCGATTTTTTAAAGGGGTCATGAGAAATCAAAATCCCCTTGATCTTTTGACATAAAAGAGGTCATTGTATTATAAAAACATCCTGTGAGTTTCAGAACTCAAAACTTTCTCGTTAGTCTAATATTGAAGCCAGCCAAAACCACAGCTTGTGGAATGTACCACTCTATGATGTAATAGTGTGGCTAAACACCGCCGCCGCAGAAAAAGATCAACACTACATTGCTGCCTGTTTATCCCTGCCCACCAATTCGTGCATGTACTGTAAAGAACGAGAGGCGAATGCAGGACTATGCAGAAATCAAATGATAAACATGCTCCGAAGACAACAAGACACTGTGCATTCTTTGCATTGCTTTTCTTCTGATCCAAACATTAGGAAAGACTGGATTTTTAATAAAGATACAGACCATGTCACTAAGGACTTGGTCCAGTGTTCACTTCATTTTACTGCAGATTTGTTTACAAACAAAGCACAATTTGATGCAGGATTTTCAGAAGGATTAAAAGACGATGCTGTGATCCAACAGTAATGCCACACCACACACTGTTTTCAGTACGTGATCACTGTTGCTTTGTCTGTTATTACAGATTGTTTGATATGTACTGAGTATTTATGCGTTTTTTACCTAAATCACTGGAGTGTCCATCTATCTATAGGTGTGGGCGTTTACTTCTGAGTCTACGATCTGCCACGCCTATTCAAACAGAGCGTTCTGATGAGGGGGCTTAAAAACAGGACAGAAAATAGCCTATTACTTCTAAATTATGTTTTTTGATGTAAAAATCTTGATAACATTATAGGTGGACCTCAGAGAACATTACAAAATAAAAAACAAAGGCAGTTCAAAACCTCTTTAATGCTCTTGAAAGACGTGTCTTACTTTATGCTCACCTAGGGTGCATTTATTTTTTTCAAAAATACAGTAAAAACAGTAATAAATAACTTTTCTATTTTAATATATTGCAAAATGTAATTTATTGCTGTGATGCAAAGCTGAATTTTCAGCATCATTACTCCAGTCTTGAGTGTCACATGATTCTTTAGAAATCAATCTAATATGCTGATTTGAGGATCAATAAATATTTCCTATTCATGTTGCAAACAGTTGATGACTTGGACCAATGTGAATTTATTCTATATTTTAGGAACGTTGACTTGAAACAGAATTGAAAAAGAAAATTCATTTGTAAAGATAAACACTTCATGTCACTTTTTGATCAGTTTAATGCATCCTTTTTGAATAAAAGTATGATTTTGTATAATCCTAAATATAATTATTTATTTCTTCTTTGATATATGTATAATTCGTTCTTTCTTTTTTGATATATATATACTAAAATATGAATGTTAAAATCTGTCATATTTAATGTTAAAAAGTTTAAGGTAACACAAATCACACAAATGACAGCCCAAAATAGTACAAAATTGGATTTATTTCCAATTTATTCTTTATTATTATTATGTGATGTTTTATCATATTATTATTATATTTTACTCATTTAATTTTGAGCCCTCATAAAAGCATTAAATGGGCTTACTGTATATTTTTTCCTGTCTACTGTGTTTGACATCACAGCTGAAGATACTCACCACTAAAGAAATGTCAGCGGATAGCTTTCTTGAAGCAGTGTGTTAAAACACCACAGACCCAAGCAAGACAACCTACCATTTTTTTACTTCTAGCATAATATATACGTATAGCCATATAACCAATTAGCCGTATAAAAGAAGGTGCTTAACAGCAAGAAATTTAATATCAGTTCCATTTATTAAGTACATACAGCATTATATAGTCAGATGTGGCAGGTGGACGCTAAAACCTCCATCTGCATTAAGAGTATAAATGTCTTTTTACATGTTATTCTCCATTCAGTGAACGCTAAAACTCTGGCAGTCTGGACCTGAGCAATGAAGTGTGAATGTGTTCAGAAAGCAAGAAATGAGGACAAAAGGAACAGATTAATTCAACTAAGTTGCATAATGCTGGCTGTCCCTGCGGTACAGTAACTTGAGGCGTTTGTGGACTTCAAATGATGTCTGAAATCATGCCTTTGGAGATGACTTACATAACAGAAACAGAATATAATCTAACTAACTTGAATAAAAGTGAATTCATAGTATGTAGTATGTATACTGCGCACATCTGTTCTTACTAATTCGATCCCTACAGAGTGTCCTACATGATCTAGGAACATAATATGATCCCATATGTTATTGTATTCCATCTTTTGGGACGGACGTCAGTTCCTTCGCTCCCCAGGCTTTGAGAGGTCAGAAATAAGTCTTAGATATGTGCGGTTGCATGCACAGGTGTCTGTTTAGTCTGAGCTTGTCGCTGAGATCATCCTGTAGCTTGCTGCCGTGGCTCAGTGTCAGCAGGCCTGCTGCGGATGGCTTCTGTAATTGGTATAGTGTTTTTCCAGCTGTGGATGTGAATTGATTCAGTGTTGGAGAAGAGCGGCACGTGGGCTGAATTTTCAGCATGCGGTGGGATGTGAGGAGTAAGATTTGTTGTGGTGTGTGTTTTCTCAGGTCCTGCTGGAAGGAGAGAGGGTTTGTGGTTGTAATGCAGCGAGGGGTTTTTCGTCATCCGTATGAGCAGGAGGTCAGCCAGGCCTGATCTTATATGTTTGGGTGATAAAATGACTCATAGAAAGTGAGTTTTTGCAGCGTAAACAAATCAAGCTGTATGAGCAATAAATCAGTCAGTCCTTGTATTTGTCTCCGCCATCCACTATTCCTATTAAGTGTCGTCTATTTTTATTTTGCTTTTTCTTTTATTGTGTAACTTTCGATTATTTGAGCCTAATACCGTCCCACAGGACCCGACAATTACCCCTTTTGCATTTATACTTTTCTCTACTCCAACTAAATTAATTTGGAGCGGAGCCTAGGCCAGCACAACTGTGGTATTTCCCCCCCCCCGTGATATGACAGTTTATCTAGCGTTGATGTTTTATAGTTAAGCCCCTCTCCGATTTTTTTTTTTTTTTTTTCTTTCTTGGTCTTTTGGGTGTGCGTGGGTGTTTGAATGGTTCGTTGGGTTTATTACTCACCATAAGCATCCCTAGCCCGTATATTGTTCGTAGCCGCCCTCCTTGGGCTGGAATGTTGGGAGCCATAACCACATTGCAAAAAAAAACTAATCTGATTAGTGTAAGGCAATGTAACACAATGAATGAATGAATGAATAGCCTAAATAAATAAAAGTATTAATGCATCATGGTTCTATTTGCTTTTTACTGTTAAATGTATGCTCACTTAATACAGTTAATTTACAGCATTAACTTTACAAACAATATGTACAAATTATTTGAATGATTTAGAGATTTTTAAATATAAATATATATATAATTAATGCAAAATTTCAGTAAGTAATACTTTTACATTAAAGTTTTCTATAGTACATCAACATAAAACTAACACGAACTAACAAGCATTGCTACCCCCCCCCCCACTTTGCTAACCCCGTATTTATCAATCTTTGTTAATGTTAAAAAGCAGAGCTTTTCAATGTTAGTTTGTTACCTAAATTCCATTAAATAATATTAACAGATATCCCTTTTGATTTGAATAATGTTTTAGTCAATGTTGAAGTTAACGTTAAGATTAATAAATGCTTTAGAAATATTTTTCACTGTTAGTTAACTAATGTGGAGCCTTGTTGTAAGGTGTTACCATAATTTCTTCCTAGTTAAAGAAAAAATAGTGTCCCAACAATTTTTCACTCAGAAATTGCTAGCAGATTTGACAAATAATTACAAAGATATGTAAATGGCCACAATAGTCAGTAACCAATAACCGCCCCCCCCCTCAACCCTAGCTACCACCTCCCGGACACCCCCAACATGATATTTCGAAGTAGAAAACTGAAATAGCATTTTCCTGCAAAAAGTACTCCAATAATCATTGTTTTATTTACAACCTACAAAAATATTTTTTACATTGCAGAATCCAGTACTCCAGTGCATTTTGTTTTACAATCAGGATATGTGTTCATGTGACATGCATAAATGGATCTGAATGCTGATACAAACAAACATTCCATAAATATTCCACAACATGATTCTGCTTATTTTCAGGTTTTCTGCCTGTTTTTGTCTCTTTCACGTTGTCTAGGCACTTAGGTGTTCTTAACAGGTAAGCAGAAGTGTCCTTGCATACATATTTAAAAGCTTTTGAGACGAGGCCAGTCAGGAATAGTTAAATGCGTAAATACTTAATGTGTCTATGTGCTTTTTCTTTATGCCTCTTCATTTTTCGCTCTCATTCAAGCACCCTTTACTCATGAATATATTTCATGTGATGTGTTCCGTCCTGTTCATCATCTTTTGCTCTTCTCTTTCATACATTTGAACAGTAGATACAGAGTTTTAGTGTTCTGCTGTGATCTCTTGTGAGTCTTCTTCAAGTTCCTGCACTTTTAACTTTGCAGTGCTGGTTTTTTTTGCGTGTCTTTTGGTGTGTCTTTTTTAAATGCCCTCATATCTTCAGCAGGTTTCAAATTTTTTTTTTTAAATGTCAGATCAAATTTAAAAAAGATAATGCTGGGTAGATCATGAGACCTGCCACAGATATGGCTGCTGAAAATCCAGCTTTGCCATAACAGCAATAAATTACATTTTAAAATATATTCCAATAGAAAACATTTATTTTAATTTTTTTTTAAATATTTAAAAACTTGTACTTTTTTGGATAAAGTGCAGCCTTAGTTGACTTTTTTCAATAAATAAATGAATAAAATCTTACCGACTTTTGAACTGTAGTGTGTGTGTGTATATGGATGCATTAAGGAGTAAAACATTGTGTTGAGTTGTAATAAAAACATGCAAATACAGTACATTTATTTTATTTATTTTTCTTCTGATTTAAGGGTGTGATATGTGGCCTCGTTGTGTTTTGGTTTAGGTTCCCATTTCTGCTCTGAAGCTTTTGTCAGCATCTCATGGACCGTTCTTGTCTTTCATCTAGAGTAAAGCTAATGACCCCCTGGGAAATGTACTCGTGCATCGATGTCACATCGATGTGTTTGGAGAAAGCTCTGCTGAGCATTTGTTCATGGCATCTTTCATTATTTGGAGGCCATTATGATTCGGCATGCCTCATCTCCTGCTCGGAGTAAAGCTGTCCATGCTGTAGGCTTCCCTTGACTTTCAAGAGCAGAAGGGTCTTTGAAGGAGAAGAGGCAGAGAGGGTTTAATCGATCTACTCCTCGAAGAAAATTCTGAAAATGGTTTCTCTTTTATTTAGCGGCAGGGCTGTCAGTCATCAAAGCGGAGGAGAAGGGGGCAGATCGGATCATATGTGAATGTAAATGAAGATCAGGAGCGCTGTGAAGGTTACAGCCACTGCTGAACTTCAGCAACTGTTGATCAGACATCTGTATTATTAGTGTCATTCGCTCGATTCGCTTTATGAAAACGTTGAGCTGAAGAATGAAAATGATATGGCCCTTAAAGCAGACAAGCTTGAAGACCACCTCATTGAGTTTCACATTTGATATTCATCTCGACAGATGCTCAGATAGGCTATTCTCATAGTCACGATGAACATAAAGGGCTTCAGGTGATATCTGATTTTTACATAATGAAAGAGCCATGCACAGGTCTCACCTTGACATGGCTGTTGTTAGTCTAAAGCACAGGAATCCCAATATTAGATCATAAATTTTTTGTCAGCAGTGAGGAATCACTGGCTCTCAGAGTGTGAAAAGTTATATTTCGGTGTTAACTGAAGCAAAACTTTCATTCATATGGACTGATATTTCGATATTGTGTTTTTACTTTTTGAAGTTTGAAGGCTCTAGTCCCCATTCATTGTAATAGCATGGAAAATAGCAAATTTCTCCTTTTGTGTACCACAGAAAAAAAGAAAGTCAACATGAGGGTGAGTAAATGACGACAACATTTCGACGTAGTTAAATGTAGTTAACATGTTTAATCCTAACTGAAGGAAATATGAAAACATGCACTAAAGGTTTGGGGTCAGTAAGACTTTTTTTTTAAATGAAATTAATAGTTTTAAATACTTCAAAGATGTTTATTATGTCACAAAAAAAATTATATTTAAAAAATAAATACTGTTCTTTTGAATGTTCTGTTCATCAAAGATTCTTGAAAAAATGTATCACGGTTTCCACAAACACATGAAGCAGCACAACTGTTTTCAATATGATAATAATAATAGTAATATAAATGTTTCAATAAAATCTGCACACCAGAAGATGGGATAATGACGCTGAAACTTCGGAATAAATTGCATATTAAAATGTATTAAAATAGGAAACAGATTGTAATAATAAATTGCAATAATATTTCACAATATGACTGTGTCTACAGTATTTTACTGCTACTACTACACACTTCTTATAATCCTGCAAAACTGAACAGTAAAGGAAATAAAATAGATTTACAAAGAGGTAATTAGTGACTCTCACATCAAAACATGTCTTTCTCCCACGCAAAAAACCTTATCTTGCCGAATCTATTCGTTGTTTCCTGTATCTGATTTTTTTAATAAGATGTTTCCTTTAAACATGTTTTGAAAGATGCATATTTACAGAGAAATTCTGCACTATCTGCGCTGTCAGATGTTTAAAAATGTGTCTTTACGTATCAACCCCGACATCAGACACCTCCCCCCGCCCCACCCTGTGCTCAGAAGTGCTGCGGCATTAACTCGCGCTAACGCGGACTGCCATTCGCCCCGCGCAGCCGCTGCCCCGCCGACCCATGTAAGCACCTGACGACCCCAACTCCACTGTCTGACAGGAGAGTATAACGATGTGTGGTACTGTACACGGGCATTTACACACTATAGACGCGTGACAGCAATAAAGCACATTCTGAATTCCCAGGGTGCTGCGACGATTAAAAAAAGTAGGGATAGCAGAGGTAATAATTATCCAAGACTATCTCAGAGCAAAGAGAGGGAAGTAAACAGCATTAAATAAAAGCAAGACTGCAGTCGTTGGAGTGACCTGATGTACAAAGCAAGAATTGTGTGGACCAAAGGAATGTGAAGCAGACGGCTTGTTTTATTTTTTTTTATTTTGAAAGACTACACATAGCAGCACTCGGGGCACGGATTTAATCCAATGATGTCAGAGACAAAATAGCCAAAACGGTGCTCACTGTAAAAAATAAGTGTAATTTTAACAAAAAATTTGTAAAAACGCTACGGAAAAAAAACTGTTAATAACCCAGAGGGTTAACAGTAAGTTCCCGTACTATACACAGGGAAAAACTGTAAAATATCTAACCAGACATTTCATGTAATTTTACAGTAAAATGCTGTTAATTTTACAGTTTTTAGAAGTAAAAATAACAAATCAATGTATAATTTACAGTCAAAAAACTGTAAACATAGTATTGTCTCCAGAATTTCCCTGCATGGACACTCCACATGTGTGAAAGGTATGTATTTTGTTTACAACGATAATCATGTTTTTTTAGTCTTTTGATTATGTGATGTACAGAGGATGAATTGGGGCTTTCTGCGGGCGTAGATCTTATGTTGTTTAATGAATGTTTATTGCATTATTTCAGGTTCATGTGTGTTACCATGATGGTGTTTTGTGTTTGCATGAATGACTTGTGCACCTTCTATATATTAGTATATACTTCTGCTTGTGGCTAAGCTACTTGTGATGAGCTTTGATTCTTCATGTGGCTTTCTCTTTTAACACCTGCATTATTATGGTGGTTGTCAGTATGTTAACGGTACAAAACAGATTTTAATAGCAGTGTGCATTGTCGAATTTACTGGTTTACTTTCAAATTTTCTTGTTTGTAAATTACAGATTTATACTGTAAAATTTACAGTTTTTTGCCGTAAATGTGTTTACAGTTTTTCTTTATTTTTTACAAAATTATTCTGGCAACCACAGATGCCAAAATTATTTTGTAAAAACTACATAATTTTTTTTACAGTGTATGCTAATTGATATATGTAGTGCCGTGATGCGGTTTGCCATCAGGATGAGAGTCCAAACAACTGATAAAAACATCACAATAATCTACAAGTAATCCAAACGACTCCAGTCTATGGAAGCCCGTTTCCGCCACTGAATAAAAAAAAAAAAAAGGTAATTGCAACTTTTATCTCACAATTCTGACTTATAACGTCTCACAATAGGACGTTAGAACTCCCAATTGCGAGTTTATATCTCGCAATTCTGAGAAATAAAGTCAGAATTGTGAGATATAAAGTTGCAATAACCTTTTTTTTATTTTTTTTATTCAGTGGCGGAAACGGGCTTCCATACCAGTCCGTCAATTAAAGTCTTGAGTAGCGAAAAACTGTTTGTACCATCACTTTTGGCCATAAATACAGACAAATTAACACAAAAAAATTTTCAAAATACAACAAAAGTTAGTAAAAATAAATTTAATTAGGCTGATGTCATGTGTGTGTATGCACATTTATGTAAATGTTATGTATTACTATGTAAATGTGTGTGTGTGTGTGTGTGTGTTTGACTGTGAAGCCATGTGCAAAAATAATATGATATTGAAAATCAATGCAGCACTTTATCATGATACAATACTGTTGTGAAAAGCTACTGAAGTTTGTTATTTCCCAATGCTGATTGAAACGATTCAGAATATACTGATTTTCTTACACAAATCAGCAGCTATAGCTAATGAGTGAAGTGAGCGAGGGTTTTTCGAGAGGATTCAGGTGTTTAAATGAGCGTTGTGTGTTGGGACTCGCTGCTTGAGCTGAATGCATAAGGAACAGGCAGATTGTCGGATGAATGAAGGGCCCGGACTTCTTGTTGCTCCAAGGATTGAGCTAATTGAGCAAACAATTATTTTGGCATTCAGCGCACACTATGCAGATGTGTTTTGAAGAAAGCTGTCAGGATGACTCCATCTGAATAAGTCAACAAGGAGTCTTATCTAAATATGCTAATTGTGTTCATTATTAATTAATTTTGGGCAGGAAAATAACTTTTCCTGCAGCTTTCAAGTGCCATCATGGAAATAAATTTGTTGTTTTTTCTTTGGTCAGAGTGAAGATGCAGGAGAACATATTTGCACCTCTGTATTTAGTGTGCGTGCGCAAAATCATAACCCAGTTTAATTTACTAATAACACTGTTTTTGCATGACTAAACCTCTTCAGGGGCCCGAGGACCAGCAAAATTGCCACTTCACTTTTGTGATGCATTTTTTTCAGTCTATTGTGTGCTTTGAAATGTTTTTGAATATGAAGTGAATGCACTTATCCAAAGCAAACGAACAATCACCACTTGCACATGACAAAATGTTCCGCCATTGTCCAGTGTGTTTACCCACAATACCTCAATTGAATCATTTCATGTCCCATATATGAAACTACCACAGAATCCTGATGAAACTCCTGCTCTTTTAATGCAACTGGTGTCGCAGAAGGCTTTGGAAAATATCTCACATTTACATTAGAATATCTCATATTGCATTTTTGACAGCACCCCTGAGCAGCGGGCCGTGACCTGATTCGGTGGTTCATGCTCCATAATGCATGGCTGTCTTTAGCAGGGCAGGCGCAGAGCTACGGTTCAGTGCACACACGAGCAGGGGCTATTAGTGCTGAATAGATGGACGAGAGAGAGAGGCAGAGGCCTGACAGACTGAACCCACATGACCCCGTTAAGAACCTGCATCTGCGCTCTTCACAGTACCGCGAAGCGTACGCAGTTTGCGTAGGGCACCATACCAGTTGCTCAAAAAAAACTTTCGTTCCATATGAATATTAAAATTAACATATACATATACATAAATCAAAAATCTAAAGATGATCATATATATATAATTATAAAAAATGCATTTTACGGTGAATGCAGTAGGCTAAGCAAATGTGACAAGCCATTCCATTAAAAAAATAAGTTTGCGGCTGAATGCAAATGATCATAATTGATGGACAAAAGACATCAGCGATCCGGTGTCGAGAAAAGAAAAAGAAAAAAGATGAAGCCCGTGCATCACTTTCAGGTAGGTATGTTCATAATCCTGTGTTAATAACGTGTTTTAATGTTGATGATAATTTAACCACCAACAACGCATCTAATGTTCTCTCTGACTTTCCATGTTCCCTTACAAAAAATTAGCCATGGTTTTACGAATAAAACCAAAAATGATGGTCTCGTAGCCATGGATGGTAGCCACAAATTAACCATGGTTTTGTTACTTCAAATAATAGTTTACAAAGAAGTATTAAGATAATATTTTTTTGTGGTTATAAAATCAGACCTAAGCCAACAACAGCCTTTAAAATGACTTACAATGCATTATATAAAAAACGATGAGGCAATAATGATTGGCCAATTAATAATTATATGGTTTCATAGAATAACACTGTTAAAATACATAATGTAATACAAAGTAAACAATTTATGTACATTACATATTATTACAAATGCTTGCAAAGGGAGCCAAAGGCCTGACTGCTGCTGTTAAACTTACAGGATGATCAATTCCTTGTTTAAATATTGACCAAACATTTCATTCAAATACCCACTTAATCTTTAACTTTTGGCCACCTTTTTGCAAAAGAAATGCGACAGCCTCAATAATTTCTTCAACAAAAACATGTGAACATCACAACCCTTGCAAAAAAATTAACCATGGTTTTATTGTAGTAAAACTGCTTAGTTTTCTTTTGCGTGATTTCTGAATGCTTGAGACTATAAAATCAATCAGACAACTGTATTAATACTAAAATAATAGCCATAGGTAACTGTCTAGAGCTACAATTGTAATTTGTAAATAATACAATATAATGACTATTTATTTACGTTATCATTAAATATTAAAAGGGGTCATATGATGCGATGTCAATGTTTCCTTTCTCTTTGGAGTGATTACAAGCTTGGTGCATAAAGAAGATCTGTAAAGTTGCAAAGACTAAAATGTCTCAAATCCAAAGAGATATTCTTTAAAAAAGTAAAGTGTCAACCACGCCTACCTAAAAGGGCTTGTTCTAACACGCCCCAACATGTCTACGTCACTGTGGGGGAAGATTTGCATAACGCCGCCAAATGTTCACGCAAAAAAAATGAAGGCATAACTTTTATTCTTGCTGTAGTGTTGTTGTTGCCACCGCCACCATGTCGTGAAGATGCTGTGTGTTTCGTTGTGAAAGCGAAAAACTACTTTGTTTGGTCTTCCCAAAAGAGGACGATATCCACTTCGTCATGCCTGGAGCTGATCCGTGTGGGTCGCTGAGGAAGTACTTTGCGCTGTCGATTGCCGGATCGCCTTTCACCGTGGACGAAGCGGAATCCATGTGGTTGCCGCAAGCCCGCCCGCCGCACCTTCGTCGATGCCACCGGCGCGCGTATCAGGCCGCCGCCTCCGCTCACTCATATGATGCATATTAAAGTTTTGTTTTGCCCTATAGGAGGTGTTTATATATATATTAGATATATTATATCTAGATATATTATATATATATATATTATATATATATTACTATATATATATAGATATAATAATCATATTTGGGGGGAGTGGGGCACAAACCAATTACAATTCTGCTTAGGGCACCCATTTGGCCAGCAGCGGCCCTGGCTCTTCAGATAAAAGATCTGACGCACACACAAACATGTTTAAGCATTGTTAATTAACATTTTTTAACCAAATTAATTCAAGCTGATTAATTAATCATATGGTGGTGATTTAATTGCGTATTTTCTGAGAAAAGCCCTCAAATGATGATAATTCAAAGACTTTGCAGTATTGGGTGCATTGAATAGACATTCCAAAATTGTATTTTGATTCGTCCAGCTTTCTCTGAATGTGAATTATTCACTTTTGTCCACCTAATGGATCCTTTTTTCACAGGCTGTGCTGAAGTGTTTCCACACTTAGGCTACTATCATAAATCTAGCAACGTATTTATATATTCATTTTAAAGCAACTGTATGTAGTTTTGTGTATTTTTGCGTCTTTGGAGCCCCCACGGTTAAGTGAGTGGAATTCAATATGTGTAAATACATCACTGTCGTAATTAGAGTAGACGGCTTGCACACGTGGGTTTGACGCCACATATAGTTGCATTAGTATATATATATATAACACTACACTTTGTGTTACTACAGAAAACTAGTTACGGTTAGCATAGTTGTTTTAATGCAACGGCAGAGGGAATGACGGCAAATTTCATATTTCTCTCTTCTGACCACAATAATAATTTCTCTAGATATTTTTTTCTCTTTTGGAAAGTCATAGAAACGCTGTAGTTTTTTTCCTTTTCTTTTTGGAGCAAATGGAAACGCAAAATTATATATTTGCTGTTTGTATTTTCCGTTCACCACTATAAAAGTTTACTCAGTTGGAATGACTTTGAGTCCATTACAGGGATAATTCACCCAAAAATAAAAGTTTAGGCTCACCCTCATGAGAGTCCAAAGCTGATAAAAACATCAAAATGATCCACATGATTTTCACTTAGAAATTGCCAGTAAGTTTCACAAATAATTACAAAGAAATGTCAAGTACACTCAATTAAACATGAAATTCTGAAGTAGAAAGACTGGATTTGTTTCTTGCAAAATGTACTGTACTCCAGTAATCTTTGTTTTAGGCTATTTAAAAATCATTTTTACAGTGTAGGTTTGATAAGACTCGTGCTCCCAGCAGCAGCTGCTGTTAGATAGATGGTAATCAAAAATTACTGCACTGTTGTTATGAGACGTTGATTTATGCCTAATGTGAAATATCACTCCAGCTCAGGAGCAAAGAGTATTAGAATGCTGTTTAGACTGAAAACCACCTAAATTTAATATTCTCTTAATTACCAGTGTAGTCTAAGGGCACCCTTGGGAGAAGTCATTCTCTTAAAAAACAAGTCCATCAAACATCTCCAGGCTTAATAATTAAAAAAAGAAAGAAAAAATAAGATGAGGTTGCACAGCCTGCAAATGCACTGTGGAAACGAGATAAGCAAAACTTTTATCTTGTTGTACACAGAAGCTGGGGAATTGCAAAAACTTTCTTCCCAACTTTAGCCCTGCTGTTTACATCCAGACGCTTTATAACTCTCTCTCACATCTGTTATACAACATGTCTGTAGTAGATAGAACTCCAATAATGTGCCAGTGATAATGATGACGATGACAATATATGATTAAAAAGTGAATTAAATTAAAAATGCTAAATAGTTAAAACAAACATTTATAATAATAATATAGTAAATGTTACTGTTACTATGAATCTTATATTTAAATTAGAAATGTACTAATTATTTTAAAAATTATTTTATATTATTATACTACTACTACGACTACTACTAATAATAATAGCTATATATTTATATTTTCAGAGAGGACAATAGGGTAAAGATATAATATGGATGAAATATATTAATATGTTAAATGTAAACTATTTCAATGTACTCGTAATCGACTTAATATTGTAAATTATTTGATAAAGTTAAGCATAATAATAAGAATAATACTTTTCAGATGGAACAATATTGACATATAAAATGTAATAACTCAATAAATATTTAATGTAAACAATAAATACCCTCAAGAAAAAGTTTCCCTTTAATGTACGTCTCTATGAAATTATTTTGAAAAATAAAAGTATTCATTTTTTATTTAATTTATTATTATTATTAATAATAATTATTATAATTTTAAGATGGACCAATTTGTAATGTAATATGTATTAAATAACATAAAAAGTAAGTAAAAATGTAAAGAATACTAATATCAAATCAAATGAATAATTCAAATAAATTATTTTCATCTTTATATATGTTTATACTGTTATATTTTTATTTTATATTATTATTATATAATTTTAAACTTCATATTTTAGTTATTATACAGTTCCTGATGAAATGACCAGCATAAAAAAACTCCATGTCTGCAGGGGAGTCATGCACTCATTATTTTTGAGGGGGCACGAGTGGGGGTTGTCATGTGACACACAGCAGCCACAACAGCACATGTTTTATCTATTTCTTTCCTGTTTATTCGAAACATTTCCAAACGCATTAACTATATCATGAAACGTCTTGATTTTCACCTTTATAGATTATGTTGATCTATTATAGTGGGCGATGGTCAAAGTAACCTTATAATGTAATCTATTAACTATGCATTAAAAACCTGTCTGTTTACTTAATTAACATATATGGATGTCATGCGTGTTGATATTAATGTGAACTTAACATTGAAGTTAATTTGAATAAAAACATTGCGAGTTAGGCTACTAATCATAACACTTTCTTTGTACAGAAAGAGAGCAAAGAACATTCACTGACAGTCTAGTTCAAGCACTCTTAAAAACTCCCATTAAAATCACTGAAGCTGTTTACACTATGAAATTAATATCTTATAGATTCGTACACACATTTGCACTTTGTTTCTGACTAGAGAATTCGCCAGAAAGAGGTATTCCGTCAGCGAGCGAGTGAAGAAAAACACGGATTTGAGCGATGACTCATCTGAAACCCTGTGATTGGTCATGTATTATAAGCTCAACAGCATAGTGTGTGAGGTAATGCGCAGTGCTGTAAAAAACGCATCTGTATCGAATGTAGATTTGAATTTAGCAGTGAGGAATGATGCGCTGAACGGTTATCATCACCGCCGGTGTTGTGATCCTATTAAATATAGAAAATATTAATCGGCTAATTTTTGTCTTTTGAAAGCTGCATTTAAAATCCACTTGGCTCAAAAATCTGCCCTTTTGAAAAAAAACAGGGTATGCTGGTTATGGATGATTTGACGCTGGGATGCTGGTTTATGCTGGTCGTGTGCTGGCAAAGGACCAGCAAAGGACCAGCTTAAACCAGCATCCCAGCGTCAAAACTTACCTAACAGAATATGCTGGTTTTTTCAACAGGGTTAGAGGGCACGTACCCCCTCACTTTGAATGGGCATGATGCCTCTGATGCTGTTTGATTTATGCTGCTAATTTCTGATTGGTGTTTGTCTAGCTCTTGGGGGTCAAGGTTTGTCTAGTTAGCGGCATGTGTCATTTAACAATCGATACACCATCTGAGCCCAAAGACCATCTCCGCTGACTGTCATGATGTCTTTTTCCTGCATTTGGGTATATATGTTTTTAAGATGTAATAAACCATTGACGCCACTGACTTGCTGATGCACATACAATATTTTAAAGGACAGTCGAGGATAATATTTTCTTTCTTTCTTCGCTGTAGTTTTGTGCTGTCTTGCATGGCTGTGTTCCATCATACTGGTTTATATATGCGTTATTGGATTGCCAATGCATGAAACAGCAGTTTACTGGCCGAATGATGCTGAACTCACGCTGTATTGACGGAGGGGAGCAGTGAAGACGAAATATCGAACTCACAGACAAATTTAATTGGGCTGCTAGAATATCTGTTTTATTTTCCTCTGCACAGCTTTCATTGAGAAGGACTGAATGTTCAATCCTTTGAGCATATCTTATGGAAATATTTGTCTGAGCTGTGCAATTCCTTTATTTTGATGTTAAAATTGAATCGCAAATGATAATTTTGGTCTCGGGCATCTAAAATGCATTCAGTATGTTAGAAATATATTGACTTAGTATTAAGACCTCATGATGGCAACTTCCAGTCTAGGAACATTTTATTTCTTTATGCGTTTTCTTGTATAATGCAAGCGTCAGCTAATTTACGAGAACAAAATATTCCAGATTAAATCTCATGGAAAGTTGGGGAGGGTACAGTAGATAGTGTCTGGGGTGTAGAGCCTGTAGCATGAATTAGATTTAATAATCCCCAGAGAAACCACTGAATTCTCTGTCCCAATTCCATTTTGCTTGTAATTAAAGTGTGCGCTAAGATTGATAACAACATCCTTAGAGGAGATAGTATAAATACTTTACAGTACATTTGTTTGTAGCTTCAGTTAAGCATGTACAGTATGTGTTAAAAAAATAGTAAGAAAGGGCAAAATGTCTTGTTTTCTGAAAAATTATTATTATTAGAATAAGGTGTTATAACTATAAGTAGTCGGAATATAAATGATTTTAAATTACTGTTTAAAAGATTTACTTTTATGGATTTGATTTATTTATTTTGGGGAAATTTGTAAAATATGTACCTAGTAATATAACAACTACTGCATTATAATAAATGTTCATAGGTTGAATTAATATATTTAAATTAACACATTTTACTGTCATTAGTTAAATATATTGCATTTTATTATTTATATTACAATTTATATATATATATTTACAGTACAGCCCCTGTGTAATGTTGATGAAGCCAAATTTAATGCTGTTTGATTTATGCTGGTAATTTTGGATTCGGTGCTTGTCTGGCTCTAGGGGTCAAGGTTTGTCTGGTATGTCTGGAAAGAGATAGTGTGTCCCAGTTTACATAGTATCCATTTTAAGGAGCATGCATGAGTTTGTCCCAAATGATATGCTAATATGTTGATATTTTTGTTTGCTACTATTTACACTTATTTTGTCTTTTAATTGATATCATGTTTTACTGTTGATATTTTTTCTGGCAGGTTCCACAGTGAAAACGCACACGTGTGGGGGTGATGATATGGGTTACTATTGGAGAGTCTGTGCTGTTCTGAAGCCAGACTGCAAAAAATTATTTTCTTACTTAGTATTTTAATTTTGCTTTATATTATAAATATCTCAACATTCTTAAATTAAGACACATTTAAGGAAAATGCCTTGTTTTCTGAAAGATGTACAGAATAATGTGAACATTTATTTCAAATATCTGTCAGTGGAGTAAGAAAAATCAATTCAAAGGAAATGCAGGATTATTTTTCTTATCACATTCAGGGATATTTTTCTTGTTTTTAGAAAAAAAAAAAATAGCCAAAAATTAAAATTTGCTGAAAATTTGCTCATTCTCAGGTCATCCAAGACATAGATGAGTTTGTTTCTTCATCAGAACAGATTTGGAGAAATTTAACATTGCAATCCTTGTCACCATTTGATCCTCTGTAGTGAATGGGTGCCGTCAGAATGAGAGTCCAAACAGCTCAATAATCCACACCACTCCAGTCCATCAATGAACATCTATCATTAAGGTTTCCTCCGTTGTCCTCTCAAATCAAAATCCATCAACCTATTTGTTTAGAACTGTTTTCACATGTAAACGGTGCTTGATCTGTGCTTATTTCTATCCTGATTCAGACAAGATGACGTTTTTACTGGACAAAGCAATGTTCTGGATTAAGAACTTGTCTGAAGTTAAAAACATTGTTTATTAAACACACAGCTTTTCACTTCTCAAGACATTATTTAATAGGCTGCAGTTGTTTGGATTATCGACTTGTGGATTATTGAGATGTTTTTATCAGCTGTCTGGACTTTCATTCTGATGGCACCCATTCACTGCAGAGGATGGTTACATAGTTTTGTGGGTGAACTATATCTAATATAGGTCATTGGCTCTCAAGTAAAATGGCATCGAATTTAAGATGTGCGATATTTTACGGAAAACCAAAAGAAAAAAATACTGTGTAAGAATTCATTCTTTGCAGTGTATAATTATAAACCTAGCCTGAGAAATATTCACTGCATTTAGTGTGACAACTTGCCCCGCTTTATATACTTTCCCACCACCAGAGAAGTACATACAAATTGGGACGAGCGCTTCAGAGAATGTTAACCTGGATAATAAACTTCTCTTTGAATTCCATCGGGTTCCTGTGAGACACGTCGTTGTTTGAAGGCAGATCTTTGAGGCCCGAAGGACTGTACTGTGAACGCTGAGATCTGAAAACCCATGCAGCACCACAGCTGAGAACGAGAACACGAGGGCGGCCCGTTCCCCTCCCACCGACACATCTGTACTGGTTCCCGCTGGTAGTACTGGTGTGCCACGTTGCAGTGTACGACGGGTAATTAGCCATCATGGGAATATTTGTGGGTCCTAGTAGATTGATCCTAGTAGATTTGCCATCAATCTCGAAACCCCTCCAACCACCCCAAGAGCCAAAATCTGCCTCTTTTTGAGGACTAAACCTGCATGAACATCATGTACTAACTAGTTGACATGGGGAAGACAGATAGTAGTACTTGTACAATATTTGAAGAGCGAGATGCACTGCAGTTCATGAGAGAGACACAGAAGTAAACGAGATTCAACACACAATTGATTTGTGAGGAATACAACACATTTCGTTTAGCAAAAGAGTACATTTGTAACTATTTCAATGGGTTTTTCAAAAATCATTTAAAACATTTATTTACCTTTTTAATTACATTTTTTTACATTTGTCTTGGTTTGTCTGGCGTCTTGTTTTTTTTAGTTTTTTTTTACAATGCATTATGGGATTGCACATTTGTAAGAGTAAGACCTGTAGTTAACAATTGATTGTAAGAAGAACAATGCCATACTCTAGTACAGTGTTAATGAAGTATTAATTATAGATTATTTATCTAAGTTTTAGTCAGCTTGTGTGCTTTTGACATTTTTATTTGGCTTTTTTTTTATATCTCTAGAGGTTTTATTTCATTCAGTACTTGAACCTAATAATATCATTATTTTCGTTTTTGTTTTTCATTTTTAGTTAACATAATTTTTTCAGCTTTATTTCGATGACCAAAACACTTTTTTAACAGTTTGTTTTAGTTAGTAATAACAATACTGCTTTTAATAAAGGACCCATTTTAAAATAGTACATTTTTAATTCTAAGTATTTAAAATGTCTGTTTATTTAATTATATTTTTAATTACATTATTTTCTCAAATTATTTTATTTTGCTTTACAGTATTAAATTAAGTGAATTTATTTATGTAGTAATTACTTTTTTGCATCGGGCCTGTAATGCCACAAATTGCATTATGTGATTGCATTTTTCCTTCAATTTTTCATCTTTTCCTCAATGCTTATCTCGCATCCATATAGGTTCTTGACCAGTCATCTTACCGGCAGCAATATGGCAATCAGATGCTTGAGCTGTAGAAGATAGAGGCAGTGTTTGTATCACCAGGGATCATTCGCATCTGAGTACAGACAAGCAGGTTGTCAAGCCTTCAGTTTCATGCTGAGTGTTAATTGGCTCTCCAATTCACACACGGTCTTCGTTCTTCTCTCCGAAGGTAATGGAGATGGTCTTCAGCGAAAAGAAGATACTGTAATTGAGCTCAATCACTCATAGACGGTCATCCGACGGTCAATCAGTGGAGGATTCTTTGGAGACCTGGACCATGTCGGCCTCATCAATACACCCGCAGAAAGAGCTCAATTCTCTGCAGGGGTTTTAAGATGCTGATAAATTGGTAAGTGGGAAGGTATGCTATAAAATTATTGCATAATGCAATTTTGTCTGAGATATTTCTTTTAATCTTGTAGTCAGTTGCTAAGCAGCTGGTATAAGTGGCTTGTCATTATAAGCATTGTCAGGTAGACTGTTATTTTAAGGGGTCATGTTTTTGTCAAAGATAATGATCCCGGGAAGAGACTGCCGCTAATGCAAAAGAAATGGAAGGAATCGGTCAAGAACAGATTGCATGCTGGAGGAGGAATTGAGAAGAAGATGAGAAATGGACGACTGCTGGAAGTGGGAGAGGAATGGCTTGTGGAGGAGGAAAATCTCCAAATGATGAATTCATATGTCAGAGGTGCTGTATATAGGTAACAGGCTACAGAAGAGATTCGCTTTTTAAAACGCAGTGCGCCACGATCTGATTTGCGCAGATCGGGTGAAACGTTTAAGCTCATACATAAAACCACCGGTCACAGGAAGTGTGGAGTGATTTGTGACTCTGTCTTGGAAATATGAGTTAATTCGAGAGAGATCATAGCAGTTTACACCTCACTAGGCATCAGCCAGTTCCCAAATTGCTTCATAAATGGTAACAAATGAACCCATGAACTGCTAAAACAATTCAGAGGTTTTTTTCTGAAGTATGTGGAGATCTTCTGTAGCATGTGGCATATATCACTGTGATCTCTTGGTAATGACATCAAAATGACTCTCTTAAAGGAATAGTTCACTCAGAAACAAAATTCTGTCATTGGTTATTCATCCTCATTTCATTACATATGACTTTCTTTCTTTTTGGGACACAAAATAATCTCTCGCTTGCTCTTTTTCACACAATGACAAAAAAAAGTATTCTTTTATATGAATTGTGCAACTTATATTCCAAGTCTGCAGAGGACATATGATGGTTTCGTGTGAAGAACAGACCAAAAGTTAGGTTGTTCAGAACATCCTTGTTTTGGTGCAAATTTTGCCATTCCATATGGCTTTCTTTCTTTTGTGGAGGTCAAAAAGAGATGTCACACAAAATGTTCAAGCTGCTCTTTTCCATACAATAAAAATTACTAGGATTTTTAATAGGTTTCATTTTTATATTTTCCTTTTTCTTTTTAATTTTTAGTTTAGTTATGATTTTCTCTTTTTTGTTTTTGTTCTTATTCAGTTTTTATTTCAGTTTTAATTTAAATAATTTTGGTACTTAAACTGATTTTATTTCCTTTAGCTTCCAAGGCAGCATTTCTAATTTTACAATTTTGCATCTAATATATTTCAGCTTTATTTCAATTCAATTAAAAAAGTTTAATTTTAATACTTTTAGTTAACAGTAGTAACAGTCAGGTAACATTTGCAAATTGTTCTAGAAAATCAAACAGATTGGTAATGATATGAGATTGAGTAAAGGATGACATGAGGGAAATTATTATTTAGAGGGAACTGTTCCTTTAAGGTGTTGAGCTTCAGGCAATAACATTTTGTCATTTCTTTGTAGACATCCTCAGAAACTGCTGCCAAAATCTTTCCTGCTGTCTTAGAAAGGAATAATAGAAAAACTTTAATCTCCCCTTTTTCATATCCGTCTCTTTCTGTCTCTCTTTGTCATCTTGTTTTCATCTTTTTCCGCCTTTGTGTCTGAAAACTGGATTTACTGCCAGCAGTCAGTCTCAGTACAGATTCATGTGAATGTTTGAGTTCAGGTGTCCATGTTGTGATTATAAACAGAATCCCTGCATAGTTAAAGAGAGGCGATGTAGGTCACGCTGTGACCAGCTGCATGAGCCTCTTGTTTCCATAGCACTCATTTACCAGCCTTTCTCTCGCTGCTGCACGAGCTGAAAATTCATGTCAGGTTGACAGTGTTGGGAAAGCTACACTCTAAAAAATGCTGGGTTGTTTCAACCCAATGTTGGGTCAAATATGGACTAACCCAACTGTTGGGTTAAATTTTTACATTCAATTTTTTTAACCCAAAAGTTGGGTTAGTCCATACTTGACCCAACATTGGGTTGAAACAACACAGCATTTTTTAGAGTGTATGCTTGATAAATTAGTTTCTTACAAACACACAGCTTTGAAAAAGAAGATGCTGAACTACAAGTTACTGGCAAAACAAAGCTAACTATGTTGAGTTAGTTATTTAAGCATCTATCTATCTATCTATATATCTATCTATCTATATATATATATAAATAGTATATATATATAAATATATATTAATATATATCTATATAATATATCTGTGTGTATATGCATGTAGACAGCATGAACGAAGCGTAACTAATTATTTAATGAATTTTAAACACTCAAGACACATTGATATTTATTTGCATTAACAGTGAATGCAGATAACCAGATGCATTTAACAAATTTAATAAATGGTCAATATTTAATTAAGACCGCAACATAAATGAATCAGTTCATTCAGATGAATCATCAAATGATTCCGAATCATTTGATCAGATAATCATTTATTTACATGAACAATTTAAATGAACTGATTCAGAAAAGCAGATGCTGTTAACTAATTATTTCACAAATCTTCAGCATTTAAGTAATTATTCAAAAGACAGCGACTTAAATTAATCAGTGAATCGTTTATTTATATGACCAGTGTGAATGAACAGATTCCGTAACAAAGAATATTTAAAGAATAAGAATATTTACTCAGATTTAACCAATTCGTTCACAAATTTGACATATTTTATTAACTATTAAGAAAATACAAGGACTTGAGTAAGTGAATTATTTATTTAAATGAACATCTGAATGAACTGAAAAATCAAAAAGCATGTTTGAGGTGTTGTTTTTTTTATCTTGATTTTCTCAGTGGCAGAGCAATAAAATGGTACAAAATTAACATATTTAATTTTTTGTGCTTCACCACTAGTTGTTGGTAAAAGCAGTTTATTAATGGAAAATCTACACTTTTCATTTATGGAAACTATAAATGTGTAGTTCAGTCAGTAGCATTAGTACTTTTAGTAAGTGACTTCCCAACATTGCAGGCTAATCCTTTGTGTTAAATTGTTGTGACATCTCTCAATGTCATATCTGCCCATGTCAACATTGTGAATTCACTGTGTTGCCAAAAGCAGTTTGCGGACTGCTGTTTGACTCCCTCAAAAGCACCAGTTCGCTTGATGTTTGCTGCATTTTATTCATGTATTCAGACAGCACGCTGCTGGGGTCTCAACTCTGCCTCCTTTCACACCGGAGACGGCCCGCTAAGGTTAACACCTGTCCCCGAACCGGTAATCTGATCCATATTAAACATCTCAGTTAGACCGTGACCCGCATAATATAAAGCAATTATTATTTCACAGCAAATCACTTCCTCGTGGCCTAGTGAGATATTGCCGATTTGGCAAGTTTTTCATTGCAAAGTGTTTTAGCACCTAGTGTGGAATAATCTTAGCGCTGATCACTAGTAAAACTAGGGCTGGGTATCGTTCAAAATGTTTCGATATTGATACCGATACCGATACCTTGACTTCGATACCGGTTCCTGAACGATACTTTTTTAGATACCAATTTTATGAAATCAATTTTAACAAGATTACATTATCTAAAAAAAAAAATTTGGTTTTATTTTTCAGCTTGTTGATGATTATACAAACTCAAAGACTCATCTCCTGAGCCACTGCACAAAGGAACAAAATGTAACCAACACAATAAATCAGTGCAAAATAGTTTTAATAAAGCTCAAATAGTCTTCAGTTTACACATCTGTTAGGCTACATTTACACTAGTTAGTGTTCGTTTTAAAACGCATAGCTCTTTTTATTTTCCACTGATTTACTGATTAGCATTAGCAGCTTCCAGCGCTGTCTGCTTGTGTTCTCTCTTCCATGATCGCTGCTCTGACTCAGAGGTAATAACATATTTAATTTTAGAAATATGTCATTTTTGCTTATTAGTACGGTTGAACTGGATCATCGAAGCTCAGAAGCAAAGACACTGGTCAATAGAATGAGATTAAATACATAAAGCATATTTGTGATGTTTAACATTTAATTATCGCAGGTTCGCATCATATTCTGAGTTTGCATTTTTTATTTAGTTACAATTACTGAATCGTGGTTTTTGTTTGTGTTGTGATGAGATGAATTAGATATATTTATTTTAGAATACAGTAATCTTTTGATTTTCTCTCAAAATGGGGCAGCAGAGCTGCTTCAAGAAATTGAAAAAATAAAGTGATTCTTATTTGAAAACGTAACCAGATATTCTCTAAGGCGTTAAATACTAGTTACTTGAAAAAAGTATCGGATACGTAACTCACGTTACTAGTACTATATTACCCCCAAGACTGGGTATTACAGTACCCGAGAGCTAAAGAGAGCCGATGCGTCCATGCGCTTTCGAATCGCTCTCTGGATGAGCGATCTGCGCCGCACCTCTTCTTGTCGAACACACCGGCAAGTGCTGCAGGTTTATTGACTCACTGACGCTGATGAGATTAACCCCTTATGCCGGTGCAACGCACGATTTTAGCCCGACTTTCACTCGCAGGACAGGTTTTGCGAGATCGCGACACATGGCGAACCGGTGCACAAATCGGTGCTACGGTCCCGCGAGTGAAAATCACACAGTAAAGTCAAAGTCAAAGTCTGATTTATTGTTAATTCTTCCACATGTACAGTACATACATACAGAGAATTGAAATTGCGTTACTCTCAGACCCTTGGGTGCATACAGATAACATAAATACAGATTAAATACAAAATACAAAATACAACTATACAAAATACAAAATACAACTATACAAATATACAAATAAGGTAAAATGTAAAAATATATATATAAAGCACAAGGCATATGGAGGATAGAGTGCAAACCAGTAAAGTAAACAACAGTGAAGATATAATGATTGTAGTGCAAAAAAATGATTTGTAGTGCAAAAGAGCTTATTCAGAATGATTAAAGCTGACGTGTGGGTGTGGATTTGGGCGGGGGGGAGTGGGAGAGTCCATCAGAGGGACAGAGTTCAGTGGTGCGTGGGGCAAAAGAGGGGAGGGGGGGCAAGGTCGGGAGGGAGTTCAGCTTTCTGACAGCCTGATGGATGAAGCTGTCCTTCAGTCTGCTGGTCCTGGCCTGGAGACTCCGCAGTCTCCTCCCTGATGGCAGCAGACTGAAGAAGCTGTGTGTCGGGTGGGTGGGATCACCTGCAATGCAGAGGGTTTTGCGGGTGAGACGGGTGTTGTAAATGTTCTGAAGGGAGGGGAGAGAGGCACCAACGATCTTCTTAGCTGCTCTCACTATGCGTTGAAGTGTCGTGCGGCAGGACGCGTTGCAGGCGCCATACCACACACAGTGATGCAGCTGGTCAGGATGCTCTCGATGGTGCCTCTGTAGAAGGTGCACATGATGGGGGCCGGGGCTCTGGCTCTTCTCAGTTTGCGGAGGAAGTAGAGACGCTGCTGTGCTTTCTTGGCCAGTGCTGCGGTGTTGTCAGTCCAGGAGAGATCCTCTGTGATGTGCACACCCAGGAACTTGGTGCTGCTCACCCTCTCCACAGTCACACCACTGACGGTCAGAGGAGCATGCTGAGTGCACACTCTCCTAAAGTCAACAACAATCTCCTTCATCTTCTCCACATTCACAGAGAGATTGTTGTCACTGCACCACCCTGCCAGGCGGCTCACCTCGCTCCTGTAGTTTGTCTCATCGCTGTTGCTAATGAGACCCACTACAGTCGTGTCATCCGCAAAACTTAATAAGGAGGTTGGAGTTGTTTGACGGTGTGCAGTCGTGGGTCAGCAGCGTGAAGAGGAGGGGGCTCAGCACACACCCTTGGGGGGCCCCAGTGTTCAGTGTAATGGTGCTGGATGTGTTACTGCCGACACGTACTGCCTGAGGTCTCCCAGTCAGGAAGTCCAACAGCCAGTTGCACAGCGAAGTGTTGAGCCCCAGCTGGACCAGTTTGTGTATGAGCTGTTGAGGGATGATTGTGTTTAATGCTGAACTGAAGTCTATGAACAGTATTCTGACGTATGTGTCTTTTTTGTCAGGTGTGTGAGTGCTGAGTGGAGGGAAGTGGCGATGGCGTCATCGGTCGAGCGTTTGGCCCGATATGCAAACTGACGGGTCCACAAAAACAAAAAAACAAGGGGGGAGGGGGGGAGGGCAGACTTGATGTGGTGCATGACTAGCCGATCAAAGCACTTCATGAGGATGGGGGTAAATGCAATTGGACGGTAGTCATTGAAGCAGGAAGGAGACGACTTCTTCGGGACTGGAATTATGGTGGTAGCTTTGAAGCATGGGGGGACAACAGCCTGACTTAGCGAGATTTTGAAAATGTCTGTGAAGACATCGGTGAGTACGAGTGAATTATCAAAGACGCGATCTGAGGGAATCGCCGACGTGTTGCCGACGCCCGTGAAATATTTGGCATGCCAAATATCTGGAGCTGTCCGCGATTCACAATCACACTGTGTGAAATTATTTCTGACTGAAAAACACATCGGCGATAACCTACAGCCAATGAGAAACCAAGATACAGTGCAGAGGGAAGTTCGGAGAGGAGTTATAGACCAGAATATCAGTATTTTAATAGATATATGAACAATTATATATCATATAGAAACAAGCACAAACATTTGCTTGACAAGCCACAACATCAGCATAACAGTTACTGCAAAATTATTTTGAGAACACCAACCCGGTTCCCTGCAGCTCTCCGATAATCGGTTTTTTTGTTCTCTTGTAGATGGAAATCAGTCACAGACAATTTGAGGCTGTATATATATATATATTTTTAAATATATATTACAGTCTTGCTCGAGAAACTCCGGTCTGACGCACGCGGGTTCTCGCGTTATTTCCTTATCACTTCTCGTGTGTGTTTTGTTGTGAAACGTAGTTTGCGGACCAGACAGAGCTGTCGGCGATTCTTACTATTGTGAAGTCATGCAGTGTGAAACCCCCTGTCGCCGATCCGTCGTGCAATGTGAACACAGCAGCAACTGAATGCT
The DNA here is from genome assembly GCA_018155175.1 of Sinocyclocheilus anophthalmus. NCBI lineage: Eukaryota > Metazoa > Chordata > Actinopteri > Cypriniformes > Cyprinidae > Sinocyclocheilus > Sinocyclocheilus anophthalmus. The sequence continues at coordinate 403,860 of JADLZN010009115.1, forward strand.
ACCCGAGATAGTCACGCAGTGTGAAAACAACGGCGATCCGACGAGTTTGAAAATCGTGCAGTGTGAACTCGGCATTAGGTATCGAAATTTGGTACCGAACGACAAGACGTTTTTCGATACTCGATGGTATCGAGGCAATTCGGTCGGTGCCTAAAAAGTATCTAAGTAAAACCAAATTAATAAGTCTAAGAAAGGTACACAAGTCTGAGTGGGTTAGAGGTTAGCAGCCACGTCAATAAAATCAATACGAAAAAATGAAAGGCACACAAGGATTTGTTGTCTTGACAGGCCACCAAACTACTTCATATGTTGTTTTATATTTCATGATCATATTGAAAAGGCAATCAGATGATATTAAATATTAAATTTCTAATAAACGGATGAATGGTGGTGGTCAGCAGCAGCAGCTGTGAACTCTAAAACTGATGAAACGTACTACAACACGTCTTCACAGATAGCTGAGCGAGAGTTCATCCACCTCCATCTTTCTGTTTACACGTTGGCTCTGACAGAGCAATAATTGTAGAGGGAGATACTCAAGCTAGCTGGAAAATGGAAGTTCACAAATTAAGCATGATAAGTCTTTTAGTTGTTTCTAAGTTGAGACACATTCACCCGCAGCTCCAGGCATGCCGTTCTGTACAAGGCAGAAACAAAACCAAGAGAAAAATGCACTTGAAGTCTAAAATTAAAGTGATGTGTGGGAGGAAAAAAGCCAATTATGTTTGGTTAGATAGTACGTTTGGTCAACATGTCCACCTGTTTCAGTTTCAGGTTGTGGAGGTGTGAGAAGAAAATGAGCAGCCTAGGGGAAAAATGAGTTGTTATTTTGACATTGCAAGTATTTTACATGCACTAAAGTTCATTGTGTCTGCCTTTAACAATATCTAATAATAACAGGTATTTATTTATGAGCTTTGAGAGAAATCCTGCCATTTCAGTAGTTCTTGGCTAGCTAGGGTGCGTTTCCCAAAACTATCGTTAGCTAACTATGGTTGTTAGTTCCATTGAATTCTATTAGCAATGACGGAACTTGCAACCATAGTTGCTTTCGGGAAATGCACCCCTGGTTGGTGTATGCATCAGTACCAGCAAAAGTAATATCTCACTTAAATGTCTCATAGGGTTTCTGAAGGTCTTAAAAAGTCTTACTTCACCCCTCCATAAATTAAGGCCTTTAAAATGGCATTAAATCAGAGCAGAAGGTTTTAAATGGATAAAGTCATGGCATTAAATGCTGCATGTATTAAAAGAAATGTATGTTCATATTTTTTCTTGTCTTATACATATCTAAATATCCATAAATCAAATTTACTTGAGATGCAAAATGAAGATATGAAGCTGTTTATGAGAAATAAATGAGTTTTAAAAAATGCACAAATCTGTAAATGAAAACTTCTTTTCCCTTTGAATAAAGTTACTTTGGTGTTACAAGATACATGAATTAAGTTACATTACAATGGATATTTGTTTTGTTTTTCTTTTTTTCTTTTTTCTTTACAAACTTGCTTCATTGTGATCAGATACACAGAAAAAAAGTCTAATCGTATTTTGCTTCTCAAGTAAATGGATCTTGATTTAAGAGACCTAAGACATTTGCATTGGAAAACAAGACAAATATGCTAAGGAAGAACATCACTTTTAGGTAGGAAGTCATATTTTCAGTCTTTGAAGTGTTTACAACTCATTGTGTTCTCCCTATTTAGAGATTGTTTTCAACAGTTTATTCCTTGAATTTTCTTTACTTGGTCTTAAAAAGTCTTAAATTTACCTTTATATAAGGCTCAAAGGACTATAAAATGCCATAACTAGGCCTATTGTTTAGTTCCTTTAGAGCAGACAAGGTACACTTGAGAGTTTCACAGTATACATTATATTAAGAACTCACAACAAGGGGGAATCGTTCTCATTTAATTAATCTTTAAACGGGAATCCAGGGAGCATGACTCATGTTATTGGGTCTCAAAGCGTCACTTTAACTACCATTTTTGGTAATAAATTTATATCAAGGATATACTGAAAAGGTGTGCTTATGCAATGGCTAACAGCATTAGCTGCTTAAAAGTTGGTCCTGCTTGTATAATAACATGACTCACCTGGTTTAAAATAACATGAAACTGATACATCCAAGAGTTTTCACCCTTGACTGAAACAATACTTGACAAAGCATAGCTGTCTGATTTTGATGTAGAACTCTACTTGAAAAATGATTTAAATAATTATGTGACCTGGTTGACACATTTAACTAGTTTTTTCCCAAAGAAACGAAAGGTATGAAATTTCGTCACTGGTGAAATTAGGAGGCTGCTTTTTCTGTATTTTTAGTCCAATATAAATTCATTCTTTATGTTTATTGAACACTGTTTGCCATAAACAAACAACCATAGAGTTTCTAGAAGAAGCAGGCATTTCCCATTTGTGTTCCTGGTTTTCCTTTGCTGTAGCTTATAAATTAGAGTTTATAAAGTTTTAAATATGAATATTTTTCTAACACATATATTTTGATTCACTTCAGAAGGCCTTTATTAACCCCTGGGAGTCGTGTGGAGTCCTTTTTATGATGGATGGATGCACTTTTGTGACTTCAAAATCTCGACACGATCACTGCCATTATAAAGCTTCGGAAGAGCCAGGACATTTTTTAATATAACTTTGATTGTATTCATCTAAAAGAAGAAAGTCATATACACCTAAGATGGCTTGAGGGTGAGTAAATCATGGGGTGCTTTTCATTTTTGAATGAACTATCCCTTTAAGTTAAGTTTGTGTTCAAATTTGTCATGTGAATTCGCCGCATTGACCACCAGAAATCTGCTTAGTTTGAAAGTGGCTTCTGTGCAAGCTGTGCTTCACACAACACAATGGAACTGTTAGCCTGTAAAATAGAACTGAAATATATAGTTCAGTCATGAAACTCTAGATGGCGCAGGCGACTGGTTGTTAATGTAACCGATGATATTCAGAGAGTTAAACGACTTGGCACAAGCTGATTGGTTCATGCTGCATATGCAGCCAATGAGCTTACTGCCTTGCATTTATATGGCTGGCTAGCATTCACTGAGATTCCTGCAGCGCGCTTTCAGAATTCTCTGAAACCCTCCACCTTCCCCAACTCCACCTGCATAGATCTGCTACGGGTTATTTTATATGCTATTTGTGCAGCAGCAGTATGTCTTAAATACTCACGGCACTGTATCGCATATGCAGGGCAGTAGCAAGATCCTGTACTTGCTTGCAGTAGCAGCAATAATCTATAACTACAGCAATAACCAACAACAGCAGGAGCAGCGTAGCAGATCTATTCTGCCAAGACCAAATACATTAACATTGTCATATCCATCACCATGCTAAAATCTTCCGAGAGTTGTCATGATTGAAATGTTGTTGTTAATGTAATGCATTTATACGTTCTATTTAAAGTGTCTGTCCCTATTCATTACAATGAAAACCAGCCACCACCCCAACTGTGTTCCACTGAAGATCTTCAAATGGATTTGCAACAACATTGGTGAGTGAATAATGACAATTTGTCAATTCTTGTGTGCACTATTTCTTTAAAACAAACGTGTTGGTCTACTGGCACATTTGAGCTATGTCCATGTGCGTCGCTCCTCTCTCAGCGTGGCCTGTGTCAGTCTCCGTCACATTAACAGCTAATTCAGATCTGAGTGATTTCCTGTGGGGAGTGTGTTCTACTTAACCATCTTCCCAAAGCCTGTGATTCCCACATTAATCTTCCGCCCCCCGAGAACACTTCTATCGATTTGCGGTTCCTCGGGAGCCAGTCTCATCTTGGAAGTTATGAACAGGATTAGACTGAAATGAGCAGTCAGGGGAAAAAAGGTTTTAATGCTGAAGCTGAGAGAGCGATATTTCAGTCATAGAGCCAATTGCTTGTCTTTGTTATACTTTTTAAGTGCTTTGCTTTACTTGAGTGAACTGGTGTGATGATTTCTAATCGGATGTAACCAAGTGAATGTTGTGCAGGAAAAAGCAATTCTACTGACAATTAAATATTAATAGATCATAATCATCAATGATACTGGTGTGGCCACTGCCTCAATATTCAGATTAATGGGATGATCGATATGGGGTTTTCAAATACCAGTTTGGAAGTTTTACATTTTGAAGAACCTTGAGTTTTTGTTTGCTTTCCATTCTACGATGGTTGTATTCTCAAAGTCCAGTACTGTTCAAGTTTGGGGTTAATATTTTGGAAGAAGTCCTTATGCTCACCACTGCTGCATATATTTGATCAAAAAATTCAGTTGGAACATAATATTTTTTCAGTGTAATTTATTCCTTTGATGCAAAGCCATTACTCTACGTTCAAGAAACATTTCTTAATATCATCATTAATGTTTAAAACATGCAGTTGTGCTGTTTAATATTGTTTTGCAAACAATGATACAGCATTATTCGAAAAAGAAATCTTTTGCAACATTATAAATGTCTTTACTGTCACTTTTGACCAATTTAATGCATCCTTGCTGAATAAATGTATTCATTTTTAAAGGAACACGCCACTATTTTTGAAAATAGGCTCATTTTCCAACTCCCCTAGAGTTAAACAGTTGAGTTTTACCGTTTTCGAATCCTAATCCAAAGAAAAAAAAAACAAAAAAAAACCCGCTCTCAGGGGTCTGACGGTAGCATTTTTAGCTGTAGCTTAGCATAGATCATTGAATCTGATTAGACCGTTAGCATCTCGCTCAAAAATGACTAAAGAGTTTCGATATTTTTCCTATTACCTAGCTGGGGACTATTTTCAGGCGCTGCGTAATATCATTGCGCCTGCTGCACCCATGGTATGGCAGCAAAGTTCCTTGATTATTACGCCGGAATGAGAGTATAGGTCCTAGCCATATCGGCCTAGAAAATCACAACATTTAATTTCCCGTCGATCTTAGTACACTACAGAAGAGTCAAGTTTTAAATAGGAAAAATATCGAAACTCTTTGGTCATTTTTGAGCGAGATGCTAACGGTCTAATCAGATTCAATTATCTATGCTAAGCTACAGCTAAAAGTGCTACCGTTAGACCCTGAGATCGGCTGAATGGATTCGAAAACGGTAAAACTCAACTGTTTAACACTAGGGGAGTTGGAAAATGAGCCTATTTTCAAAAATAGTGGCGTGTTCCTTTAAAACTAAATCGTACTACTTTTGAACAGTATGTATATATCAAAGTGCCATGGTATTATCATTTTTTCTATGTGCTTGAGTTATTGCTTAGTAACAGTGCTCATGAGATGTGTGATTCAGGTGGAGTTGGCATTAAGTGGAATATTAACTCTGATGAAGTGTTGTCGTTTTGACAATATTTCATGAAGTGTTTCCTCCCATATGGTGAAAACTTTAAGGCAATGCTTTCATACACCTCCTCAGCTCAGAATGATTTGTTATCTCTTGTTATCTGACAGGCCTGAATGAACTCACTGAGGACTCCAGCTGCCCAAATTTATAAACTTAACATCAACTTCTAGCTTAAACTAATTTTAGGTGATTAATTTCATATTGAAACAGGAGGTTGGAGCGGTATATTGAAGAGCTCGGCCTGTTTTTAATCATGATTTGCTGCTTGCTAATGCAAAAGAAATAGGCAGAGAAGGATGTTCTCATTCTAGAAAGCATGAGATTGAACAAAAACATTTTATAGACCCATGCTGTCACGAATCCGGTCCATGAACTCCATCTGCTAGCCATCAGGAAGGTACACTGTCCGATGTCATTGAACTATCGCACTGACACACTGTGGCAACTATCACTTCACGGCGAATGACATTTCCAGCCATGACAATCGGCAATCGAAGGTGGTATGTTGACAGCTATCTGACGATAAGCCAAATAGATAGATAAGTTTTAAAAGAGGCAACATTAGTTTTTTAAAAGACGTAGTAAGAGTTTCTGCATGCTTTCTGTTTCTTTCGGGGTTACTGAGAATATGGACTGGTTTGAATAGGAATTTCTTACGTAGTGAGGATATTTTTTGAAGTCAGTCTGTCCGCAATGTCGCACTGAGCTAGACCATTACGGAACTAGTATTGTGCCTTTGACCGCGAATTAACATGGTTTGCTCTTTGTTTAGAACAACTGTCCGGTAATTGAATTGGTCACGAAACACAAATGGAACAGAAGTAAGTAGACGGATGACAGGGTACTTCATATCAAGCTTCCGAGTCACTCATGTGGTTGAAATCACAAGCTGTACATGGTCTAACACGCATGTAGCCAAGAAGACCAAATTTAAAGCTGATCGATAAAGGAGACACCCATAAAGGCTGGTAGGCTGGCCACACAGAGACTTCACAAAGAGAAAGGAATAGGCCGTCTATCAGAACAGCTCCCAAGATTTGATTATCAGCATCCCAAAGGACGACTTTCTGGTAAAAGAGCAAAGGGAAGCCAGGACACAGATTGCAGGCCACCGGTAAGCAACGAGAGCTCACACGACCTGATCACCACTGAAACATTACCCTCTCTCCGAAACATCTCCTACTTCTAAGCGTTCTCAACAGAAAAATGGGAGGAACTGGTCTGATCAGTCTGGGACCAGGATCTTCGCCACGCTTTTGCTGCCAAGCCTCCATGATATCAACTAAAAAAACGGGTGGGGGACACCGACAACACCAAAGTCCTGTGGGACAAGCTGTCGTTCATACTGTCGAATATGGAGCTTCTTCTGGAAGCTGCCAACAAGTCGGCCAGGGCCCAAACCCCTCCATTGATGTAGCGGAACCAAAAACAATGATAAAAGATAAAGCTTGTGATGGGTCTGGTGTTATCCCAGATTAACAGCAGCAACATTCTCAAATGTTTACAGAACAAGCGGGAACTCAGTGTGCCAGTAGCCTTCTCTATTTTTGTTTTATCACGTGATAGAAAGTCTACGGCCTTCGGAAGCCATGTACGGCTGACTTATATAATCTGCGGCCTGTTATGCATCAAACTAATACTGCTGTTGAGACAAAATGCAATGCCATCAAGTTAGCATTTTTAAACATTCGCTCACTAAAAAAATAAATCATTTCTAATCAATGAATTAATAACCACAAACAACCTGGATTTCATGTTTCTAAATGAAACATGGCTAGAAGACAGCTGCAGTGCAACGGTACTCAATGAAACAGCCCCTCCTAACTTCAATTTCATGAGTGTTTGCAGGACTGTTAGGAGCGGTGGAGGTGTAGCTGCTCTATTTAACGATGTCTATCAATGCAAGCAAGTGTCATTGGTCAGTACTTGTCTTTTGAATATTTAGGGATTGTGTTGAAAGGTGCTCCACACATTCTGTTTATCATTATTTACAGGCATCCAAAATACTCTCCAGCCTTTGTTGAAGAGTTCACAGAAAACTATCAATGATTTCCTCAGAGTTTGACTGTTTTGCTATTGCAGGGGACTTTAATATTCACATAGATAATGCAGAAACCAAAACTACAAAAGAAATTTATAACTGTTATAAATACTTTTGACCTGATTCAGCATGTGCATGAAACCACACACAATCGGGGACATACTCTAGAATTACTCATCAGTAGAGGTCTAAACATTTCATCCAGTGTTGTTAAGGATGTAGCACTATCTGATCACTCCTGTATTTTCTTTGATATATTGATCTATGCTACCACTGAATCTAGATATGTCTCTTTCAGAAAGAGATGCATTAACGAAAACACCAGTGACTTATTTATGGAGGCTATATCTTTAACAACAAGCATTTCTGCAGACTCTGTTGATATTCTCCTTTATTCCTTTAACTCAAAAGTTAAGAATATTATTGATGACATTGCTCCTGTGAAAGTCAGCAAGAAGACTGGCAGACAGAAATCAGCTAGGAGAAAATCAACAGCAGTTCAGAGTATGAAAAGACAATGCAGAAAAACTCAGCAGATGTGGCAGAAGATGAAACTTGAAATACACTATAGCATAAATAAAGACAGCCTTCGTACTTTCAATGTTGAACTAGGCAAAGCTAGACAGTCATTCTTCTCAAACCTTATAAACAGTAACTTAAACAACACTCGCACTCTTTTTGCTACTGTTGAGAGACTGACAAACCCCCCAAATCAGATTGCCAGTGAAATGCTCTCCGACAACAAATGCAATGAGTTTGCTTCCTTCTTTTCTGATAAGATCAATAATATCAGGAAGGGGTGGGGGACAGCTTAGCAATCCCCAAGTTATGCAGAGGTTAGACAGATTCGACCGCAATATCAAAAATAAGTTACTATGTCTGTTTTTGAAGCAAATGATAGCAAAATTTTGGAAGAAATAGTACAACACCTTAAATCGTCAACATGCTATCTTGACACACTTCCCACATATTTTTTCAAAAGGGTGCTTAACTGTTTGGAAGCAGATCTCTTAGAAGTGGTGAACGCCTCACTTCTTTCTGGGACTTTTCCAAACTCCCTGAAAACTGCAGTTGTTAAACCCCTTCTGAAAAAGAGAAATCTTGATAACACCATATTGAGCAACTATAGACCAATATCAAATCTTCCTTTTATAGGAAAGATTATTGAAAAGGTCGTCTTTAATCAGCTGAACAAATACTTAAAACTTAAATGGATACCTGGACAATTTTCAATATGGTTTCCGACCGCATCACAGCACAGAGACAGCACTCAAGATAATAAATGATATTCGCTTAAATTCTGAATCTGGCAAAATATCAGTGCTGGTACTACTAGATCTCAGTGCTGCGTTTGATACTGTTGATCATAACATACTACTAGAGACTGGAAAACTTGGTTGGGCTTTCTGGCATGTAATTAAATGGTTCAGGTCATACTTAGAAGGGAGAGGTTATTATGTGAGTATAGGAGAGCATAAGTCTAAGTGGACGTCCATGACATGCGGAGTCCCACAAGGCTCAATTCTTGCACCGCTCTTGTTTAGCCTGTATATGCTCCCACTAAGTCAAATAATGAGAAAGAACCAAATTGCCTATCACAGCTATGCAGATGATACCCAGAATTACCTAGCCTTATCTCCAAATGACTACAGCCCCATTGACTCCCTCTGCCAATGCATTGATGAAATTAACAGTTGGATGTGCCAAAACTTCTTCAGTTAACAAAGAAAAAACCGAAGTCATTGCATTTGGAAACAAAGATGAAGTTCTCAAGGTGAATGCATACCTTGACTCTAGGGGTCTAACAACTAAAAATCAAGTCAGGAATCTTGGTGTGATTCTGGAGACAGCCCTTAGTTTCAGTAGTCATGTCAAAGAAATGACTAAATCAGCATACTATCATCTCAAAAAAAAAAAAACATTGCAAGAATTAGAGGTTTTATTTCCAGTCAAGACTTGGAGAAACTTTTCATGCCTTTATCACCAGCAGGGTACACTATTATAATGGTCTCCTCACTGGCCTTCCCAAGAAGACCATTAGACAGCTGCAGCTCATCCAGAACGCTGCTGCCAGAATTCTGACTAGAACCAGAAAATCTGAGCATATTACACCAGTCCTCAGGTCCTTACACTGGCTTCCAGTTACATTTAGGATTGATTTTAAAGTACTTTTACTCGTTTATAAATCACTCAATGGCCTAGGACCTAAATATATAGCAGATATGCTCACTGAATATAAACCTAACAGACCACTCAGATCATTAGGATCGAGTCAGTTAGAAATACCGAGGGTTCACACAAAACAAAGGGAATGTGCTTTTAGTTATCATGCCACACGCAGTTGGAATCAGCTTCCAGAAGAGATCAGATGTGCTAAAAAATTAGTCACATTTAAATGCAGACTCAAAAATCATCTGTTTAGCTGTGAATTTACTGAATGAGCACTGTGCGATGTCCGAACTGATTGCACTGTATTTTCTGTATAATTGTTTTCTTAAATTCATTGGAAACCTTTAAAACATTTTTTTTTTTTTTTTTAATTTTCAACGTTTGTAATTCCTTGTTTTATGTTGGAGTATTGTTTTTCCTTTTTTTTATGTAAAGACTTTGAATTTGCCATGTGTATGAAATGTGTCACAAATAAAACTTGCCTTGCCTTGCTGGCCTTGCTTATGACCAGTCTCTGTCTTCGCAATAAAAAGCTTGCGAATGATCCGCAAGTATCAACGTTCGTCAGCTCTGTAACAGAATAACTCGGCCACATAAGGATCCGCGGGCTATCTCAAGTGGGACATTGGACAGGTATGGACATGCAAGGCTGTTGTTAGACTCGAGCAGGGCACCGCTAGGCCGAGGCATACTTCAGGAGATCTGCGACATCGCCGATCACTCTGATCTTACAGGACTGTGTTTAAAGATTTTTTGAGTGGGATTAACCAACCGCTAATATAAACTCGTTCACGAGGGTCGTCATAACGAGTGTTTTTTGGACTTGCATGATTGACGTAGGCTATCGAATAACTTGGGTATCGCGGGAAACGCAAACCCCACAATCACTTCGGTAATGGCCCCCGCACTCGATTGCGTTCACAATGGCGGGACAGAGGAGCCTGATCACATAATGGCGGACACAACAGCGCTCCGTCTAGTCACTGCTGATCTTCACGAGTCAGGTCAAGTCACAGTTCCTTTGCATGGGTCTAGTCAAGTCACAGTTGATCATCATGGGGCAAAGCAAGTCACAGTTTCTGATCATGAGTTATACAAGTACAGTGATGTCATGGTCGAGTCAGTCACAGTGCTATTCAACGAGTCAAGGTCAACGCCCTCCTTGGCATGCGTCTAGTAAGCACAGTTGATCGTCATGGGGCAAAGTTCAAGTAACAGCTTATGATCATGAGTTAGTCAGTAACGGATGATAGTATGAGCGAGTCTAATCACAGTGATCATCACGAGCAAATCAAGTCACAGTTTATGATCACGATTCTAGTCAGGTCACAGTTGATAGTTATGATTCTAGTCAAATCACAATTGATCGTCATGGGGCAGATCAAGTCACAGTTTATGATCATGAGTCTAGTCAAGTCACAGCTGATTGTCATGAGTCAAGTCAGGTTACAATTCATTATCACGAGTCAAGTCAAGTCACAGCTGATCTACATGAACCAAGTCAAGTCACAGCTGATCATCATGAACCAATTCAAGTCACAGCTGATCTTCATGAACAAGTCAAGTCACAGCTGATCTTCACAAGTCAAGTCAAGTCACAGCTGATAGTAATGAGTCTAGTCAAGTCACAGTTGATCATAATGAGTCAAGTCAGGTCAAACTGATCTTTCAGGAGTACAGTCGCAGTTGCTCGGCATGAGGCATGTCAAGTCACAACTGATTTTCATGAGTCCAGTCATGTCTCAGCTGTTCATCCAGAGCCTCGTCACGTCTCAGCTGTTCGTCCAGAGCCACGTCACGTCACAGCTGACCTTCTAGAGTCTCGCCACGTCTCAGCTATTCATCCAGAGTCACGTCGCATCACAGTTGATCATCCAGAGTCATGTCACATCCTGTCTGTTGCACACAGATTGTCGGGGTCGGTCCGTCGGTATCCCAGTCTGGTGTCCAGTGTGAGGGATGCGCCGCTGGTGGCTGCACGCACAGCTGGTATCCCCAAACCCACTCACTTCAGCCCTCCTGTTCCTGAACTGATTCCCCTGTCTGAAGCACTTCCCATGATGGGGGGGGTGTTATGTGTACTGGGCCGCGTCCTCCACCGCCGATTTGCTAGAGGCAGCGGCACCAGCTACAAAATCTCTAGAGGTGGCGGCTTACGCTGCAGAACGTCCCGAGGTAGCGGTGTCAACTGCCGTGCACCCAGAGGCCACGGTGTCCACTGAAGCCTCTTCAGAGGTGGCGGCGCAGGCTGCAGAACCTACCGAGATGGCGACACTGCCTCAGTTCTGAGTGGGGAGGGTCCGCAACGCACTCTTTGTCTGTTCTGTTCCGGCCAAGGAGGACGTCTATGAACTCTCTGTCTGTCTTGCTACGGCCAAGGAGGCCGTCTATGAACTCTATGCCTGTTCTGTTCGGCCAAGGAGGCCGTCTATGAACTCTCTGTCTGTCCTGTTCCGGCCAAGGAGGCCATCTTTGAACTCTCTGCCTGTTCTGTTCCGGGCAAGGAGGCCGTCTATGAACTCTCTGCCTCTCCCGTCACAGGATAGAGGCGATTGCGAGTTCCCTGCCGTCCGGTCACAGCATGGAGGCCGTTGCGAGCTCACTGGCGTACTGTCCAGCTAGAGAGGCCAGTTGCGAAAAGACCTGCTCGTCTCTGTCACAGCTATCGGAGGCCGTTTGCAAGGCTCCATGCTCATCCGCACAAGCTTGGAGGCCGTTGCGAGCTCCTTGCTATACTGTCACAGCTATGGAGGCGTTTGCGAGTCCTTCTAGTACTGTCAGGCAATGGAGGCAATCGAAATCCTCATCCTGTCTGTCTGGTATGGCGGCGTTTGTGGAATTCTTTGTGTGCTTTGGTATGCCGGGCGGTTGCCCTGAATGCTCAGTCTGGTCTATCAAACCCCCAGTTCGTCTCTTTGTCTGTCTCTGCTCTCTCGCTGTACATAGCGACATGGTATCCTGAGCGTGTGGTTCAACAAGGGGGTTTTTATGCCCTTCTGCTCCGACGTGGTGGTCTGTCGGGCTCTGGTGGTCCTCTGCTCCGCCGCCGTGGTCTACTGTCTGGTTCTGGTGGTACTCTGCTCCGCCCTGGTGGTCCTCTGATCCGCCGTGGTGGTCTACTGTCTGGCTATGGTGGTCTTCTGCTCCGCCGTGGTGGTCTACTGTCTGGCTCTGGTGGTCTTCTGCTCCGCCATGGTGGCCCTCCGCCGTGGGGGTCCTCTGCTCCGCCGTGGTGGTCTACTGTCTGGCTATGGTGGTCTTCTGCTCCGCCGTGGGGGTCTCAGTCCGTCTGTTCTGCTGTGGTGGTCTTCACCTCCACCTGTGCTGCCGGCTCCGCCCTGACTCTCTGCTCCGCCGGTCCGGCATCAGGCATGGTCTCTCCACTTCAGGTGGCCTCATCACTCTCACAGTTCCGCTCCACTCCACCGCCCTCCGGAATGTAAAGGGTTTTGAGGTCTGGAAGCGCTCCTGGGGGGGGCGGGGGGGCTCTTTCATGAATCAGGTCCCTGAACTGCATTTATTTACCATCAGAGGCACCCTTTCGATTTCATTGACTCTCGCAATACACCACGTTGCACATCCCCGAACTACATTTCCCATAGCATTGCACTGATTGCATCAGCCGGATTGCACAAGCTGTCACACTGATTGCACCAGTGTTTCATTTCACTCCTCACATTTAACAAGCACTCTGACTTCCCCTCTGCGAGTAGTGTCAGCGATCTTATCCGTAGATAGCTAATTGACAGAGCCCTCATTAGTTCCCTGCCTTAGCTTAGCTTAGCCTTAGCCTTAGCCTTAGTCTGTTTTCTCTGGTTTTTGATCTTCGCCTGGTTTCCTGGCTTTCTCCCTTAGTCTTGCCCCTTCTGACTCTGTCTGCCAATCATCGACCCACGCTAGCCCTAGGACTATTCTTGTTTCTCACCCGCCATATACCTGTTTGTCTTTGTTTGACCCTGCCTGTTATACCACGTCTCTTGTTCTTCTACAATGAAAAGTGCGAATGATCCGAAGTTCAGTATCGTCAGCTCGGTAACACATGCGAAGACAAAGACATGAATATTTTTGATCCCATTTTTTGCAAGAGAAAAACCAAATTTTAAGTGCATTATCAGCTAAAAAAATTTATTTCAGCTAATTGTCAAAGTAACATATCTTATTTTCATTTAGTTTAACTTTGTGCACTAAAAGTCAAACTAAAACTTAAAAAAAATAATCAAAATTGAAATGTATATTAAAATATTACTAATAAAAATTACAGAATCACAGAATAAAATGACTGAAACCTCAACTAAAATTAAAATGGAAACAATATAAAAACGTTTAATGACGAAAAACTTTCTAATGCAGTTAAAAAATTTTTATAAAATACAATTTTTTTTTAGTGTGTGCATGTCATATTCTGCACTTATTTCTAAACTTATCAAGAAATTTTGCTTTTCTCTCAAGCTTCTATCAACTCTAAATCCTCATATGAACTGTGTTCACTGTTTAGGACAAATGACAAACAATCTGTCGTTTTCCATGGTCTTCAAAATCCTTCAGGCCTTTTATGTTACTATTTATGAGTTTATTGTAAATACAACCATCTACAAGAGGAAATGAGCACCTCACCATGGCACATTATCAATATTTATGCTAAACTGTGCTTTACACTCTGAGTCAAGTAAATTAATAATTTGTAAGTGTTATTGTTTGGTGAAGGCGTACTTTTCCTGGAATCAAATTATTAACAAGCAACAATGTTTTTTCCCAGGCACCCATGCAAACAGCATTATACTAAACATTATTCTCATCTCAGCGGAGTGAGTTAGCCGCGGCGACCCTCCCCCCCAGGGGGGGGGGGGGGTGGGGGGGGGGGGGGCTTTTTGGATCCGTGCCCACCAAACTGATTAGCATTGCATTTCCCGTCCTGCCTGCAGTAATTACTGTCATTTCAATAGGATACAATTGATTTTCAGGATGTGTTTATAAGAAAATTTCAAAGACCCTGTAAAATCAAAACGCGCTGTGTAATATAGGCTGTTTGCTTTGAGGCCACACTCTATGGAGTAATAATAATTATAAACAAAGGTAATTGTGACTTTTTTTCCTCACAGTTCTTGAGTTTCTATCTCGCAGTTTGGGAAAAAAAGACTGAACTATGAGACAAAAAGTAAGAATGGTGAGACATAAAATCACAATTCTGAGAAAAAAAAAGAATTATGAGATGTTAACTTGCGACTTCTTAACTGAGAAGAAAAGTCTCACAATACTGACTTTTTCTCCCACAAACTTTCTTGCAAGTTTATATTTTGCAATCTTGTGCAAAACAGTAGTGAGATATAAACTTACTAATGTGAGAAAAAAGTCAGAATTGTGAAATAGAAACACAAATTTCTGAGAAGCAAAGTCTGAATTGTCAAATACAAATTTGTAATTTCGCTGCTTTTTCCACCATGTGTAAACGTTATTCACAATTCTATGATTCTTCACAAATGCACGTTTATTTTTTTCTGACGTTTGGCCACTGTTATATAACCATTTTGATTTTATTGGAGTTGCAAGCTTGTATCGCCGCAATTGTGAGATATAAACTCATAATTGTAAGAAGAAAAATCAAAAGTCACAATTCTGTGTATTAAAGGCACAATATGTAATTTTCGCTGCTGAAGGGCGCATATTCAAAACAAACAAAGAGCAAAGGCGTAGTTTGATGATGCCGTGACTGAGTGTGGAATCATGGGAGTTGTCGTCTTCATCCTCACAGCCGATGCAATCCGACGGGACTCGGGCAGAAATCATGTTCATGGATGAGCTAATGATTTATTAACGTAGTAGAATGAAGCAGGGTGAGGCTGAAAGCCGTCGAAGCGAAACGAGGCCGCTGAACGAGCGTGACACACGGATCGAAAGCAGCGGAGCTTTTATTATGCCATAGTCGAGCGCTTCCGCTCCTTCCGGTCGTGCGTATGTGGGGTAAAGCAGCGCTGTTTTATCATACTAGATACATTTGAAAGTTCTGTTATAATGCTACTCTGTGTGGTCGTCACCGGTCTAATAAAACACAACATATTAAAGCGTCTTTGGTGTTTCCATGTTTTCTTCAAAACAAAACCGGAAATCGAGGGGTTATGACGTCATTGGCAGGCGACACAATGACACTATAGACACAGTTCGTGTCACTAGTTAAAATTGCTTATTTCTCTGGATTTAAACATTCTTCGAAACATTTGGGATAATGTAAGTACACAAGTCAGCAAAATATATCACACTGTTTAGTGGTTTTGGGATATTTTAATAAACAAATCTTACATATTGTACCTTTAAATACCCCGTGAAATCAAAATTGGAGATGTTTAATTCATATCTGTTTGCTATATGAGGCCATACTGTATGGAATAAAAAAAAAAACTAAACAAAGGTTGTGACTTATTTCTCACAAATGCAAGTTTATATCTCGCAATTGTGAGATAAAAACGTTTTTCGAAAGTGTGTGACATTTTATCAAATTTTTTGCAAGCTCATATCTCGCAATCGTGATACACAAACTCTGAATTGCATGAAAAAACTCTGAATTGTGACAAACTCATAATTCTGAGAAGTAAAGTCTGAATTAGGTATAAATTTGCAGTTGCAAGAAAAAAAAACAAGCTTGTTTTTGCCTTTTTCCCCACAATCTACAGCTTTAATGTCACATTTGTTTTTTGTTTTATTGAATTTATATTTCTGTTCTTGCAATTGTGAGATACCAATTCAGAATTGCAAGAAATGTCAGAACTGTGAGATAAAAAGTTGCAATTACCTTTTTTATTTTTTCAATCCTTGATGGAAATAAGCTTATATACATGTGCATGTAACTTTTTGCACAGGGGTTTTCAACAGGGGATTTGTGAACTAATACGTGTCTGGCACCACATAATTCACCATTATTTATATTTATGATCATTCCCACAGCTTTCCAGTCTCTTTTTGATAACAACACAGGAGGACACTGACCGCAGTGTTCTTTCCATGATCACTCTGAATATTTGCTTCGGGCCTGTCTCTTTAAACTTAAACTTGTACCAGCAAAACCCCGTGGAGTCAAGCAATCTTAAGGAGCTTCTTTCAAGCCGAGTGTAACGTTTGATGACGCACATATTCATGGACCATTGTGCACACTGTTCTGTTATAAACCTCCTTATATTTCAAACTGTGCACTGCTTCATTTGTTTTAATTAACTTGTTTACAATTTGTGTGGCAGATTTTCCTGCTGCCTGAACTCTGAATGCAAAAGAGCTGCTGCCCATAATGTGATGACATTATCATATTTCTCTTGTTCTACCTTGAATTTGCATCATGGTCATCAAAACCATAATGCAGTTCAATTTTTGTGTGACAGACAGTGTCTGAAGTTTTTGCACTCTGTACAAATAATGACCCAAAAACAAGTTTATTTGTCAGACTGGAAATGGAAAATCTGGACGAGTTACAGTGAATCGTGGCATACAGCCAGGTAATTTATGCATACAGAAAATGTGCATAGAATAACTGCTGGAATTGTGTAGTATAGTTAATTGTTAGTGTGTTATTTTGAACATGGCCATTGTTTTGAGTATGAGTAAATCATCACTTTAATTTAGGTTTGTACAGTTAAATGATATTAGTAGAAAATGCATGCTTACATGGAAGAAGTATATCATGTTTGGCATAATATTTTCAGTGTACTGTGACATCAGATGCATTCATTCTTCCTTTCTACACTATTTAGATAGTTTAGCTGATATTAATGTTTTCTGAAGGGAATATTTGCATTAAAGTCATTTTTGTTTTTGCTCTCAGCAGTTGGTGAAAGAAAGGAGTCTATTGTTGCAATTAAATCTCAGTTTTCCATGTTTTAAATGATGTAAACACAAGGGGAAAATGACTTGAGATTTCAGTCAAATCTGAGAGTTTATGGTTGGCCAGATTTCCTCTCGTCTCTTCAGACTCTATAAAGCGCATTAGCATTATCAGTGCAATAGCTGCTTCTGGCAAGATCTCTGTCTGTCCATTCCATTCTGGGATTCATCCAGAAATCAGTCTAGACAGGACAAACGACAGACAGAGCAGCGTAATGGAAATAAATCTGATTATTTGTTGCATCGCAGAATAAACGTCTGTGTTTTGAGAGAGTTTGTAAAGGGCAGATGCTTGTAAAAGCACTTCGAGTTGTATCCCGTGAACTTCTCTCTCAACTCGAGTAGGCCTACTTACTCTGCACAAATGTACCAGACTGCTAATTAAAACATGGACAGATTGTGTGCAGATTAAGCGTGACTGCGAGGAAGTTGTTCGTTTAATTATTAAAGAACTACACAGTGTTTCTTTACAGCGCTTCCTGCTGGTTTCACCCCTCTCAACTTCAGTTTGAACGTTATTTGTTAAAGGTGACATATCATGAAAATCGGACTTTTCCAGGTTTTAAGTGCTATAATCAGGTCCCCGGTGCATCTACCAACCAAGGAAACGTGAAAAAGATTAACCCAGTAACTTTGTTTTGGTAAGCCTTTTTCTGCAAGCGTCTGAGAAAACGAGCGGGTCTGATTTCGCTCCCTTGGTGACGTGGCAAAGGGATATCATTATAATATTACCGCCCCTAATCTGTAAGTTTACACCCACGGCAGCCGTTATTGTGTTTTAGCAAGCGACAACGGTGTACCAGCTCTAAAGCCATGGCGAAAGTTTGAGCAAAACAAACATGCTAACTGTTCTGTCTTTGGCTGCAAAGACGAGCACAGAACACTATTTAGTGTCCCAGCCTCAGAGGAGACAAGAGACTGAGCAGTTGATTTATTGATTTATTTACTGTATATTGCTGCTGCCACACAGATCTAAAATAAACATGCGATTTATTTCCCAGCTGTTTACCTTCACAGACATAACCCACTGTTTTTTGTAACTCATGTGTGTTTTTAACGTAAACTTGTGTGTGAATGAGAACTTAGTTTAGTACTCACATGCTGTGACAACCGCTTTCTGTACGTGTGCTTCGGATGCGTGCTCTCAGAAAACCATATATAAGAAGTTTAAACTAATATGGTTTAAAAACGCATGATTTCAGCACGACAAACATTGTGTTGGTTTAGGTTCTAGGTCATTTTGAACGAACTCTTTAATTGATTCATATTAGGGAAGTGATAGATCATCTCGTGGGAGGATTGATTCAGCGCCGCAATGCGCAACATCCTATAGTTCGTACTGGAAGTAGTAAAAGGTAGTTCACTGGGTTCGGTCCTCAGGTTTTTCCGAGTTTTCGTTCGGTCATCACGTGGTTGTATTTTATTAGCCCCCATAAGCTTTAACTTTTTCAATGCAGAGTGTCTGAGCCGGGGAGAAATAGAATTGATATAGTTCACTATCGAGGTCTTCGGGTTTTTACGAGCGTTTTATCACGTGAGAGACCCATAAACCAAACCGAAAGTTGTCAGCTAAGAGGGAGGTGAGCAATCATAGACTGAGACCCAGGTAAAACAATGAATTAATCTTTTCTGTTTCTTATAGCTTTTTTGTATTGTTTGTAGTGTGATCAACGTTTGTGTAAGTAGTAGACGTATTAGGGAAGTAACACGTAACATTTTAATTATATTTTGCTGAAATGAACGAAATGACTCGAAAAAAGATTCGTTCATTTTGCTGAACGAGACTGGTCCGAGTCGGTAAAATGATCCGAACTTCCCATCACTAATAAACATGATAATCAGAAGCAAAGGGGGTGGGGAGCAGCAGCTCATTTGCATTTAAAGAGACAGGCCCGAAAAACAGCGTGTTTCTGCTTCCACTCAAAATGGGCATTTTCAAAATGATATAATAAATGATCTGTGGACGCATTCTGGGGACACCAGAGGCTTATATTACATATTGTAAAAGGGGGCATAATATGTCTCCTTTAAAGAAAATTGTTAATTTGATTGTTTTATATTATTACATTTCGAAAAGGAATCAATATTTCAGACTACAAACACCACGAGAGGATGCATCTTCACAATAGCCTATTCAGGTTGTGGTTTCCAATAGCCAATTCTTAAAATATTACCTCCAATCGGTAGGCCTAAATACATTTATCTGATTATAGCTGAATATAGTATTTATATACTTGACATTTGAATTGGTAACCAAGAAAATGAATGTAGTGTCAATTATATTTGTAATAAATTACACATTACAATTGAGATAAAATCCACTTTTCTCATTCAAAACCTCTTACATCCAACATACACAGATTATAATACTGATTTTAAGTGAACTCTCTCAGTTTTAAAAAGATTTCTTCACAAAGAGGTTTCTTCACAATGCCTTATCTGTTCTCAATTAATATATGGCAGCTGAACTGAGAATGTTTACAGAGCTGAATTAAAGGTGAGTTGAAACTTGTGAAGAGAAGCAGAAGAATGGCTGTTTGTTCGAAATGAGTAATATGATGTGACCAACCAAAAAAAAATATCTGGAGGGTTCGAGATAATGTCTGAGTTATTAGATGCCCATTAAGCTAGATGCAAACACTTGTGATCCAGCAGATGGGAACAATGGCTTCATTTTTAACTCAGAATCAGTCAATGTCTTTTTCTGATTCACTAAACCAACAGTGAACAGCCAAACCACAGATCATATGCCACGTGGCTTTGAAGTCAGTTCAGGCATAAAGGCCAATGTTGGGAAGATTTGTCCCAGGCCAGGAAAAATCAGTGATGCCTTTTGGCGTTCTTGGATTTAGACCAGTGTGACATAACCGTTCTTCTTCTTAACCCTGTAAAGCCTTACATATAAAATAATACTAAGAAAAATCTTGTTTGTAATGTAGAGGCTTTAGAAATTCATGTATCAGATATGATGCAGTATAGGTTTTAGGCTTAATAAATGAACGTGATTCAGTGGGTGTCATTATAATGTCCATGCACCATTATTAAAAATGCATATATGCTAAACATCATGCAATTTCCAAAGACATGTACTGTACATAATGTCCTTGTCTTGAGGTCAACTGTGTTTAACTTTAAATTCAGCATAGTGCCTGTCATATCTTATAGCGCTCTCATTTGCATGCTTAATACCTCGTCCTGTTTTGTAATTCAATACATCTTCTTTTCTGCTTGTGCACAAAGTATGAATATGTAAAACATTCAAAATGCAGCAGCAGGCAAAACCAAGAAAAGCTAACTACATAAGCTGCATTCTCTAAAATGGCTGGTGAACAGCTCAGGGACCTGTTTTATGAGCTATGCAGACATTTTAATTATTCAGCTGAGAAAAAGTCACTCATCATGTCTAGATTTAGGTCTTTTTGTGTCCCTCCCTATATTGTATCGTCCACAGCATTGTTTTTTAAATGTAGTCATTTTAACACACAGGTGAGATGGAGGTCGCATATGCAAACAGGTAGACATCATAAGGACCACCATTAATGCTAAGTAATTACCTTTGTATCTTTCTCTAAGTAAATGATTAAAGGGGTCATATGATGCTTTTTTAAAGATCATTATTTTGTGTATTTGGTGTAACAGAATATGTTGACATGCTTCAATGTTCAAAAAACACATTATTTTTCAAATACTCTACATTATCGTAGGTCCTCTATGCCCCGCCTCTCTCAAACGCTTCGTTTTCTACAAAGTCCCTCTTTCCGACAAGTGCAGTCTGCTCTGATTGGCCAGCTGACCCAGTGCATTGTGATTGGCCGAACACCGCAAGCACTCGTCGGAAATGTAACGCCCCTTACCATAATCGCGAGCTTCATCTTTCAAAATAAACGTAGCAGAAGTCAGAATTACCTCCTCTCCTAGGTTCACGAAACAATCGTCCATAAAATGCATTGCTGTTCTGTTGTAAGTAATCTTAAAGATTCCTAAATGCATCTACTTTCGGGAAGGCCAAATAAAGTGCTTTCGCGTTCACCTAGAAACACACAGCGTCTCCCTGACATGCTGCTTCAACACTAACTGCGGTTACTAAAACCACACCTTCTTTCTTTGCATGAACATTTAGGCCGCATTATGCTAATATTTCCACATAGTGAGGTAGATATGTGGGGGCGTGTTTAGAAACGAGCCGTTTTAGGGTGGCCGTGGCAAAGAGGGTTCCCCCCGTTAACTTTTATAAAGAATATCTCTTTTGTTTTGAGAGTTTAGTCTTTGCAACTTCAGGATCTTATCTATGCACAATCAGCTTGTAACACTCCAAAGAGAAAGGAAAACTTGAAATCGCATCATATGACCCCATTAGAGTTGAGGAGGGCCGTCTTATTTACGTGCTGCCTCCTGTTGGACAGAAAAGATAATTACACCTGAATCAGTTTTAGTGCTTTCGCATTTGTAAATATATATATACCTTGGGATATTATTTCAGTATTATGATCCCATGCGATTTATTTATAGGCTATCGCTATTGTTGTCTTTATAAATTTTTTAGTTTGTTATTCATATGGAAAAATACTATAGTAATTTATAGTAAATACTGTAGTGTTTTTGAACCATACTATAGTAAAGTGTATTATACTGTATATATTATAGTATTTACAACACTTTTTAATTAATGCTACAGCATACTGTAGTATTAACTATAGTGAACTGATGAACTGTAATAAATACTTTAGCTATTATACTTTAGTTTTTACTACAGTAAACTGTAGTGTATTGTAGTATAATATAAAATATAAACTTAATACAGTATTAGGTAATTTGTTTAGCCTATATTACTATGTTGTTATATTACCACAGCAACTATAGAATTACCACAACAAATTAATTCAAGTACTTTACTATAGTATGGTTCAAAAACACTATAGTATTTTCATGTGGGTTGTGAGGGTCAGTGTAATATGAGTGCCACTTGTAATATTTAACTGAGTAGGCTAATTATCATGTCTACATTTAAAAAAAGTGTGATGAATCCACAGCATCTAGTCGTTTTAATGGCTTGGGTTTGCGCCATTTGCGAAAAAGTTGAGGCCTAAACGGGTTTTGTCAGGACGGTTTCTTTCTTTCTTTCTTTGCTTTCATCTGAAATCGACTGCCATAATATATGAATTTTTTTTTTTTTTTTTTTTACTTTTTTTTATTCAAGGAACAATAACACACAATAAAACAACATTAAAATAAGGAAAGAAAAAGATAGAAGGACAAATTACAACAAACAAAAACCATAATATATGGAATGATCTGCACAAAATCTAATATCCAGTAACCACAAACCACTGTGATTGGTCCATTTTAACCAGCGCGGAGAAAAGTTACAAGTAACACATGAAAAGGCATAATTAAGGCCTATCTCGAACCTGTTCAATTATACACTAATTCTGTGCCACTACTCCGCACATTTCGTTATCTTTTACCCATTTCTGTGAAAAAGCCTTTCTCCGTACTCTACTTTTGGTTTCCTCCTCTCCAGCAGGGGGAGTAGTGCTCCGTTCACAGTCCTGTGTTATCATAGAGGAAGAGAGCAGCGACGACAATAACAACAACAGCGTTTGGCAGCTGTGCGGTTAGTGCCTAATGTGAGCTACCAAATTAACATTAAATATTATAAAATCACTTTGATTTATTTGTTTAACATCAGGGCAACACGTTGGATCTTAATGGTGAGTGAGATGCTATGACAACCTGATTATATTATAAAAGGAAGTTGTTTTTGTGTTGTAATGGCAGCTTTAATATGTTAAACCGATGATCAGAAATAGACCATAAAACTCCTGAAGATATCAGAAAAGCAGCACTGAACTCTTCTCTGGCATCATGGCCCAACAGAGAGGAGTCAACAGCCTTCAGTTCAACCAGGACCAGAGTGAGTCTTTAGAATAGTTCCCTTGAAAAACATCCTGCTATTTCATTACTAATGCTGCTAGGTTGATTATTTATTGTTTATATCATTTTAGAAAACTATTACCCTTAGTGCCTTATTGCATTTAATATTGTCTCTTAGAGTTAACCAACTCTTTGCCACTAATAATTATTTACTAATAATGTGTGATTGATTGATTGATGGCCTTTTTTATTTGGACATCTAGACAGCTAATATGTGTATGATATAATTTCATGATTGCAAATGAGAAACAAAAAAAAGTCCATTATTGACAAGGCGGATTTCTGAACTGATTAAAGGGGATATAAAGCCAGTATTCTCAAATATTAAATAAAATATCATGAATATCATTGTCAGTCAGTATTAATGATGTACTAATGATGTTTTTTTTTTTACTGTATTCATTAGTTTTGAGTTTTCCCGTGTTATTTAGGTTGTTTCTGCTGTGCCATGGAAACAGGTGTTCGTATTTACAATGTGGAACCTTTAATGGAAAAGGGCCATTTAGGTAAGAGAAGTCTGTGTTTTTCTTTAAGAAAACATATTTGTAGAGTTGTCTGTGTTAGTTATGTTGATTTGATTGATTATAGATCACGAGCAGGTGGGCAGCATTGCTCTGTGTTCAATGCTTCATCGATCAAACCTCTTGGCTGTGGTGGGAGGCGGCGTCAACCCCAAATTCTCTGAAATCTCAGGTACACTGGGAGTCTAAAGTGCACTTATATACTTAGATCATTTCAATTCAGACTTTAAATGAGCCATTCATTTTCCAATGTTTCATCTTATCTCTGGCAGTATTAATTTGGGATGATGCTCGGGAAGTGCGAGACCCTAAAGACAAATTAGTCCTTGAGTTCACATTCACCAAATCAGTGCTGGCTGTGCGCATGAGGCATGACAAGTAAGATCCTCAGCCATAAGACAGTAATGCATCTTTACACTTAAAAATTCTGGTCGTATTAATAATGTCTCTTATTTTATCTTTGTGCGTGAAGAATCATCATTGTCCTGAAAAACAGGATCTACGTGTATAGTTTTCCTGACAACCCAGTCAAGCTGTTTGAGTTTGACACTCGAGATAACCCGAAAGGTACTGTGAGCAATGCTTGCAATTTCATATAGTTTCATCAGAAAGAGGCTTGACTTTTATGTATTTCTGTGTTTTTGTGTTTGTAGGTTTGTGTGACCTGTGCCCTAGTTTGGAAAAGCAGTTGTTGGTTTTCCCTGGGCACAAATGTGGCAGCCTGCAGTTAGTGGTAAGACTTATGTGCAACTTGTTATAAAATATTACAGTAGTGAATTGAATTTTGCTTATTAAAGCTTGCAGTAATTTATTAAATGAATGACCCCATTTTTTACCCAAAAATGAAAAATTGCTTAATGTGTAGTCAAAATGTAGATGTAGATGAGTTTGCTTCGTCATCAGAACAGATTTGGAGAAATTTATCATTAGTGAATTTATCAAATTTTATCATCAGTGAATGGGTGCCGTCAGAATGAGAGTTCAAACAGCTGTTAAAGACATCACAATTATCCACAAGTAATCCACACCACTCCAGTCCATCAATTAACATATTGTGACATGAAAAGCTGCATGTTTATAATGAATATATCTGTCATTAAGATGTTTTTAACCTCAACCCATTGCTTCTGTCTAAAATACGAGTCCTTTATCCATAATATTGCTTTCTCCAGTAAAAATGTGGACTCTTATTCTGACGGCACCCATTCACTGCAGAGGATCAAATTGTAAGTCATGTAATGCTAAATTTCTCCAAATCTGTTCCGATGAAGAAACAAACTCATCTACATCTTGGATGGCCTGAGGATGAGAGAATTTTCTTTTTTGTGTTTACTATTCCTTTAACGTATTTGTAGCAACGCTGCACTATGTAGTGTTATTATTTAACATTGTTCATGACTCTTTGACAGGACCTTTCCAACACCAAACCTGGCTCATCATCTGCTCCTTTCACTATCAACGCCCACCAGAGTGAAATCGCCTGTCTGGCACTGAACCAGCTTGGCAGTGTTGTTGCGTCTGCGTCCAGAAAAGGCACGCTGATCCGTCTGTTTGACACTACAACACGAGACAAGCTAGTGGAACTACGAAGAGGAACCGACCCTGCTACGCTCTACTGGTATTGAATTTGAGCTTCTTCTTTATCTAGATTCCAGCTCTGCTCACTTTGGACATTCTCTTAAATTCATGAGGTGCATCCTGGGATATTTTCTGAACAGTATTGAAGGAGTTCACATAGATACTGAACACCTGAATTCACTTAAACTATTAAAAATTGTTTTACAAAACATTGATATGAAAACACTTTATTTGTGTATATCAGGGGCTCACAAACGTTTTTGTCAGCCGAACTACTTAGACGTAAAATATTTATTTGAAATATCCTCTGTAAATGCAAGTTAAAATTTCAATAATTTAAATACACATTTGCATGTTTATGGTTCTATGATGTCTGATAATGTTCATATGGCATCAAGAAACCATAGATAAAATATTGATAATACTTTTTTTATATCGCGTTTTATTTATTTTAATTGTGTAAATATATAATATATATATAGTGTGTGTGTATATATATATATATATATATATATATAAATATATATATATATCTTATATATACACACACATTTCAAATGTTTGTGTAGGCTCATACTATTTGATTTAACACTTTAATTATATTGCACTTTTTTTTGGTTATGTGATGAAGTTTCATTTGATTTTATATTATTATTTATTATTAGTAGCCTTTTTCATGAACCACATTTGTGAAACCCTGGTCTACAGAACTAATTTAAGTAACATTTGCATTTAAGTAGCAATTTCAGTAATATTTAAGCAGAAGCCTTTAGATCAAAAGAAAACATCATTTGATTTGAGTATGTCCAAACTTCTTCAGTGCATATTTTATAAATAAATTTGTATTGCTGTGTTTTGTTGAAGAAAAACATACAGCTCCTATTCTGACGATAGATGAAATTAAATTGCATAATTCAATAATTAACGATATGACATTGTTGTTGTTTACAGTATTAATTTCAGCCATGACTCATCCTTTCTGTGTGCATCGAGTGACAAGGGAACTGTGCACATATTTGCTCTGAAAGACACCAAACTGAACCGGCGTTCTGCGTAAGATTAATCATGTCACTAAAAACTTGATTGTCATTTTATTGCCGTTTTCGTTGCATTCTAGGTGTTCTTTAGAAATATCCTAGTAGTTGTAGTTAGAGTCACTTGGTTTTATGTGTGGTTTCTTGTCTTCTCTAGTTTGGCGCGAGTAGGAAAGGTGGGTCCGGTCATCGGGCAGTATGTGGACAGTCAGTGGTCTCTGGCTAATTTCACGGTGCCGGCTGAGTGCGCTTGCATCTGTGCCTTTGGGAAGAACACCTCCAAAAATGTCAACTCTGTTATTGGTATGTGGGCTTTATTTCCAAGACATTTGAGTGAACCATTATTGATTTGTCAGTTTCTCATTACTTGTGTCTCTCTTTAAAGCCATATGTGTTGATGGGACATTCCACAAGTACGTCTTCAGCCCTGATGGAAACTGCAACCGCGAGGCTTTCGACGTGTATCTGGACATTTGCGATGATGATGATTTCTAAAGCTGGAGATTGAGCTGTGACTAATGTAAAATAGTAACCTTTTTAACAGTGAACTCTGCTGGTTGTTCCTCATGCTTATTTCTGTGAGATTACGTTACTGCCTTGTATAATCAAATGTACATAAAATCGGTCTGTGAGTAAATGTCTTGTTAACATATCTTATCTTTTCACATGCAGGAGTTTCAAAGTCTGTGATCGTTTACTTGTTCTTCAGAGATACTCAACCTTTGAACACTTTTGAATGATTTCTCATCATTCTTTGTCCTGTTGGTGTCCTGTTACTCATTAGGAAAAAGGTTCCTCAACCTTAAAGGAACTTTATTTATGAATCAATACAGGCTTTTGGGACTAAATATATATAGAACAGGGTTTTGGCTTTATGGTGTATTTTATATAATAGATGGTACAACTTCTAATATGATAAATCATAGGTTTTATCTATAACAAATCAACCTTTATATTTTATTTTACACTGTTATGTAAAGAGAAAATATGATGACTAGGTTTTGATGCATACTACAGTTCAAAAGTTTGCAGTCGGTAAGATGTTTTTGGAAGAAGTCTGTTATGCTCACCAAGGTTGAATTTTTTTGATTAAAAAAATGCAATAAAAATAATGTTGTTGTTACGGGGCTGACAAGACGCGAGACATGCGGATCCATGTGCAAGCTTTATTAAAGCAGAGAGGTCAGAAACACAGGCAGGGTCGAACAATGGCAAACAGGTATATGGCGGGCAAGACACAAGCATAATCCTAGGGCTAGCGAAGGTCAACAAAAGGTGAACAGAATCAAAAGGGCAAGACTAAAGGAATAAATCCAGGAAACGGAAGATCATAAATCGAGAAAAAAAACGAAAAACAAAAAAAAAAACAAAAAGAAAAAAAAAAAAAAAAAACAAAAAAAAAAGAAAAAAAAAAAAAAAAAAAAACAAAAAAAAAACAAACAAAAAAAAAAAACCAACAAAAAAAAACAAAAAACAAAAAAAAAAAAAAGAAAAAAACACACAGGCTAGCCTAGGCTAGGCTAGGCAGCTAACGAGGGCTCTGTAGAGTAGCTATCACTGCTGGCGATACTCGGCAGTTAGAAGGAGTGAGATGGCGTGTTAAATAGTGAGTGAGTGAGTGAGTGATATGAAACAGCTGTGCAATCAGTGCTGTGTGCAATCAGTGGAATGAATGATGGGATATATAGTCCGGAGTGATGTGCAACAGTGTGTACTGCGAGAGTCAATGAAAATGGAAAGGTTGACCTCTGATGGCTAGCAGAGAAGTTCATGGACCGATACATAACAGTGTTAAACATTACCTTACAATTTATTAGAACTGTGCATCTGAATAAAATTTCTATTATTTAATACATTTTTAAAATGTAATTTATTCCTGTGATGGCAAAACATTTCAATGTTGAAAACAGTTTCAAAATGTACGTGAAAAAAATGAAACGGCTTCATATATTTGTGGAAACCTTGATATATTCAGGATTTTTGACATAGAAAGTTCAAATGAACTGCATATATTTGAAAGGGAAATCTTTTGTAACATTATAAACGTCTCTGCCACTTTTGATCAATTTAATTTATCCTTGCTGAATAAAAATATTAATTTCTTAAACAAAAAAAAAAACTGACCCCAAACTTTTGAGTGTAGTTACAGGAAAATTCTAATATATCAGATGTAATATAGATAGATTAGATAGGTATTCAACCCAATGTAAATTTAAGGCATCCTGTAGCTTATACAACATAGAAAACACAAATACACACAATATGAGACACATCAAATATGAAAAAATCAGATAACAATCAAGTATAAAGTAAATCTAAAGATAATACTGTAATATGTAAAAAAAAAAGAATACTGATATATATTAACAGCATTGCATAGTTAATTAAATATTTAAATTTGCATGCATTACTGCACTCTAAAAATTGCTGGGTTAAAAACAACCCAATTTGGGTTCTTTTGGTAACCCAGCGCTGGGTTGTTTTAACCCAACAAGTTGGGTTATGTTTGACCCATCGTTGGGTTGTTTTGACCCAGCTTTTGGGTTGTTTTGACCCATCGGTTGGGTTGTTTTGCCCAGCGGTTGGGTTGTTTTGACCCCAGCGTTTGGGTTGTTTTGACCCAGCGGTTGGGATGTTTTGCCCAGCGGTTTGGGATGTTTTGACCCAGCTGTTGGGTGTTTTGACCCAGCCGTTTTGGGTTGTTTTGACCAGCGGTTGGGTTGTTTTGACCCAAAGGTTGGGTTGTTTTGAACCAGCGGTTTTGACCCAGCTATTGGGTTGTTTTGACCCTGCTGTTGGGTTGTTTTGACCCAGCGGTTTGGGATGTTTTGACCCAGCGGTTGGAATGTTTTGAACCAGCGTGGTATGTTTTTGACCAGCGGTTGGGAGTTTTGACCCCAGCGTATGGATGTTTTGACCCAGCTGTTGGGATTTTTAAGAACCCAGCGTTGGTTGTTGACCCAGCGGAAAATCATAAGGATGTTTTGACCCAACCGCGGGTCAAAACAACCCAATAGCTGGGTTTGTCCCTTTTTAAACCAGCATTTTTTAGAGTGTGTATTTATATACATAACATTTTGTAAATACACAAAATATTAATGAACAGTTCTGTCAGGCAATGTAATAAATAGGTTTATGTCAGTGGATATCACATTCACATACCACAGACTTGTACACTTTACGATAGATAGATAGATAGATAGATAATAGATAGAAGATAGATAGATAGATCGATATAGATGTATTATTAATACTATTGTGGAGTTTTCAGTGCACATGCTACGTCTGTACTTATAAAGTGATGGATGTTTTTTTTAATCTGATATAAACAACACGACAGAGATAGATGATACACGTTTGTATTTGCATTCGCATTCACGTTCACAGACATAAAGAGAAACGCAAAACGAGGGAGTGCTTGAGGCTCGTTATTACACACGGATGTGCTGAACTGTCCGTGACAACCATCCAAAAACACGCCACACGACCGAAAGAGCGTGTCCCGAGTCGGCCAGAGACGGCGGAGGTGTCGTGTTGGCTTGTATTTGTTGTATGACAGCAGAAGGTTGTTGAGCCGTAGCTGGGACTTCTCCTCAGAAAGTGAGTTTTTGGTCATGCTAACATGCTAGCTAGTCTTCGCGAACACAGCAGAAGTGACAATTGAAAACATACTGAAACATTTTATGACTGAAACGCTCTAAAATAATAATAATCTAAGATTTCAACGTTTTAAGAGTATAAATAACGTGTAAAGGTGTTGAATTTACGGTTATGTTTGTGCTAGCTTTAACTAGCTTTTCATAGCCTTAGCACAAAACCTATATACTAAACTGATCATTTTAAAACATTAGCTGGTTCTGTCGAATATTATTTTAATTTATATAAAAAAGTATTTTGAACTTTAACACGGACATTTTAAAAACTGACAGGACATTGGCAGCTGGTTAGCATAAATTGAAAGCTAACGTTGCACGACAACAAGTATCTTTCATTGTCAATAAATGTGAAGGATTCTGTTTTTCATTAATGATACGCTTTACATTACATACAGTATGGTAGATCTGACACTTTACCACATGGCTTGGCATCGTGCAACCTTCTCTTTTCAACATGTTTATGTGTGTTTGGCAATCACAGCCATTGCATGTCATTTGCAGAGGTTGCACACTAAATAACATAATAATTACATATGAAAGTGACCTCACAAATGATCTTACCGTTTTTTAGGCACAATTTAGCCCACAAGGATGGCTTCTCGTAAAAAAGTGCTTCTGAAGGTGATCATTCTCGGGGATTCTGGGTAAGTGTTGCCCTTCTGATCCAATGATGCCTGACAGTGTTATTTAATTAGGTTCTCAGAAACAAAATCTTAGATTATACAATAAAAAAGCAAGTTTTCTTGTATGTGTGTGCTGCAGAGTTGGGAAGACTTCTTTGATGAATCAATACGTCAATAAGAAGTTCAGCAATCAGTATAAAGCCACCATCGGTGCAGACTTTCTTACCAAGGAGATGATGGTGGATGACAGACTGGTGACAATGCAGGTATTTAGATGTGACAGATCGTTTTTAGGAACCATTTTTGATTTAGCATATTATAAATAAATATATACATCAGGGTCACCATCGTAAATTAAAGCTAAACCCATTTAAAAAAGAAAGAAATGTCATGAAGTTGCCAAGACAGCATTTTTTAAATTTCCAATTAGTTTAACCTGTTAACCTGCTCCCCCCATTTTGGGACTCGCAGCTGAAAATGACCTACCTAATGTTAACAGTTCCTGAAAACTGTGTGCTGTATCTTTGGAAAGAAGACACTTTAGGCTTTACTATCCATCATCCAGAGTTGATAATGCTCATAAAGATAAAAAGTTATAGACACTGAAGTGTCTTGAAAAAATTGTACCACACTGAATGTTTTTTTATTTCATATACAAATACATGAAATCAGTCCTTGAGCAATCCAGAAAAGTAATGGGTTGAAAGTCACATGTCTCATGAGTTTATATTTCAAATTTGAATAAGATACCATGAAAAATTAGATTCCTGCAGCCATTTTTCTGAGACTATGTCTAGTCCCCCCCACCCCGTTTGAGGAAAAATAGCCACCAAATGTAAACAAAGGAATAACCATCCATATTACAACGTTATTGTTTCGTTGGACTAAAAGTGCTCTATGGGATGTTGTTCCGTGGACCCTTGCCTTTCTAACTAAATCGGGGTTTACAGCAGTGGATGCGTTTATGACCCATTATAATGATGAATCTGGTACGTACTGCGTTTTTATTATGCATGTTTTGATGTGTACTACTTGCACAAATTTAGCAAATACATTCCTTATAAGCTTTCCATTGCAAAACAGCGATCTATCGTCGATGCTTGAGGCTTAGACCTTTAGAATGATATATAGCTTGTCAAGATTAATTATGTCCCTTTTCATTTAATCTATTAGTAAACATTGACACGTGCAAACAAAGAGCGTTCAGTGTGCCGCCGTCCAGGTGCGGGTTATCAGGTTAAATGCAAATGATGCAGCACTAATATTTTCATGGCCGTTTCAGATCTGGGACACGGCAGGACAGGAGCGTTTCCAGTCTTTGGGTGTGGCTTTTTACCGCGGGGCAGACTGCTGTGTGCTGGTGTATGATGTGACCGCGCCGAACACCTTCAAAACCCTGGACAGCTGGAGGGACGAGTTCCTCATCCAGGCCAGCCCTCGAGACCCGGAGAACTTCCCCTTTGTAGTGCTCGGCAACAAAATCGACTTGGAGAACAGACAGGTCTGTCTTTACTCAGCCTCATAAAAATGTCATGTTTACATTTTGACATCAAATTCTCAGAGGAAAACCCTCAGTTAATTTCTACATCTCATCTACGTCTTCTTCTGTTGTTGTCTTATAATGATTATTGTACATGTAAACACTCCTATTGGAGGTACTGAATAGATAGATGGTTATGGTCAAACTGGTTTTATAAAATAGTATTGATTAGTGTTATTAAAATACTATTATAGCTTTTATTAATATTTTAATTCGTTTTTTTTAAATCTTTGTATATATATCATTTTAGTTGAGGTTTAGGTAGTAATTAATTGTGTTATTTGGGGGGGAGGGGGGGGGTCATTTTCATTGTTTCGTTTTCCCTGAGGGTCCCCTAAAACATGTTACGTCAGTCATCTATAAATACTTTATACTACAAATTTATTATATTATTCTTTGTGTTTAATATTGTTAGTATGATGATACTATTATATTTTTCTATTTTTTATATCTTTATAAACTTTTATTATAATATTTAGAAAATTTATAATTTCGTTGTTTTTTACATTTTAATTTTAAATTGTATACTTGGTGTTGTTTTTGTCATTTTTATTTTAGTTTTTTGTTTTCCTAAAGTCCACTTACAACGTTAGTCAAGTTGTTTTTTACACTCTTATTTTTTATTTTAAATGTAAAATTTAACTATATTTGTGTATTTTTTTGTCATTTTGTTATTAGTTTTTTTTAAACTATCATGCGGTCCGCCACAATATCAAAACTGACCACCAAAAATAGATTTTCCAAAAAGCTTTGACTTCGTTGAATAAACATGAGCACAGCACTGCACATTTCAAAATAAAAACGCAGGCGCGGATGTTTTTATATCACTGTAATCTCTGAGGAACCACTAAGTCCTTCTGATTTATGCAGCAAACATATTTTGCTTGTTATCAGTAATCATCTACTCTAGAGGGACTTTGCTGTTGTCATTGATTCTTTGCGGAAGTCTATCGGAAGTTAAGTTTGGGCCACAAAAGCGTGCATGCGCATTGACGTTTATGTTGTTGCCAGTGAAAAGGTCTATCATTTTTATAAATTTTATTTCAGTTTTAATTATTTTTTGTGTATCAAGTTAAACTAAATGAAAACAAGAAGTTACGTTGGCAACTATCTGAAATAAAAAATCTTAACTTTTTATTTCAACCTACATTACTTTTTTTTAGTTGACACTATTGATTCTAAAATCTGATTGGATGAGCCACATGTCAATTTACTGTATTGACCAATTGATCGCCTTGTGCAGGTGACAACGAAACGTGCCCAGGCGTGGTGTCAGAGCAAAAGCAATATCCCGTACTTTGAGACCAGTGCAAAAGAGGCCATCAACGTGGACCAAGCTTTCCAAACGATCGCTCGCCAATGCCCAACCAGGTACGGCCGCCGTTGACATGTCCAACAACCACCTCCACTCTGATACTAACGTCTGCCCATCTCACAGGAGTCTGAGGTGGAGACGTACGACTTCCCAGACCAGATTAAACTGAGAGATGACGGACCCGTGTCCTCTGGTGACGGCTGCAGCTGCTGAGATGGGACGCTTGGAGACAGAGGGGACCAGAGGGGCAGAGGAGAGCCAGCGCGGGGCGGACCGATCCCGATGTGCAAAACATCCAGCATTCAGAAGAAAACACTTTCTTTCCAAACTTGTATGTAAAGAACTGTTAGGAATTTAAAGAAACTCCCTGCTACAGCATCACTTTTAATATAATTACCTTTAAGGATATTATTTCTATGAGAAAGAGATGAAACATGATAGTTATTTCTATTATTTACAAGTGATTTTTCTTTTTGCTGCTTGTTTTGTTAATTCCTTCATCCATGCAGATTATAGTCTTTCAGACTCGTCTCCTGCTTATATGTCTGTGCCTTTTACTTTTTTTTAGGATGTTGAAGCAGTCACACTTCCTTGAAATTCCTTTATTTTGCCAAACTTCATCGATTCTTTATCTAAAAACTACACACACACACACACACACTCAGAATAAACAGCCTAACATGTCACAATATCAAATCTTCAGCAGAATTTAAGAGCTGCCAAAGCTAGAAATAAATATTCAAAGTTTGTGCCTAAGGACGCCCACCTACACGGTACAGTCTTCGGTACAGGAAGGCTGGTGGTGTCAAATGAACGTTTTGGGGATCTGAGAGCTCACAAAGTAGTAAGTGCTATCATTTTAACCATGCAACACGATTCCTTTCGCTTCGAATGAAAGCGTTTCCCCAGTTTTAATGTAAGATCAATGATTAATTCCCGTCTTGACCTCATGCGGTTTAATTACTTGGTTTACAGTTTATTTTTATGTTTCTACGTTCATATAGTAGACATTTCTAACGGGCTCATCTCATTGACCAAATTATGGGTATGATGTAGGTCAAATAAAGGCACAAAATGTGAAGGAAAGCTGAAGTTGAAGAGTGAGTCCTGACAACCTTTGAATCCATGTGATTTTTTTAATGTCTTTATTTCTATCAACCAGAATTGTAGATGATTTTGATCAAAAACTCAGTGATGTCTGCCAATAGAAACACATCTGTCCCTCTTTTATAAGACAATTACCTTTCCTTGAACACTGTTAAATCATCTCTCGGTATTGTTTCATCAACAATGCTCCATTAATAAATCTTTATTCAAATGACAAAACACTGGATCTTGTGTGTTTTGGCTTCTGTTGCACTGATAAACTTCAAAGGAACAGTTCACCCAAAAATGAAATTTTCCTCAACCTTACTCACTCCTCAGCCATCCAAATGATTGTGTTTGTTCATCAAAGCAGATGTAATTTTCACATGTAGCATCCATCACTTCTCACCTATGGTCCATGCGTGAATGGGTGCCATCAGAGTCCTGATAGCTGATTAAAAACATCACAATAATCTAATTAACTGTCCCTGTTGTCCTCTTACATCAAAATTCACCAACATATTTCACCAACTGTTTTGGACTGTATTTGCTTGTAAACTGATCTGTTCATATCTCATTCATGATTCAGATGAAACAACTTTTTCACTGGAGAGAACCATATTATGGATATCTTAATTATGGATTAGGTTCTTACAAACACATTCACATTTCGTTAATTGATGGACTGGAGTGGTGTAAATTGCTTGTGGATTATTGTGATGTTTATATCAGCTGTTTGGACTCTCATTCGACGGCACCCCTTCACTGCAGAGATCCATTAGTGAGCCAGTGATGTAATGCACATGTTCTCCAAATCTGGTTTCACAACAATAACACCAACGGTCTACATCTTGGCTCCTGAGAGTGAGTACTTTTTCATTTTTGGGTAAACTATTCCTTTAACACAACTCAAAACAATTGACTTGAGACATTATGAAGTGCTGCACTTCTCAAACAGAGCAAAAGCAGAGTCCTCGCACATGGCAGATGATGTTTCCCTTGGACATCCGCATAACACAGAGCAAACAGCATCTGCATCGACATTTCTCCTCTTATGCTTGTATTTGTCTCTCAGAGTGTCACTGTGAAACAGGCGGTCCAAATGCATCCATAGTTTCCATCACTAGAGACAAGTGGTCCAAGAATGAACTTACAGAAACACGAAGAATACGGGCTTCATCTGCGGTCCATCTCCTATAAAAGACATGAGCAAAAATCAGACTAGTTTTATTGTGTATAATAGAAATATTCCATTAATTTCAACAACAAAACACATGCATATCTTTTTTTTTATGAATTAATATTACATCTAGTAAATGTTACATGTGATTGTATTTGGGGGGGGGGGGTAATTAAACCAAGTGTGGTCGACCTAAATCTAAATGACTTTTTTTAGGTGATCGTTCATGTGGTGTAACTCACACAGACAGTGTTTGTCCTGACAAATCCAGGTGTTTAGTGATTCCTCCTTTCCTGGGCTCAGCGTCAGGAGATAGAGACTGCAGGGCGATAGTTGCCTCTCTCTCGGATGGGAACGGGACCTTTAGAAAGCTGATATTTTGTTAAAGGTAAAGAGAATAGGACATGAAATACATGCACCTCTAGTTCTGATTCATTGAGCGAGCTACTGTGCTACTTGGCTGCACATGTATGTCTCTGAGCAAATCCCGCAGTGCAAGCAGGTAAGAGCTGGGAAAGTTTGAATAAATCCTACGATACAAAAGCAGAGCTCATCTCTGTCGTAATGAATTATTTTGACATTTAGGAACAGCAGTAAAAGGATACAATTCAAGTTTTCTATCTGAACCGTTTTCACTCATGCAAGCCGCCATGTTGACATGTTTTGCTTTGTGCTTCAGATTGAAAGCGGCATTTTCGTCGTGTTTTTATAAAACGTAAACTTTATTTCCATAGAGTAACATTCGACAAAATTCGATGTACTTTACATTCGACAAATCCTGCATTCAACATAAATGTTTAATGTGTTCTTATATTTAATGTTCTGTTTATGGATTATTGTACGCTTGGTTTAGATTATCAAAAGTAAAATCATATTTTTACGATGATTATATTTTAGATCCGTCTATAAAAAAAAAATACAGTCGCAAAAGTAGTAGCAAAAAGTGATTTACAACATAAATGTCAAGCAGTGATGAAAATGTAAATAAATATTATATTATTTTGTTAAATTATTGTAATGAATCTTATGATAATATTTTGTAAATGCCGCGAAGTAAGCGCGGACATTTTCTGAAATGCTTCATTTAAATGAATCATTCGAACGAATTGATTCAGGCAAATGAATCGGACTTTTGAATGCTTCATACAAGAGCGAGTAAACATTTAAAGGGGTCATATGAATGGCGATTTCAATTTTTTTCCTTTCGCTTTTTAGTGTTTCAAGCTCGTGGCCATAAAGAGAATCTGTAAGTTACAAACACTAAAGTTCCTCAATCCCAAAGATTATTCTTTATAAAAGTTGAGTCAACCTCGCCTACCTAAAACGTCTCGTTCTAACACGCCCCCACTTGTCTACGTCACTGTGTGGGAAGATTTGCATAACGCCGCCCAAATGTTCACGCAAAGAAAGAAGGCGTAACTTTTATTCTCGCTGTTGCTGCCGCTGCCATGTTGTGGAGATGCTGTGTGTTTCGTTGTGAAACTACTTTGTTTGGCTTTCCAAATATGGACACAACTAGAAATCAGTGGTTGTTTTATTTACAACACTGTTCCAGAACATTTCAACCAACCAAATATTCAGATGTGTGCAGCACAATTTTATGGAGGAGAGTACTGTTTCCTGAACCAGTAGCCTACAATGCTTTTGTGCACAAAGGCTGTTTCTATAAAGTGGGCAGTCCACTTGCACGGACATCTGCCTGGCGCTCTGACTCACAGCTTAAAGTACTTTTTTTTTATAATAATAATTTTGCCACTGATGACTTCAGCACGAGTTTTGTAGCATATTTTTTGTAGTTGTCAGGTTCCCTCCGACACAAATGCAGACTGTTTTTATGTTTCGCAGCGGTTACAACAATAACGCCTACCTAAAAGACAGTATAAGTCATTATAATCAGTATATGTCCCCACTGGATGCAACAAGTGCCTCATTTATAATGGGTTTTAATGTTTATGTCTCAGCCAATCACAACACACTGGATAGTTGGCCAATCAGAGCACACCTCGCTTTTTTAGACTGATGAGTTTTGTAAAAATCGACGTGTTTCAGAAAGGCGGGGCATAGAGGTGAAACAATGTACAGTATGTGGAAAATTTTGCGTGATTGCTTTAAACCGCATAAACCCATTTCATTACACCAAATACACAAATAATGTTCTTTAAGCAACATCATATGACCCCTTTAAAAGGAGCGCAAACTCAAAATAGCTATTTGTAATGTTACACTGCTTCTTTTCGATACAAGTAGCTCGTTACTGGAAAAGCTAAGTTATATGGCCGAGCCACTGTCGCTCGTGTCACTGTTACCGAAAATGTAGTTATATTATTTATTAGTAGTGTGTATAATTTTACTTCTTTAACACTGGTCAGTTCAAATGAATCAAACCTACAGTGGGAAACACACCTGCAGCATCTTCACACATCCGAGACCCGTTATGAGGTCGCAAGCTGCGTTTGGACGCGCATATGATGCCCAGAAATGCAGTCTAGTTAGTGTGTACACTACAGTAGGCAGCGCGCTAGGTGTTGGAACACAGCCGAGTCTCTCTCTGGTCATCTGCGCTGATCGATTCGGTTCAGTCCTCTGAGCTTTTTTATTGCAGGTAAGTCCGACACAACGGAACATCTTTTATTACATGCTTTAATTTCATTTTAATCGAAAACTTTTTTCTTTTATGAAAAATCTAAAATCTTAAAAACATAAATCACAGAGTTCTAAATATGTTATGTTATGATACGAGTTTTTATAAACAGCTTAACCTGTGAAGTGATTTTTACAAGGACAATAATAATAATCATATTAATAAGCTTATTTTGTTACCTGTTTTTCATTTGCTGTTGCATATACTGTATCTTTATGATTTAATACGGAAAATAACTTATTATTTAGGCTAGAAAACAATGTGCTAAACATATAACGTAATATATAAAGAAATATATAATGTCTAACTCACTTATGTTCTGTTTAATCCTATATGGTTCCTGTGTTAGCTATTTGTCGTCTGATCTTTCTTATATATATATATCATATATATATATATATATGCATATATATATATATATCTATATATATATATTTTTTTTTTTTTTTTTTTTTTTTTTTTTTTAACAGTGGTTTTATTTATTGGGCTTCAAGACCTTAAAAACAGAAAAAAAATGGATTATGAAATGTCAACAGGAAACATATGACATAAGACGTAACGTAAATATGTAAACCGAGTACTAGGAGACTATGAACATCATAATTTCCATAATTTTAATATAATTTTTCAATTCAGCTCACCTTGAATTGTTCTCTAAAAATATGTAATATACTAAAAAAAAAAACGATTACAAATAAATCATTTTAACTCCCACTGTATTTGCTGGCTATTTAATGTATTAATAATGTATTTTAGGTGTTTGGTTTCATTTAATCATGAACTTAAAAAGAAATATGTGAGACCAAATACTAACAGACAATAAAATTCATGTTAATTTTTTTAATTAATCCTCACATTTGAACTGTTACTCACAGAATATAATTTGTAATGAAAAACTATTCAAAATAAAAGCATTTTCAAGAGGACTCCACTGTATCTACTGGCTATTTTTTTTTTTTTTTACCTGTATTTTTTTTGTTTCATTTATTCATAACTCTGCCCTCATCATCAAACCTCCATCCCAAACACTGTAAAGTTGCTTGTTATGCTGCATTTTACTGAATTCTTTATTGGATGTCAATGCTTTTATAGATGCATAACCCTCCAGTGGTGACGGGCTGATGGGAACTCTCCGTGACTTCCAGGTTGTCCTGCAGACTAAGATTGAGGAGCTGCAGCAATGTGACGCCCTCATGCATTTTATTTCATTGATGCCGGAGCAGCGTTACCAGATGAGCCCCAGCGCACTAAACGCCAGGCCATATCAGCCGAACCCACGGGGCTGGATCCAAATCAACTCAGCCACGTCACCCTCACCAACTACAGCAAGAGCGAGGAGTGAGTTCGAGCCCGGATGCATCAGGTAAAGCTTCAGTCAATTAGAAAAGCAACATATTCGATTCAATCCCATCCCAGGTCTCGAGAGTTGATCCAGAAGATTTCATGAAGCTCCTGCAGGCCAGTCAGATCCTCACCATCATGGACCGCATGTATCCCACCACACAGGCACAGGGCTGCTGCGTCATCCAGGAGGGCGATGATGGCTCTACTGTCTACATTCTGGAAGGCGAGGAGCATCTGCTTCAAAGCTACTATTTATACTATGAGCAGTTAAAACTATTTTGAGAAAACTGAAAGTGTCCCAAACAACAGCGTTTTGTTTTTTATGCTACCTCTTCCGGTTTGTCGTTGTTTTCTGACTTGTTAATTTGTTTTCGAATTTGTCATTGTGTTTTCTGACTTGTTTAATGTTTTCTGAATTGTTGTTGGTTGTCCGGAATTGTTATTTGTTTTCAGAATTGTTGTTTGTTTTGCACTTCTCGGCCACCGTACGTCTCTCTCTTTTGTGTCGATAGAAAGATGACAGACAGTGTCTGCTGTTCAGGGTCAGCTAAATGAATAGCTTGAAAATAAAATAGCTTCTTCATACTCAATTTCTTACAGCGTCCTGCGCTCATTGTCTGCTCTCCCTCCATCAGTCATTTCTGGGCTTTCTCACTTCTTGCTCTTTTGTGGTCAGAGGTCAACTCCATCTTCAATGTACATCTGACATCACTGAAGCATCAGAGAGTGATGAAGTAGGGGGTGAAGGTCTGTTGGAAATGTCAACAGCTACTTAAGGTTTAAAGTAAGACTTTATAAATCTAAGTTAAGGAGGTAGATACTTCACTTTAATCAAACTTGACTGGCATATGTTGAAATCTTTTGAAAACTCGTCAGACCGAGTCATTTTAGTGGTTCATCAGATACTGAGGTCATTTAACATGAAAATTCAAATGTTTAGCTACTGCTAGCATACTGCTTATTAAGTAATGCACAGTATATAGTTATCCTGCCTGTAGTTTTTTTAAACATAGATTGTAAAACAGAATGCATTGCATCGCGTAACACGTTTCAATCAGTAGTATGCTACACTGTCACATGATCTTTGTTTAAATCGGGGAATGGCATCCAGCTATCTAATATCTAATACCCGTCCTTCGGATGAGACGTTAAACCGAGGTCCTGACTCTCTGTGTGACCTCGGCATCCTGGCCAAATTTGCCCATTGGCCTCTGATCATCATGGCCTCCTAACAATCCCCATATCTACTGATTGGCTTCATCACTCTGTCTCCTCTGCAGCAATAACCTGGTGTGTGGTGGGTGTTCTGGCGCACTATGGCTGCCGTCACATCATCCAGGTGGATGCTGCACACTGGTGGTGGATGAGGAGATACCCCCTGACAATGTAAAGCGCTT
Organism: Sinocyclocheilus anophthalmus; assembly: GCA_018155175.1. NCBI lineage: Eukaryota > Metazoa > Chordata > Actinopteri > Cypriniformes > Cyprinidae > Sinocyclocheilus > Sinocyclocheilus anophthalmus. The sequence goes on from JADLZN010009115.1 coordinate 445,098, forward strand.
TGAGTGCCTAGAAATGCGCTATATAAATGTAATGAATTATTTTTATTATAATATGTCTCTCAGTGACTTCTGCGTGATCTGCATGCTGGGGGTGGGCGGCTTCAGTCGGGTGGAGCTGGTAAGACGAGTAGTTAGTTAGTAGTCTCTGTAGGGGTGATTAGAAGTTTATCGATTCGCTACAGGTGCAGCTGAAGAACGATCACAGTCGCTCCTTCGCCATGAAGGTCCTGAAAAAGCGTCACATCCTGGACACGAGTCAACAAGGCCACATCCTGTCTGAGAGAAGCATCATGATGGAAGCCCACAGTCCTTTAACTGTCAGGTCTGTACGGCTCGGGGCCTGATTTCATTGATTTAACAGTTCAAAAGTAAAAACCTACATTTTAGTGAACCTCATATCTTCTTTTTATTATTATTATTATTATCATGCATCCATGAACTGACATTCCTTATTTTAAGTGTTTTGGCACAAAAAGTAGAACAAGAATATCCAGAAAGTGAAATACATACAGTATTAATATATTCTCTTTTACAATGTAATGTAATTATAATTGCCAATAGAGTATTGGTAGTATTTTAAGATTGAAGAATTTAAAAAAGCTCTTTTTTTTACCACTATCTATTGAATAAGTTTATATTAATATTAAATTATAATAATAAAAAGTTGAATATTCTAATTAAAATAATTATAAATATTATTAGATATAATTCATATTATAATAATATATTAATTTACTAATCTATTTTGGCAGTTAGAAATCTAATAGAATTTTATAATCTGATTATTAATACTTAAAAAAAAAATCTAGTTGACCGTTGACCCTGCACTTTACATATTTATGAATGACATGGTATTTTTCTGAAAAGCATGCCATAGTAAGCCCACATTGTTTATATGCTTCAGGCTTTCCCCGGACGTTCAGAGATTCGAAGTACCTGTACATGCTGCTGGAGGCGGTGTTTGGGTGGAGAGCTGTGGACTCTGCTCAGAGACCGGTATCAGGATCCCGCTCAGTATTTTCTCACATTCTCGGATTGGTTTGCGTGACTTAAGGCTGTTTTCAGAGGCTCGTTTGATGACGGCACCACACGCTTCTACGCTGGATGTGTGGTGGAAGCTCGCGCTTTTCTACACTGCCGTGGAATCATCTGCAGAGACCTGAAGCCTGAGAACATCATACTGGACCACCGGGGATATGCCAAGCTGGTAATTTTTGTATTATTTATATACTATTTATTATTATTTTTGATTAGGTTTAATTGTTTTATTAAAGCTAAATTACATTCCTATTTTTAGTACTTCAACTAAAATGTAAAAAGTACTAAATCCAACATAACATACTTAGGTTTTTATAGTTTGTGTAGTAATATTTTTTATTTTATTTCAGCTTTAATTTTTTATTTTTTAATTAAAATGTGTAATCGTTGTTTGTAGTAGTTTTAAATTAGATTTCTTACATTTTTATTTAAATTCTATTAATTTTTGTACTTAAGTACTTCATCTCCATTTAGTGTCCATCTAATAATATTATTATTAATACTTTTTTTTTTTGTAGTTTTTCTATTTTGCTTCAAATTAGTTTTCACACTTATTTCAGTTGTAGTAATTTTAGTGCTTGAAATGTTCTAATTTTTTAGGTTTCAGTGTTCATCTAATATTTGTTTTATTTTATTTCAGATTAAATTTTAAGTAACAAAAACTAATTTTCAAAGTTTTAGTTTAGTTATACGGCTTTGATTTGATTGCTTACATTTTTTATTTAATCCTTTACATTTTTAATTCATATTTTTAATAGCTTTTATTTTTTGCAATATCTCTATTTAGCTTTAAATGTACTTTTTACATTTTTGTTTCAGTTCTAGTAATTTTAGTACTTCAATAAAATACAAAGTACTTCATTTTATTTGAAGTGTTCATCTGATATTTATATTCTATATTAACTTTTATCTTAATTTTAAAACTACTGCACATGCTATATTTCATATCCAGACCCAAAGTAATAAATAAAATGTTTACTTTTTTAACAAAGTTTTTTGTAGCCATACATTATATTAGTCTACAAAATTGGTAAGCATATGTCTTTAGATTTCCAAGACGACGAGGAACAGTCAAATGTGTCTTGAATATTTTGTTGGTAAATATACAAAATTTTAATGGCAAAGAACAGTTGTTGTTTTCAAGGTGGACTTTTGGTTTTGCTAAAAACGTTGGCTTGGGGAAGTCCAGAGTACGTGGCTCCTGAGATCATCCTAAATAAGGGACACGACGTCTCGGCCGACTACTGGTCTCTAGGAATCCTCATCTTTGAGCTGCTTAGATTAGAGTTACTAATGCCATTATTAACAAGCTTAAGTTTTTCCTGTTTCTAGAATCCACAGTTCACACTCTGCCTCTTCTAATTATTAACATTCAACACCATTGTCCTCGTTCCCTCCAAGCCCACCTTTCTCAGGGTCAGATCCCACGAAGACGTACAACATTATTCTTCGAGGAATTGGTATGGTGGAGTTTCCCAAGAAAATCACCAAGAGTGCTGCGAACTTGATCAAGAGAGACTGTGCAGGTGCGAGTCACTGTCAGCACGTTTATTCAAACAGCCTGTGCTTAACTCTCACTTATACTAAAATGAATCACTATGACAATTCATTTTGTAGTCTACAGTAATAAAATTTTATATAATTTTATTAAAAAAATGTAACAAATAATTAACCTTTTGTTATGAAAACCTGAGCTGCTGCAGTAACATTATTCTCTATATTATTACTGTATATTTTTGGGGCATTATTACAGAAGTACAGTGACTTACAAGTTCGGCCCATGTAATTTAGTGAAGGTTCACCAATGCTTTTGCATCACTTTCTGCGAGATGCAATATTACGTTTATGTTGTGCATATATCCGATTAAGTCAGTACAGTAACAAGGCGCTTTAGTTTAGTGTTTCATTGGTAGTAGTATCTTTTTTTGTTTGTTTGTTTTTACTTGTTTTGATTGGTTATATGCATTGGCTAAGGACTTCATTTGGACAGCTTTAAAGGCGATTTCCTCAATATTTAGATTTTTTTGCTCCCTCAGATTCCCGATTGCAAATATTTGTATCTCGGCCAAATATAGTCCTATCCTAACAATATTAACCATATTCATAATCGAACCATACATCAATGGAAAGCTTATCTATTCAGCTTTCAGAAGATGTATAAATCTCAATTTAGAAAAATGTACCCTTATGGTTTTGTGGTCATATATATATATATATATGAGGGAAGTCGTGGCCTAAGAGTCGGACTGGCAGGGATTGTAGGTGGGGGGAGTGAATGTACAGCGCTCTCTCTCACCTTCAATACCACGATTGAGGTGCCTTTGAGCAAGGCACCGAACCCCAACTGCTCCCGGGCGCTGCAGCATAAAGGGCTGCCCACTGCTCCGGGTGTGTGTTCACTGTTTGTGTGTGTTCACTGCTGTGTGTGGGCACTTTGGATGGGATAAATGCAGAGAAATATGGGTCACCATACTTGGCCACACACGTCACTTATATATACACACATACATACACTTGTGGCAAAATGGTGCACTGAAAGGTGTATAAAAACCAAAGCAGAAACAGATTTAAATAAAAAATGTATTAAGCAAAACAAATCATTTTTGCTATTGTAATTAAATTTAAATATGGATATGCATTTCCTTTCATTACAGTTTTGTTCTACAGAACCCCAGCTGATTGTGTGATATGACATATTCAGTAGGCTATCAAGAGTTAATGATGGAGCAGTACTGAATTAGCACAAGATCCAGATCCTCACACAAAACAGACATTTAAAATGAAAAACATTCACTCGCCTCCATGTCATTCCAAACATGTGACCTTCTCTCTTCTGTGGAGAACAAAAGGTGTGTTTTTGAATATCCTCCACAGAAGAAAAAGTCATACAGGTCTAGAGGGACATGAGGGTGAGGAAATAATGACAAAATGTTCACTTTTGCGTGAACTCTCCCTTCATTTGCATGGAATTCAAGAAAGGTTCTGCCTTTACTAAATGTGTAAACGTTTAGCCACTTGATTCTATATGCAAACTACGCTGTAGTGAAAAATATAAGCTCGATGACCATCTAGTGAGGATTTGACACTGAAAGACTCTGCCAGCAGAATCTCACATGACGGCTCTGAATAACATGACTAGGCACAATTACTCACATTTTCTGATATAATTTAAGCACTAGAGTCTAGTGATCACCTGACAGTCATGCCTGTTATAATCAGGAGAATATATTATATGATTCAGGGGATGAATCACAAAGAGTCATTGTAGGTACAATGCTAAAAATCAAAAATATTATTGGCTAAAAATGCACTGCGATCTGTACAAACAGGTTTAGTTTAGTTTTTTGGGTGACTGTTCAGTTTTCCCACAGTTCTGCGTTGAGGCTAAATGGTTTTAGATCAGTAGTTCTTAATTAGTGGATCAGGGAAAAAAACAACTTACTAACTAAACATTCAGCATAGCAAAATATCTGAATTATTAATATATATATTAGAAATCTCTTTTGACATTGATGTCAAATTTGTGTCCAAACCAGTTTTGTTATTGTTAACTAAAACTATTAAAAATGGTTTTTGGTAACTGAAATGAAGTTGCAATAAAATAAAATATAAATATCAAATGAAAAATGAAAAATTAGAAACACTGCCTTGACAAATAAACTGAAATAAGTTTGAAATTGTAGTACTAAATTACTATAACCAAACTAAAACATAAAATTGAAGCTAAAAAGAAATTAAATCTCAAAAAGAAATTAAATATCAAAATGTTCAATATTAATATTTTGTCAAAAATGACAATAGCATACATGTACTAAAATTAACTAAAATATAAATATAAAAGCTAATTCAAAATATTAATATATACTATAATAGTATATAAATAATATACTACCACAACAGCAATACATTTAATAGGTTTTTTACGATAAACAATTTTTGACTGTTTGATGTCCAAAGTAAAATCAGCTGAGGACCACTAAAACACGGCAAAGTTTCTTCATTGCTTTGAGATGAAATGCTTACCTGTTTAGCTTAAAAGCAGAACGACTGTAGTCACATTTGGTAAACATTGTACATCTAGACTTGTTTGGCAGCCGTGTCCTGTGTGATGCCTGTACACTTCCAAGTGCAGGACCTCAAGCACCAAGAACTTCAACGCACGACTGATGAGATGCTGATCTGAAATCAGCTGTGGAAAAAGCAGAAAGATTGGAGGATCTGTTCACTGCAGCTCACGGCTGCTCCATCTATAAGGCTTCACCCTCATCGCTTCAAATAATAGCAGAGGAGCCTGAGGAAGAGGAGGATGATGAAGATGAAGAGGGGTTCGAAGGAGAGGGCGGAAGATTCCACAGCACCCATTTACGCTTGTTTTGGCGTTTTTGGGTCAGGTAGTCCTCCTTTTCCCGCTCTTTCCGAGCTCTCTGGTAGTGGTCGTCCTCCTTCAGGTACCAGACTGGAGGACAGCGGTGCTTCTCAAAGTATTCTTGGTTCTCTGAAAATGCAAATGAACATGCATCCAATGGGGTTATTGTAATAAACATTAACAGTAAAAAAAACATTTTTGCTGCTTGAAATAAAATATATACAATAATATAAAAATATTTGAAAAACATCAAGTCAAGCTTTATTGTCATTCTGCTAAATGTGTGGACATACAGTGGAACGAAATGTTGTGTCTCGCAGGACCACGGTGCTACATAAATATAAACATACAACACTAGATTTAAGAAACAATTTTTTAAACCTATACATAGCTAACTTATTGAAAGCAGTAATCTAATTATAGTATATTATATATAATTGACTATACATACACAATCTAAGACAGACTATAGGCTACAAGTACTACGACAGACTAATATACAACTTTACATTATGACATACTTATCAGATTTCAGCTAGTAGCCAAAGCAAAATTTTAATTTAGTTTAACATGTACTAAAATAAATAAATAAAAATGAATTTACTTTCAATTTAAATAACTAATTTAAAATTAATGTATTTTAATTAACTCGCAACTGTGAGAAATAAGTCAAAATGGAAACTTTTTCTCACGATTGCAAGTTTATATCTCACAATTCTATGGAACACCGTTTTTCCTCCCGTCCCCCGCCACTAAATATAGAATAAAAATGTTAATTGATACTTTTTATCTCACAATTCGAATTTTTTTCTCATTGCGAGTTATAAGTCATAATTGCGTGATATAACTCGCAATTCTGACTTTTTTCTCGGAATTGCGAGTTTATATCTCACAATTATGAGAAAAAAAGTCAGAAAATTGTGAGATAAAATGTCGCAATTACCTTTTTTTTTATTTTTTATTCAGTGGCGGAACTGGCTTCCATACAATTCTGATTTTCTTACAATCGTGAGCTTAAATCCCGCAATTCTGACCTCTTTTCTCAGAATTGAGAGACATAAACTTGCATTTGCAGTCATAATCACATTTTTTTTGTTTATTTGGCAGAAACAAGCTTGACAATTATGGACATTTTGAAAAACAAATTAATAATATGACAAAAAAACAAGAATATTAATAAAAAATAAAAACTTAAGAATATTAATAACAACTCAATAACTATCTAAAATACAAAAAATATAAAAGAAATGAAAGACAAACATTTGATGTACTACCTGCTGATTTGGCCCTCATGTCTCGGGGGAATTTGCGGCACACGTTGTTGTAGTTGGTGCAGATGTGGTGAAGGCACCAATCGGTGAGCTGGTAGGCACAGTGGAACTGAAACCACATGACAACAAAAAATATCATAATTTACTCGCCCTCCTGTTGTATCAAAAACATATAGACTTAAACTCATCAGTCAAAAGTTTGGGGTCAGTAATATTTATAAACTTTTTTGAAAAAAGTCTCTTATGCTCACCAAGCCTGCTGAAGTACAGTAAAACAGTGATTTTGTGAAATATTATTACAACTTGAACTGTTTTGGATTTAAATATATTTTGTAATGTAGTTTATTCCTGCGATGAAATGCTGTCTATGCATTACTCCAGTCTTCAGTGTCACATGATTCTTCAGAAATCATTCTAATATGCTGATTTTCTGCTCAAGAAGCATTTCTTATTATTATCTGTGTTGAAAACAGTTGCTGCTTCATATATTTGTGTAAACCGTGATACATTTTTTCTTCAAGATTTTTTGAAGAACAGCATTTATTTCAAATATAAATCTTTTGTAACATTATGAATGTTTTACAGTCACTTTCAATTTTTAATGCATCCTTGCTGAATAAAATTAACAATTTCTATGACTTCTTTCGAATGGTAATAGAAACATCAAAGTTCCTGGTTTTCTTGTGTCTTCTAACCAAAATTGAGCCACGATGCACAAAATAAATTTCAATATAACCTAACTTTTCATTTTGTTTCTTCATGCCCTGGTCATTGAACAAGTGCCCGATATGCTAAATATCTCAGAGTTTGTGTTCCACTGAATGGTTTGTAATGACATTAGTGTGAGTTAGCTCATTCTCCACAGTCAGTGTATACCGGTTCAACCATGGCAATCAAGCTCTGCTGAATGCGTTGCATAAATCATACCATTTAGTTTCATTATTACATCAGCAGAGTCGTCCACAGAATCACACTTTATGGCAGAGAGCTGCTTAGCCATGAAATGCTCAGCGTTCCTGAGAGACTTTAGTAAAGCAAGTGACTCTGCTTGACCAGTCATGCATGACAGAAAGAACCACGTGAACCATCACAGGAATGCCACAAAAATATGTCTGGCTTCACACTAAATCCCAGAGCATTTCCTCATGCAGGTTCTTATTTAGTGAACTCAACAAACTCAATTGTAGTTGTTATAGGGGTCCTATTATGCTCTTTTACAAGTCTTGATTTTGTTTTGGGGGTGTAAAACATGCTCTCATACTAGGTTGTTCGAAAAACACATTATTTTAACATATTTTACATTATTACAACACCTCTTTCCTCAGTCTGGCATGACGGCTCGAATAGTTCTGTATCAAATGAAGGCCCGCTTTCTGAAATACAAAATGTGCTGTGATCGGCGAGCTGGGCCAGTGCATGCTGTGATCGGTTAGCTGGGCCAGTACGTTTTGTGATCGGTTAGCTGGGCCAGTGCGTGATGTGATTGGTTAGCTGGGCCAGAGTGTTCTGTGATTTTTTAGCTGGTCCAGTGTGTGTTGTGATTGGCAGCACTCGGCGTCTGGTCGAGAAATGTCATGCCCCTTACCATATAGCCGCCTGCAAGCTTCAGTGTAAGTATTGTGTCAATATCAAATCAATTTGAGCTCGATTTAAACCTGGATGACTGTAACCACTCTAAGTTCGTCTGCCTTGGAAAGCTAGCGTGTCTCCGACATAGGGATAACACTCGTTGCCTTCTCTAGTGCAGCTCAACCAGGTCTCGTCCTATTCGTCGGTATTTGTGATATCACAATTCCCGGAAAATATGTGTTGTAGTCCACACGAGTCGTTCGTTGTAGTTTTTGAAAGTGATTTCTGTTAAATAAAATATCTCTTTTTGAATTGAACTTTGTAAATTTGCAGATGTTTTTATGCTCAACAGCAACATTACAGACTAACTAAAGTTGAAAAAGTATAATAGCACCCCTTTAAAGGGTTAGTTCACCCCAAAAATGAAAATTCTGTTAATAATTACTCACCCTCATGTCGTTCCAAAACTGTAAGACCATCGTTCATCTTTGACCCTTTCGATAGTTTTGATTAATCCGAGCGCATTTTTCCCCCCCCCCCCCTTCCCTTTTTCCCCCCCCCCCCCCCCCCCATTTCCCCCTTTTTTTTTCCTTTTTTTTGTTTTATTTCCCCCCCCGGTTATTAATCCCCCCCCCCCCCCTCCCCCCCCCTTTCCCCCCCCCTCCCCATTTTCCTTTTTTGTAGGTTTTTTTCCCCTTCCCTTTCTTCCTTTTCCCCCCCTCCCTTTTTTCCCTCCCCTTGCCTCCCCCCCTCCCCCCCGGTTTTCCCCCCCCCCCCCCCCTTTTGTCGCAAGATCATGACGCGAGTGTGTGGTGGTGCTGACCCAGATTCGGCATCATGACGTCGTCTCCGGATCTGGGTCAGCGCCGGCACAGCTCCTCATGGTTGACTGTCTGAACGCACGTCCATAGTGACAAGGAAGACTACACTGTGGACTAATAGTCGTTATTATTGTTTTCTTTGCACAAAAAAAGTTTTCTTGTAGCTTCGTAACTTTACAGTTTACACTGATGTCACACGGACTACTTTGTCCGATCATCTTGGTACTTTTCTGGACCTTGAACGTGGTAATTACCTTGCTGTCTATGGGAGGGTCAGAGAGCCCTCATATTTCATCAAAAATATCTTAAATTTGTGTTCCGAAGATGAACGAAAGTCTTACGGGTTTGGAGCAACACGAGGGTGAGTAATTAATGACAGAATTTTTCTTTTTGGGTGAACTATCCCTTTACTCTGGGCACAACATAGGGCTTAACAACTTCTGATTTTTTTGAAGTCGACTTTTATGTGATGAGAGTCGAAGTCGACTAGTCGCTGATGACGTCATTAATGAACAAATAAGTCTGGAGCTGAGACTCAAACAGCTTGTGCACAGCTATTGCATATGACACAGCGCTGCCCACATGACTATTGCTCCTATAACAGCTTTTTTATCAGTTCTTTTGTATTTGGGTCGTTATATTTCTCCCATATTTCTGCTCATTCTAAATCAGATACAGATAAAGTAGCACAGTAAAGATTATATTCATATGAATGCATTAGTGAGAGCGATTGCGTGTGTGAATTATTCTACATGTCAGCGTCTCTCTACTAGTACTGAAGCTGTTGGATTTAGTTATTAAGAATTATATGCTTGAACTTTTCAGTTTCTAATCTATTTTATTGAGAAATCACAGAACAGTGTTGACAATACATTTCCGCGCTGAATGATTCTGTGCGCGTGATGTACGAGCTACTGTCTGTAGCCTATGTGTGTGCATTACAGTGCAGCAGCGCATTAGATTAGAACGGCGATTAACGTACCTGTACAATAAGCTGTTTAAAACGTGCATTCTCCCGTTCAATTTAGAGCATCCAGTAATATAATCACACATATCTTATGGAGCGCTTTCGGAGTATGCATTTATTTTTAATTTTAACTGTTTGGAAACGGAGTGTAAATGAGGAAGTCCTTCAAAGATTTCTTATCCTGTCGTGCGCTCTATAGGACCAGCGACTAGTCGACGTCAAGCTTAAAGCGTCATGGCAGAGCATTGAAGTCGACTAATCTATTAGTCGGTGCAACCCCTAGACAGCATTGTTAATCGATAAAGGAAATGATAACTTGAAAACTTCATTAAAAAACCTATGCACTTCAACTTAGGTGTCATATATACATATTCATATATGGTGACTGCTGAATGAGTTTGTGAGGGTTTTCACTTGTAGTTTTACCTGAGCCATCTCCAGATATACCAGCACATCTCCGTCAATGTCCGTGCCCATGGCGGCAGCCTCCTTCAGAACAGTCACAGTATGCAGTTCTGCAGCAAAACACAATTAAATGGTCGTTCACCCAAAAATTTATATTCTTTAATCATATATTCACCCTCATGAATAAACCTCTCAAAGGAGAGGTTTAACACAATATTCATGCTGCTTTTTCAATGAAATTGAATGGTGATCATTATTACTGACCGCATATCCAGTATTTTTAAAAATCGGAATATTTACACTACTGTTTACATATTTTTTAAATTTCTTAAAAAAAGAAAATACATTTTAATTTTTTTAAATAAAAAAAAAGCACTTTTTTTTTTTCAACAAGGATACATTAAAATGACCAAAAATATTACATAATATTTATATCTCTTGAATTTTATATTCAAAGAATCCTGAAAAAAACATTGTTTCCACAAAAATATTAAGCAGCTCACCTTTTTCATGCTGGTATGCAGCAAATCACGTAATCGACATGATTTCTGAGGATCACGGACACTGAAGACTGGAGTAAGGATCTGAAAATTCACTTTGAAAGTCAACAGGATTAATTCATTAAAAAAAATATTCCCATGAATGCAATTATTTTAAGGGGCGTAATATTATTTCACAATATTACTGATTTTACCGTATTTTTGATCAAATAAATACAGTTCCTTGGAAAACATAAAAGACTACTGAAAAAATCTTACCGACCCCAAATATATAATCAACATAAAACCCCAGAAAACTTGGTTAAAAACTTTTTTATTGTGAAAAACAGTTATAAAGTAATCCTTGTTAGTTTTTATATTCATTATTGACATGATATTCATTCATCAGACCTGTGAGGGCGACCAGGTGAGGCAGGCAGAGGCGATTAGCCAGGATAATGAGCTCCATGGCATCCAGGTCAGGTCTGGAGCAGAAGTGTCCCGTGTAGAGATACTCCAGCACCGCCTGCATGCTACTACGGGTCGTGTTTGGGAACAACACCTGCAGAAACACAACAAGTCATGACAAAAGCTTTACACAAATGCAAAAAACGGCATAAATCAAAAGCAGATGTCTTCGAGGTTAATATTAACATCTGGACTAGTCTAAACAAAGTTCAGTGAAATACCGTTTCAAATCTCGCAGAGGACAAAAAGACAAGTGGAATTACGCAATTTATCAAATTATACAAGTGATTTATCTTTTTGTCACAGTGATGATTATGACTGCTGTACCTCTTTAGTACAGCTCTCGACAAAAGGCCCTCCAAACATGGCTGCCATCCAATCACAGCTGGAGATGAGCAGGGGTTTATGGGCCTGAACGGTACCATCATCCAGTTTAAACACCACATCTGGGTATAAAGAAAGAAGTGTTTATTGCAGCAAAACAGATGCTTCCGTGAGGCGGAGGATAATGATACGGAATGGAAGTGGAGCATCCAGTCATAAAATGTCATTTACAGTATTACACGGAATGTCACTGAATCTGGCAAATGTTGGACGAATTAATCAAAAGTAGGGCTGTACACTTAATGAAGTTGAGATATGGGCAAGTGCCTGTGAGTATTAATGCCATATTTATTTTGAAGTCTGCCAGTTTTGTCATGTTTTGTGTGTGCAGCGCAATCTGCAATTAGCGGTCTGCGCGGGACTGTTTTTTTAGTCCCGCTCTCGCAAGGTTCTATCCTGCACCCACCCGCTCCTGCTATTTATTCACTCTTTGTTCACCCGCTGTCCTTAGAATAATTTTCTTCCCTACCCGACCGTTCCCGCTAAATTTAGATCTTGTTTCCAGAATCTCACATTTAAATTTCCGCTACTGAAAGAGAGAGATAGGCTGACAAATAAAAGTGTAGTCTGCACAAAATTGTATGTTATTTTATTCGTCTTGTCAAGAGTCTTGAATTTATTGACTTTGACTTGAATTTATATGAATTATCTTAAGACACAAAATTTGTTTAATATTTTATGCAACACAGGAAAAGTGTCAGAGAAAATAAAAATGTTGTACATAAATTGTATTTCTTATTTTTATTCGTCTTTTTTTTAATTCGTAACATTTACAACACAATAGGAAAAAAGTGTCGCAGAGACAAAAAAAATTAAAATGTAGGTTGTACAAAAACAGCCTATTAGCTATTTTTATTCGTCTTGTCAAAATACTAAATTCGTTTGACATTTTTCTGTTAACAGTAGGAAAAGTGTCGCAGAGAAAAAATTATAAATATTTTTCATTTAAAATTATAGGCTAAGTAAAATATAAACAAAACCGAGTTGAACTTCCTTCAAGGACAGCGCATCCACACTTTGCGCCATCTTTATTCTGCTCTGTCACTCATCGACAACCTGCTTGTTCTGTCTGAGGGCCGTATATTTAACACAGGTACAGCCTGCTCTGAGCATCGTTATGCACATGCTGCGCACAGACCCCGCAAATAAAATGCGTGACGTTTAAAGCATGCGTGCAGCGCGTGCATAACAGTCCTGAGCGCAAGCTGTACCGGTGGTCAATAAGAATAAAGCACAGATATGCTGTTCTAAATGGACGTCGGGAATGGGATATTGTTAGACCGCCCGCTCCCGTTCAAATTACACCAGAGTTATCAACTGCTACCGCGTTTTATTCGGAAATTTTATCTCGCGTCGCAAAAAATCTGGTTGGTTCCCGCGGGAATGCAGACCTCTAATCTCAGTTGTCAAATAAAAAAATAGGAATTGTTCAACTTTAATCTGATCACATTTGAAAACATTACATTTTTAATGTTTCATGCCTTCGTGTGATTGCCAGCATTTTTTGATAATACATTTATATTAGATTAAAAAAATCCAGAAAGCACCACAATTTCTGGAAAAAAATCATAGTGCCCTATTATTGTAATCTTTTTACTGTTAAACTTGAATTAATTCAATTGATTAGACATGCTTTTTTGTAGTTAAACTTGAATTAAACCATTAAAGCAGAATCCAAAAAGGTCAAAAATAAAAACACTGAAATTGGGGGGGAAATATAATAGAATTTGGGGGGAAAAAATGTAACATTTCATAGGGCCCTACAAATTAATTTTGTTACATTTGTAAAACATTTTAATAAATGTTGTTAAATTGTAGTAAAATGTATGAGTACATTAATTAGATATGCGTTTTGATGAATAAAATTTATTTAACCATTAAAACAGAAATTTTAAAACAGAAGTTTTAATTTAAACAGAAGAAAAAAAATGGAATCCATAAACATTTAAACTGAAAAACGGAATTTGGAAAAACTGAATATTTTTATTTTATAAGGCCAAACTTTAGAATCTTTGTGACATAAGATAAAGAAAATTTGACCTGAGAAAGTTCCTTTAAGCAGGCATTCCTTCACCCGATTGGTCCGTCGCACGTGGAAAGCCTTCGTGATCTCCTGATTCATGAAGGCCTCGTTGTTGAGGATGTTGGCGACCATCATGCGCAAGTCAAACACCTCCAGCAGCTCAGCGATGTGTGCGATGTGCATCAGGTCCTTCTCGTGTTCGTCCAGCTGTCCCGTGTAAAGGTAACGCATGACTACATGAAACGGCCCAAGCAGCACCGAGGGGTCCATGTGCACCACCGTCATCGGCCGAGAGATGAACGTG
>JADLZN010009116.1:0-65919 GCA_018155175.1 Sinocyclocheilus anophthalmus
GGGGGGGGGGGGGGGGTGGTATTCTAATGTCGCTCTTAGGACTCATAATGGGCCAAACACAATAAGCACATTAAAATCACTGCAAAATTCACAATTGCCAGCGAAACCATTGTGAACGTATGCATTCACATTGCACAGCTCTACTCTCTAATATCAGAAGACCCTAATCCTTGTGTGAATATGATAGGCAGGACAGCCTAAAAATAAATACAGGCATGTTTTATGTTATGCCTGTCATTCAAAGCTGATCTCTGCTCCTTTTAGAAAAAGCAAAACCCAACATTGAAGCATGAGCGAATAAATAACACACTTCCTCTCTCTTTATAGGCTACCTCCCATTTTTAAATTCAAACTGCAATTAGCAGCTCGTTTGATCAGTTGAGAACTTTCACCTTGGCTTTGAGCCTCTGAAAGGGAATGCCATTTTGGAGGAGCTGGCTTTCTGATGGCTTCATTGCAGACGAGATGAAAATGACCTGGATGCCAGTGGAATTTCAAACGCGGCGGACGCATTAGCATACCGAGATAGAAGCACATTAGGTATTCCGCTCAGAGCCTCCCCGAGCTGTTTTTTCCTCTTCTTCATCTTCTCACAAAGCAGCACTAGACCTTTCATGCTAGGAACGTGCCGCTATTACTTATTACCCTCCCATGCTTGAGACAAATACCCAATCCATTCCATTTGCTCCAAAACCAGTTAACACGGCAGTGATTTCCAGAAGCATGTGAGATTTAGTTGAGATATCATTATGAAAGCTGGATGGCTTTATTTGCGCTACTGAACATCTTTACAGACACTTTCCCACTAGATGTCTCACACAAAGGCTGTAAAATGCTGCCTTCGCAGGCATCATCAAAGCACGTCTGAATTCAATGTTTGCGTATTATCCTGTCTACTATGATGGTTTATGAAGACAGCGTGTGCCTATGATAATGCATTGGAACCAAGTAAACCAAGTAGCTTCTGTCTGTTAAGGCAGAGTAAGGCATCTGCCTTCTGTTGTGGACACAGCTGAGAAACACCAGTGTGAAAGGAAACAAAGGATGGTGTGTTAATAATTAATCTGAGAGGTAAGACATACCAGCTCCGTCGGGCTGGTCCATGATGGCTCTTCTGGCTGGGTTGGAGCTGTATGATGAATACGCGTCGTCATGAGGGATCTGGGTAAGGTCGTGCATGCTGAAGCTCCTAAGCTTCTCTGTGATGGCACCTTGACCCTGTAGAGACAAAACAGCCCCAAGTTAGGATAAACACGTCAGCGCTGACAACACACAGAACAGCTTTAACTGAGCATTACAAGACTGCATGGGCATCCATGATGACATCATTATGACATGCATGTATGTATGAATGAATGCTGATAAGATCTGGGATCAGTTCCAAGTGATCTGTTACCTAGTGAGCTGCCCTGTTGTCAACTGAACAGACAGCACAGATTGATTACTGTGGGAGAAGTGCTTAATACATCACTAGATTATCAATATGGACAATGGTTGGTTGGTGTATTTTTTTAAACACCATGCCAGCTTCCTTGGTTATTTTCATGGCAAATGACAACTATTTCATAAAATATGTAAAAAAAAATTTAAAAAAAAAAAGGACTCTGGCATGAAGAGCATATCAGTGGATCTTCATTTGATATTAGGAATTCAGGTGTGATTCTGGAACGTCCTATTCGGCATTGTGTATATATGATCTGATCCCAGTGGTTACTGATAATAATATGCGAATTTTACCCACAGTAGGTTTGATTTCATACTTTGCATTTTGTTGATGATGTAAGATACTAAGGTAGATTCAAGATCTGAGAGTGGTAACACCTTCCAATATCTACTGAAAGTAATTTTTTAGCACCAGCCTCTGCTTGTTCATTTCCTGGAATATAAGGACAATGCATCATTTTTGCTAGCGAAATTGGAAAAAATAAGTGCTAAAGTGACAACAAGCATAAGTGAAGCATAGATATGCTAGAATATAATTCTGCCTTAAAATGTTGCTTACATATGCAGCGCACTTGGTTTTTGGAACTGAGCTTAACTGAACAAAGAACATGAGATAAAAAATAAAAACATTTGGATAGGCACATGTTAGGCCTCATAACATCAATGATTTAAAATTATGTAATAATACTATTAGTGCTTAACACCATGTCAGAGTCAGCACAAATGTAGAAAAACAATGAAAAAATGGAAAAAGGAAAGCATGAGCTAAAAGCTGTTAAAATGATGTTGCTTTTCCACATGCTGTAGACACTCTATAGCATTACCTGCACTGAAGAGAGCAGGGCTGCAGTATTCCTATAGGGCAGTATATGTCAAAAACAAAACAAAACAACATGCCAGAAACAGAGTAAAAGCAAGGAAGAAGAGCTATGATGGGGAAAATTTGGCAGCGTTCAAAAATAAAGATTGACACAAGCCTTTTACAAGCTCATTGGCTCCACTTTAGAGACGTCTTTCAATAACGACATCTTTTCAGAGAGAGCCTAGGCAGGACAGTGGCCAAATGAAAACTGGAGCATTGTTGAGCAGACCTGTGTTCTGCTTCTGATTAGGATATCAGCATGATTACATTTACTACAGCACTTATACTAATGTCCTTGGGTTGGTTTCACAAAGGAACAGTGACCTTTGCTTGCAAATGAAAGTCATTAGTGTGTCATTTATTGCTGGTATTGAAGGTTTGTGCCAGTGCACTTGTAATCTTTGTTGCACCGGGAATAGGGACAGGAAAAGAGGTTAAGGTGAAGTGTCATTTGCAACCCTTTTACTTTCATAATCTGATGTACACTGCCATTCAAAGGTTTGGAGTTGGTATGATTTTTTAAAAAAGTGTTCACCGCTTCATTCAAAAAAGTTGAATGAAGTCCCTTATGTAAAAACAGTAATATTAGGAAATAGTATTGCAATTTAAAATAACAAAAGTTTTCTATTTTTTTTCTATATAGTAAATTGTAATTTATTCCTGTGATGCCAAAGGTGAATTTTCTCCGGTCATTACTGCAGTCTTCAGTGTCACGTGTTTCTTCAGATATCATTTTAATATGCTGATTTGCTGTGCAAGAAACATTTCTTATTATCATCATCAACTAACATTTCTTATTATATCAAGTAATTTGAAATACAAATGTTTGTAACACTACAAATGTCTTTACTCTCACTTTTGAACAATTCAATGCATCCTTTCTGATTAAAAGTATTAATTTCAACACAACAAAACAAAATCTTAATCCAAATTTCAACAAGGGTAGGTATTACTGAGTTGAATAAACATTCAAAGAAACGATATTAAGGGATAGTTCACCCAAAATTCCAAATTTGATTGTGATCTGCTTACCCAGGCCATTCAAGTGTAGGAAAGACTTTGTTTCTTCAGTTGAACACATATGATGATTTTTAACTTTAACCGTAGCAGTCTGTCAGTCGTATAATGCATGACAACGGTAACAACATCTATGAGAGTAAAAAAAAACAAACATGCACAGACAAATCCAAATTAAAACCTGCGGCTCGTGAAGACACATTGATGTCCTAACACACGAAACAATCAGTTTGTGCAAGAAACCGAACAGTATTTATATAATTTTTTTTACCTCTAATAACACCACTATGTCCAACTGTCTTTGAACGCGCGCACGGCATCTGGTGCGTGAGGTGTGTAAGCGCTCTGGCGTAGTTTACGCAAGCGCTGGAAGTGATCTCTTGCGCGTATACGTCATTCATTGTTTACACAGTGCACAGTTATTGTAGGTACGACGGCTAATCAAATGGTACTTACTTGAGCTTATCCGGATTGTTCAAACCGAATAAAAGATTACTTTCTCTCGCGCGAACTCATCCGGGAGTAGTGACTTTCCACGTATTCCCAACTTCTAAGCCTGCTCGCCTGAAGTTATGGTTAATTGCTCTTCGGCTGGATATCAACACACCCATTAACGTAAACCGCAGACCCCAGAGGCATACACACCTCACGCAAGGATGCGTGCGCGCGCCCAAACGACAGGTGGCATAGTGTTGTATAGTAGAGGGAAAATATGAATAAATACTGTTCGTTCTGGCCACAACCGACGTTTCGTGGTCTTAGGACTCAATGTTTCGTCATGAGCCGCAGGGTTTAATTTTGATTTGTCTGTGCAGGTTTTTTTTACTCTCATAGATTTTGTTACCATTGCCATGCATTATAACGACTGATAGACTGCAACGGTTAAAGTAAAAATCTTCGTTTGTGTTCTACTGAGGAAACAAAGTCACCTACATCTTGAATGCCCTGGGGTAAGCAGATAAACATCACATTTTTAGGTTATTTTTGGATGAACTATCCCTTTAAAAAATAATATAATGGTCGGTTTGATTCATGTTGAACCAACAGTATAAACTACATATCAGAGGCAGAACTATATATAAACTGTTCAAAACAGCGCTCTTTCATTCTGTTTGTCTATCTTCAACACACACACTTGCCTTGACAGCAGCAGACACAGCAGCAGTTGCAGCGATGGTCAGGCCCTGCTTGCCAAAGTTCACCATGGTCTCGTAGCTTCGCTCTTTCGCCTGGACAATGTAGTCGTCGATTTCCTTCAGGAACATTAGGGCAAGATTGAGCACTTTTTGATCACCAAGCACATAATCAAACAATAAAATATGTAAATATATGTTACTGCAAAAGAAGAACCAGATCAGTAGTTCTCAACTATTGGTCTGTTCTTAAAAGTGTCACAGAACAGTAGAGGTAAAAAAAAAAGCAATATATTATTTTAAAGACAAGGAGAACAAGCCCTCCATATGTTTTATTGTTGACAAAGCCTGTGCAACGAAAGCACAAATGAATGAATAATACAATATTTGGATAAATGCTTTGCAAAACCAGTGTATGAAGCGTAGATTCACCCTTTCTTTGGAGGACAGCAGAGGATGAAGTGCTTTTCTGTAGATGACACTAGCTCCTCTCGTGTAGGGAGACAGAAGCCAGATCACAAACGCAACCTTGATCTCGTAATAGAGGGGAAACCTTCAGATCAGAGGGGAGAAAGTAAGATATGATGACCCACGTTACATCTGATTAATCATCTAACATAATTACACTCATTAAAGCTGTATTCCAACAAATTAATTTGTGCTACTCTAAATTAAAACGGCAACTTCGTTTCATTAAACCCCGATTGCTTCCCTGCATTCCTTTGTCTAGGGAAACAAAAACAAGCTCTTAAATGAACTGGCTTGCTTCTTTAGCCTGACATGAATCACTTGTAATCAGGTAAATGCGTCTGGAGTGAAGGAAGACTCCTGGCGTCAGACTCACCAGGCTACGGTTAGATCGGTGACGGTCTCCACTACTGTAAACAGGGCAAAAATAATCCAGTACATCATCCATCGCACCTGAAAAAGGAACAAAACACATGTGATTTTCACTGAGGATTGCATAATACACACATTCATGTACTAAATTAGGATTAAACACACACCGCAGAAAAAAAAACTGTTAAATAAACACAGTTTGATTTAAGTGCACTGATATAGAAAATGTGACCTATACAGTAATCAATTATTAAGGTTTTTTTTTAATAACCTATATTTGTTCATATTTAACTATTATTATTATTTTAAATTAGATAGAACAACATCCCACAACACACACACACCACCACATTGTGTTGGCTATGTCACACACAAAAAAAACTGGCCACTGTCGTAAAATAAACCCTGGTCAATATTGACATGAAGTAATCATTGCCCTGTACAGTACCCCCATTACTTCCCAAATACATAAATTTAATTTTTTTTAAAAAGCCTGTGGAGTGATATGAGAGACATGAAGCTAACACAGCTATGCTTAAACTGACTGTAAATGATAATGATCAAATCTACAGTTTATAGTCATCATCCAATAAATCTGACTACAAAATTTTGAGACTGACAATCAAGTATACCGGAGAGCCTGGAGTACCGGAGTATAACAGTCTGGTCCTGGAATTAAAAATCCCATTTGCTTTCTCCGTGGGAAATTAAAGACTGACCTACTACAAGCTTGTTAGTCAATGGTATGTGATTTTTAAGAAGCCAACAGCCTGCATTATTTCAACTAACTTTCACATTTTTCTTCAACTTTTTCCCCATTCGTGATGAAAAACTACATTACCCATGATTCAGCAAAAAAAAATCTCTGTAGCACTCACCCACTCCCATGAAGCACTGCAAATGACATAACCAAGTCTCCCTACACTCTCTATTTAAATTTGAGTGTGTTTGTACATATATAAATTTGGCAATAAATGTAAACTATATTATATATTTAAAATCTTTAAATACATTATTTCTCCAATATTCCTCCATTTTCAATATTCAATTAACAATTAAGTCATTCTCAGTGCTTCTTGGAATTGTACTTCTTTCCCTCATTTAAGCCATTAAATACATAGTTTTGTACTTTTTGGCCCGATTTATAAATCCTTTTTTTGCTTTAAATTAAAGTTTGTAATTTTGTGATTCACCTCATAGCTGGTTGGCTTGGTTCATGGCTTATAACACTTTAACAAAGACTTTAAAATCCCTATGGGAAAAATACTTCCAGAACCAAGGCCGCTGAAAAAGTGGACAGGCACTGTTGCATTCTATTTGGATGGGACTAGATCTCACTGTAAGTTGAGGTGAAAGAATAAGCTGTCTCTGCCTCTAACAGCTGGACGGCAATTAAAACAAACAAAGAAAAACTCAAACTGGATGATACCAATACACTGCAAAGATATATTGTGCATTCCAAGTGCTACTATTAATGCAGCACTGATCACCTATTGCCAAGGCAAGTAGATGCGCCACACTAACTCCAACATAAAACACCTGGTACCACGCTAAAGAATATTTTAATAAAATCCATGCATTTTTTTCTGTTCAGTAGAGACAACGTCTTTCTCTTTCTGCACAGAGTGGCGCGCACCTCTTTTCCTAGGAGACGTAAACACAATCGAGTGTAACAAAAAATCATTATGGCCGTGACATTAATTTCCATCCCAGCTCTCTGTGTGTGTCTTTCTGCAGCAGGACCTGTTTGGTATGCTTTACCTCTCCTCTGCTCCCAACCACAGCGAGCTTTCAGCCAGCTTCTTAGCATTTCAATTTCAAATGCCCGTGCAGCCAGTCATGTGATCCCAAACCTTGAGCTGCAGCTCTCGGAGGTATTAGGTGATATTTTCAGCCTCACTGAACAAAGTCAAAAGAATCCATGCAGAGGCAGCATTACCAGCTTGACAGGAGGCGTCAGATTTAATTGGTGGCCTCCCAATGAACCTTCAGCGGTCTGAGAGAGATCAATGTGTTGCATCAGCCACAGGAAAGCTGCCGCTCCGTGACAAACCATCAATCGAAATCCACCAGCGGTGATCTTTTCTCGTAGCGTGGAGCGCGTTGGTTGCTGACTGCATCGATGCAAGAAATCTAATCAGATGTAGAAGCCTGCCTCCCATAATCCTCCAGACAATCCTATTTATTACAAGTCTGCAATTACCTGGCTTCAATTAGAGAAGCATGTGAGATGTAAGCAGAATTTCCACCGCTTTGTTCGATCTCGTTTAAAGAACTGGGTTGAAGGCGATTCGAGAATGGGCCGGCACCCAAGACAAGCATGACTTTCCTGTTCAGCGCTGCATGTGGATAAGCAGTTGTGTAGCCTTGATTTCCAAAGGAAAAATCCCTTTGAAGTATCCTGATTGTGAATGGACGTATTCCTTTCCTGCTCCGCATATGTACCATGCAGAGGTTTCTTTGTTCAACATTTAAACTGAGCAGTGAGACATATGAGCTGACCAATCTGTTTATCTAACAAACAGGAGTTGTAGACGTTGTACAGATTTGCTCAGAGTGGAAAAACCACAGTGTGGTTTCTAAGAGCATCTAGTCTATGCTAGTAAACACAGGCTTTGTCCACCGGCCCTATAAAAGGCTTGCAACACAAAGCATAATTTGTCCAGTTCTATTTTGAAAATTATTTGAAAGAGGTTTCTCAATTACCCGTCTGAACTCAAAAGGCAAACGCTGAAATGCTTATGGCATGTTTTTAAAAAGCAGCTTTTGTGGTTGATTGAGCTTTCTTCTTTTTTCCAAGGGCTTGCTAATAAAAGTCTAAGTTTACCGAAACTGACTTTCCACTTGAAGATTGAGGAACATTCAACATTCCAGCAAAGCATATAAACATCCGTGATGTTGGGTAGTGGTTAAACGGATCGTAGTTGATCCGTGATCCGTACGGACCAAGCCCCACGGTTCGGCACGCATGTGATCCGCTGATTAATTGCAAAATGTAACCATAATAAAGTGAAAGTTTATCAATTGTACGTGTTTACACACACAAGCGATTTTAAACCATTCCAGCAAAAGAAAAGGCGAAAGGGAACTCGATTCATTACTCAAACACTGTTCTCTACACGCACAGCTGCATACACATGAAGCGCGCGCACACGCGTTTCAGACGGTGCACGAACACCGAACTGAATCCTCTTCTGAATCCTCTGAACAGACACATACACATAAAATTATGACAAAATACTATCCGACAATCTTCAGTTAAAGCAGTCCAGGTCTTATATCGTTGGTGGTTTTCAGTACATATAAAGATATAAACGATTTAAACGGGATATTTAACCCCCCCCCCCCAAAAATAAGATGTTTATCTGCTGACCCCCAGGGCATCCAAGATGTAGGGGACTTTGTTTCTTCAGTAGAACACAAACTGAGATTTTTTAACTCAAACCGTTGCAGTCTGTCGGTTTTATAATGGAAGTGAATGGGAATCACTGTTTTGAGAGTCAAAAAAACATACACAAGCAAAACCAAATTAAACCCTGTGGCTTGTGATGATACATTGATGTGTAAATACACGAAACGATCAGGTCTGTGCAATAAACTGAACAGTATTTATATAGTTTTTTAACCTCTGATTTTCACCGCAATGTCCGAAATGTCCTGAGCGCGTTCGCGTCTTCTTCTTGCTTTACGGCGGATCGCAGACGTATAAGTGCATTACCGCCACCTATCTAATCAAATGGACCATTGACACTCTATCTAAAATCTCAATTAGGAATGTCAATGGTCCACTTGAGAGATAGGTGGCGGTAATAAAATGCACTTTAAGTATGCAATCCGCCGATAAAGCAAGTGAGAGAATCCCGCGCCTGCTGTTGAGAACACGTTCAGGAGGACGCGCCGCCGTTCAGGACAGTTCGAACAGTTCAGACATTGAAAAATCAGAGTCAGAGGTAAAAAACTATATAAATACTTTTCAGTTTTTTGCACAGACCGATCGTTTTGTGTCTTTACACATCAATGTATAGTCATGAGCCGCAGGGTTTAATTTGGTTTTATTTGGGTATGTTTTATGACTCTCAAAGCCGTGATAACCATTCACCTCCATTATAAGACTGACAGACTGCAACAGTTTGTGTTCTACTGAAGAAACAAACTCACCTACATCTTGGGATCCCTGGGGTAGGCAGTAAACATCACATTTCCATTTTGGGTGAACTATCCCTTTAAGTTCTTCAGTATATTAACATTATATCAATTAGTATGTTAAAAAAATTAAAAATTAATGTTTTAAATGTTTTTTTAAATTGTAAATTTAAAATCCATAAAACCTAAATGTTGCTACCATTTTTACAGTAAGATTCTGGCAAACACAGCTGCTGGTTTTTAATGGAAAATCATAGATTTTATATTTTTAACAACATATCCATCATACTCAACATGCCCATCATCAACCATTCCTTTAAGCAAGCTTTTCTTAGAATATCCTCGTTCTGTTCCCAGTGTCTAAATCTGAAATGTTTTACATAGTGTTAATTTCGTTAACAAGCTTTTTATCCCCCATGACTAAAACTAGACGATGACGAGATGACAATAAGGTCAATAAACGATAACGGTAACTATTATCAACATCGAATTTTTGTAAAAAAAAAAAAAGACGACAAAATATTGCGGACTGCTGTACATGCCTCTACTAAACAAGCTTTCATGTGTGCAGTTGCCAGATATCAAGAGTTCAAATCCCCAAATCAGAGCTTCGCTGTTAAAAGGATACATTTTAGGCCAGGCGTTTTGCTTAATTTCTGCAATCTGGTAACCATGCGCATGCGCTCGCTCTTCATTGCGGAAGCGCCGACGATGACCTGAAAACACCATCAAACAAGTAAGCTGCAGTTTAGCCATCTCCATATGAGATGTTCATCTTAAATGAAAGTGTCATTCAGCCTCTCTCTGTGTTCTGTCATGAGAACTCAACGGTTTTGTTTGCGATTGTGGTTGCTGAATAAATGCACTTACTCAACTGCTGTTGTTTTAATAGAGAAACATTATTGCAATTTGGAATTACTATTAGGAATTTCACTGTTATAATATTTTTGTTGGTTTTAACTGTTTTCATAATGTAGACCGAGAGAGTGCATATCTAAAGCTCTATTCGCACGGGATTAGTATTACCTGGTGACCTCCAATAATTTGTAATAATTGCGGAGGTTGTCTATGATCTTAATCCCGTGCGAATCAGCCATGTCTGTAATTTGTAAAGTAAAAAATTCCCCCGCAAAAGACCTACCATATTACACCGAACACCGAGGTCCTGTGATAAACGATTGTCTGTGGGCGAAATACGCATCCTGTGATCGCCGCATTTGCAGACGGTACAGAATTTTTCGAGGTTTTTGTTTCCTGTGCACCTTTTTATCCATCTTTGCGAAGATTGGAGCTGCGTTGGAGTGTTTTGATAGTATTTGGGGTTCTGGGTCATATCACTATGCACCACACAATTATACAATTTGCAGAAAGAGAAAGCTAAAAAGGTTTTGAGGTTAATGTGTTACAAATAAACCAAGCATAAAGCTTGATATATTATTTTAACCAGGTGAAATGTAAATGACACAGCGCACAAAAAGTTTCTTTTTTTTAAAAATCCATCTGGACCATAGAACGGGACTCTCAAAGCCTTGACATCTGGGAGATAAGTCAGTAAATTCGAGTAAGAATCACAGGCTTCACTTATCCCGTGCGAATGCAAAAATAAATTTCTCATGACAACAATCAGTGCTGATAATGAATTTGAGCAAAATTATTATAGTAAAATAACCATTATACAGCATGACAAAAAAATGGTGACAAAAGTTTTCATTGACTAAAACTACACTAAAATGCTCAGACATTTAGTTGACTAAAACATGACTAAACAAAAACGGGACAAGGTTGACTAAATAGGATAATAACTAAAAAGTACATTTGACACAGGACTAAGTCTAAGACTAATTTAAAAGACTAAGACTAAAGGTGCATCCCAAATCGCATACTTATGCACTATTCTATGACGTTTTGTAGTATAAATAGTGAGAGTAGTGCGTTCACACTGAACATTCCAAAAAGGACAAAGCGCAGTTCAGTTTAAATACTCGGATTTAAATAACCCAAAAAATTAAGTTTGGAATGTTGGGACACTTCATGGACTCAACTGTCGCAGCTTTAATTAGGTTTGTTTTTTTTACCTCACCGAAGGGGGGAGGGACTATCAGACTCTGATTATGAATGACAAAAATAACCTTATATAATTCATACACTACATGTTTGAGCACATAGCGGCATAGGCACATAGTGCGTCATTTGGGACTAAATTAAAAATGGCTGATAAAATTAACACTAGTTTTGCATAGTATTTAGGTGGTTTCCAACAGATGAAGACTTTCATCAGGAACCATTTTCTAAGAAAATGTTAATGCTCAGAAAATCATTACTGTCGATGCCCTGTGTATATAGATTTACTGATATATGCTTACTGACCACAGTTAACGTAAAACAAACAGAAAACACCTGTGTTGATAATCCAATGTTGGCTGTAGGCTGTTACAGCAATGTTAAGAAAAAAAAATGTTTTCATAATGTATTTTCCAAAGTTTTAGGACTTTCTGAAATACTGAATGACAAATAGAACAGCCCTATTTAAGAGAGGTCGCGCTGGTGTAGCTTCTACAAGTTAAGTAGAGGGGAATGCATTTCACAGTAGAAGTAACTCAATTCACCGCAATGCAGCACTGATACAAACAGACTCTAAGGTTACTAGGGTACTGAAATACCAACAGTACAACCACTAAGGAAACCTAAAATTAGCTGTCTGAAGTAGAACAAAGGCATGACAGCCAAGTAAGAGGAATGTTTAAAGGGATAGTTTACCCAAAAATTTTAATTCTGTCATTAATGACTCACCCTCATGTCGTTTCAAACCATGAAACACAAAAGGAAAGCATCTGAATCTTTAGGCTCCATTGAACAACAGGAGAGTAAGTAAATAAAATTAAAAACACAGTTTTCATTTTTAAATTAAAAACTATTACAATCATTTTACAAGAACAAAGGGAACTTTGATAGAAGATTATGGTTTGGCCTCAATGGGGCAAAACCATATTCTGCATATTTTTCGCCATTATATCCTGCTTTGCAGGTTCACTACAATGTTGCTATAAGGTGTTGTTGACTATAAATAACACTGCTTCTGGCTGGACCTGAATTAGCGTTTCAGCGTAACACCTGCATTGAACCTTCTCCTGAGGATGTAGGATGGGTTCTCACAGGGCAGGTCCTTTAAAACAAGTAAGTGCAGAGAGAACGTGTCACCTGATCCGGACATACAAGTCAACACACACTGCCTCCCAACATGCCCGAACATGCACAGAAACAATAATGTGCCGGGCTGTTCACATCTCATTTCAAGGAGTGGTGTGACTTAGCAGTTAAAAATCTGGGCTAGTAACCCAAAAGTTGTAGAAGTGTTGATTTATGATCACTACTGAGCCCTTGGGCAGGACACTTAAGCTCAGGTTATTTCAGAGCAGACTGAGCCTGTAGCAATCAAACTGCAAGTTGGTTTGAAAAATCAAATGCCTGCTAAATGAAAAACAACCAACAGAACTGTACGTGAACAGACACTGCGTTTATACTTACGTATTCTTTGACGTTTTTGGTTTTCACTGCTTTGTAAGAGCAGTACGCTGGGTACAGGTTTCCAAAAACCAGCCTGTGTAAAGAAACAGAGGGTAAAATTAATAAATAATGGGAAAAGAACTGTAACTCTCTAGATATTCTTCAAAAGCAGGACGATTAATGGGCTTGGATACTCCCATCTGTGTGTCTAGCTCTATTAAAAGCCACTCACTTCCTCTGTCTGATTGTGTTTACAAGGCAAACAACGATTTCCTTTTCTTCCGTTCCAAAAGAAAAACTAAAGGGGAACTGAGAAGACAAAAATGCAGGAGACACCTAATGTAAAACATGCCCTAATAGAAATCAAATCCATGTGGACTGCAGTACATACAGAGCAGGGCTGTGTGCATTTTAAAGGGCAGAAAACTAGTACTTGCACTTTTTGGCTGAAGACTGACATAATATTGAGGACAAAAATTCATCCTAATGTTATTTTACAAAACAAATTCATGAAGCACCACTTCCTGTAGAAGTCATCATTGACATATCAACTAAAAACAGGAATTGGCAGATTGCCCAAAAAAATAGTGTAGCACATGTTGGGCACAGACTTTCTTTTTTTAGCTTGAGACACTGATTTTATCCATTCGGTGGATATCAAAAGCGTTTAATATTTTGGGCTGATTTTAGAACACATTTTCATTTGTCATATATCTCCTAGAAACATGGCACATTTTTCTGCATTAGTTTGTGATCAGTCGTTTAGTGTATAATGCCCAGTTTTACTCTGTACCATATTAAAAGTTAGTATATATGTTCAGATTTTAAAACTTGTTTATTCCAGCTTTAACTTAGTTCACCCAAAAATGAAAATTTGTCATAGTTTACTCACCAGCAAGTTGCTCCAAATCTGTAAGAGTTTTTTTCTTCTGTTGAGCACAAAATAATCATTTTGAAGAATGCTAGTCACCCAAAAGTTGACGGTAGCACTGCCCTCCATAGTATGGAAAACAAATACTATGGAAGTTAATGGCTACCGTCAGCTGTTTGGTTAACAACATTCTTCAAATTTTCTTCTTTTGTGTTCAACAAAAGAAAAAAACTCATACAGGTTTGGAAAAAGTGGAGGGTGAATAAACGATGACAGAATTTTCATTTTTGGGTGAACTATCCTTTTAATAGGTTAAACCGTCAATAGAAACTTGAGCAATGACCTAACTTTGGGAAATTATCCAGTTTAATTGGATATAATGTAAACATGGGCTGAAGGTGGAAAAGAGGTCACACTGATATGTTCATTTCAGTAAATCATTATTCCAGTTATTCCATTTCGCTCTGTGAGCGACTGACCTGAGACTAGCCAATAAACTGGCAAACAGGCCTAGCTCCAAACCTTTATCTACAGCCTGTCGCTATCACACGAGCCCCGTTTATTATGTTCCACTAGACTAAATTTGTTGGGGAACTAGCAGAAGATACTAGAACCCACTGATGATAGTGAACCCCCTCCTTGTGCAAGACCTTTGTTGGCACTGAGAAATGAATGCACAATCAGAGGTGCCATACACAAAACAAATCCTTTTCTCATCTGGACTCACACAAATACGTTCAGAGGGATAAACACACCAAAAGCAGGGTGACACAGATGTGAAGCTGAATTTTGGCCCCAAAGTGCCTGTGGCCCAGACAAAAGCTTCTGCTAGCATTCATTTCGACATGCCACGCAGACTTTTCTGAGGTTTCACAGGCAGGATCCAGCCTTGATGTTTCCCAGATGATAATGCTGTTCTCTGAAACCAGTGTTTCACTTTCATACTAAAGTTGTGCAATGAAAAATGGCATTTCCCCGAGGGCTAAAAGAGTCAAAGTCTCAAGTTGAAACATTACCTCTGCACTGGGATGATTTAGAGGTACTGTGTCTCTGCAGTAGGGCTGTGCAATTTGGGGGAAAATATAAAATTGCGATTTCTTTTGACAGATATTGCGATTGCGATTTAATTTGCGATTTTAAATTTGCAAAGTCAAACTTCAACTCAATATTGTCAATAATGCGCAGCACAGTATGGGTATCATTACCCTACTGAAAAAAACAATAGAAACCATCACATAAATTCTTATAGTTTCCATTAAACCATAACAAAATTCCTTTTTGTTTTGGGCATTATTCAAATAGGAATTACTGTTTTTCTATTGGTTGCCATCTGCCAGATTAAATCCCACCAATAGAATCCATCAAATACTAGTAAACACCATTATAGTTTACATTAAAACCAATACAATTCCCATTATAACCCTGAAATCCATTAAATTTTTTATTGTGTTTTGGGAGGGGTTCTATTGGGGTTTTTTTCAGCAGGCAAGATTATAATGGCATAACTACTTTTACAGAATTAACTTAAATACAGAATTTCACAGAAAATATTTGTTTATTTTTATAAAAGAACTGTATTTAAGTCAATTATTAAAGTATTACATATGTTACATAGGCTGATTTATTAATTTTTTTAGTATTTGGGATTTTAAGAACAAGTGAAAAATGTGCTGAATGTTTCATTTCATCCAAATGAAATTAGCAAGCAGTTAAACTGAATTTACATTAGTTTTAAACGCAGAGCCAGGCGCGAGTCGACACAGGTTGCGCGCGTGCATCAAGCCTCGTCCATACTGCCAGATGCGCTCGTGGAGACGATAAGGGAGCTCTTGATATGCGCTGTAATGCAGCTCTTGCAAATGACTTTTTTTGTTTGTTGTCTGTCATTTCGAAGCTTACCTTGCGTACGTTTTTCTTTAGTTTTAATTTGCCTAACAATCGATCTGACCCAGTAGACGCCATAAACCCACTCTGTCTCTCTCCCGTCCCACTTTACTTTTTTTTTTAATGGTGGGTGTTTACGCAGTTGGCTAGAGCAGTGCTGATTGGGAGAACGGAGGTGGCTCAATCGGGCCCAGGCAAAGTAAGACTGGCAAACTAAGGCAGGCAGCTGCATAGGCTCTGAAACAGAGTAATCGCGTCCACGTCGAGGCTTGCGGTTAGCAAATCACACCTTCTCAATCGCGATTTAGATCGATTATTAATCGCATCACCCTGATTGAATAAGATGTACTCATATGGATAATATTTCTTTCTCTCTTAGACTTCCCTCAGTCTCCCATCTATCTCCATGACCGCTACAGCTCACCTGCAGCCGGCAGCGCTAAGAGACGCTTGTTTGGGGACGATCCTCCACCACAGTCCCCACTGAAAAGAATCTCAGTCACTCCCATCAAAATCATTCCCAACAGCACAGAACACATCCAGAACACCACCGCCACAACGACTGTCCTCTCCATGGCCACCGGAAACGGCCAGCAGCTCACCATTCCACTGCCGGGTACCACTATTGTTTCTTGTTGACGTTTGTTTGACAAAAAGACACGCAAAAAAATTCTGTTTTTGTTGACGTGATGGTTCCTCATCCTTCAGTGGTAAAGAACGAGACGGGCGGCATCACAGTCATCCAAATTCAGGCCAGTGATATGAGCCCCCTCACCGCTCAATTCTTACTGACGGCCTCCCCCAGCCGAACCGCAGCTCCACCCGCCAGCTCCGACGCACAGCCTCCGGCCGTCAACAGACCCCGCCGCACTGGATCCCTCGCCCTCTTCTTCAGGAAGGTGAGGAAATGTGTGCTGGGCTTTTTTTACACCTGCTCTTGAATGAAGATCTTTGTTAGCCGAAGTGCATATATGCTGTTGTTTGTCCATTCAGGTGTATCATTTAGCCAGCGTGCGTCTGCGAGACCTGTGTCTGAAGCTGGATATCTCATCAGAGCTGCGAGGGAAGATCTGGACGTGTTTTGAGCACTCGCTGCTGCACTGCACTGACCTGATGAAGGACAGGCACCTGGACCAGCTGCTTCTCTGTGCCGTCTACATTATATCAAAGGTACGGCTTTCCAAATGTGGAGAGAAGGGCTACTGCAACGCTGTTGTGCCGAGTTACAGCAAGAACTATCTTTCAAATTTTAGTGTTTTTTTTTGGTTTGTTTTGTTTTTCAAATAAATTTCTCACCAAGGCATGGATACACACTTGCACTTATTTATATACATTTATACTTTGTAGTAAAATACTGAACATTGGTGAAATATTATTACAATTTAAAAAAAGTGTTTTCTATTTTAATATATTCTAAAGTGTAATTGTGTAAATATTCCTGTGATGCAATGACGAATTTTCAGCATCATTACTCCAGTCTAAGTGTAACTTATTTTTTGATACTAGACATATTTCAGTTTTTTTAATTATACTATTTGCTAAAAAAAAAACAAAAAAAAAAATTTCCTATTAGTATCAATGTGTAAAAACAAGTCCTTGCTTATTAAAAAAATTACTACTTTAAAAAAATAGTGACCAATACTTTGTTGGTGCATTAGCAGAATGATCTCTTGCGAGATTTTCATTAAATTCTTTTTTTCTTCTTTTTTTTTTTTGGCTTGTCTGCTGTTCGACAGATCACAAAAGATGAGCACACTTTTCAGGACATTATGAAATGCTACCGAACCCAACCTCAAGCCAACAGTCACGTGAGTATCAACAGTCTTAGTCTTTCAAAACCTGACAACTGTTTTTTTTTTTTTTTGTGCATGTGCATAGTGTGGAAATGCACATAAATGTCAAAGGTACACAATGTCTGTTCGCTCCAGGTTCCTTATGTCAAAAACCTTGGAGTTTGAACTATGATGACAGCACATATGAGGCTTTGGTGAATCAGCATCCACAACATCTTGTTGGTGTGTTTTTAGGTGTACCGCAGTGTTTTACTGAAGAGGCGTCCCAGAGAGCAGCAAACAGATGAGAACATGGAAGTGGATCCGCCGGCAGAACAGTGTAAGGGTAATGTCCTAAATGTTTCTTTATCCTTTTTTTTCTAATGCACAATATATTACTGAAAACTGTAGCAGTGTCAACAAAACTATTAGCAATCACATTTCGATATGATTCTGAAGGATTCATGGAGTGGGGGGTATTTAAAGGGGTCATATGATGCGATTTCACGTTCTCCTTTCTCTTTGGAGTGTTACAAACTGATCGTGCATAGATAAGATCCCTGAAGTCTCAAAACCAAAGAGATATTCTTTTTTCAAAGTTGAGACTCTGCCACGCCCCCTTAAAACGGCTCGTTCTAACACGCCCACAACATGTCTACGTCACGATGTGGGAATATTAGCATAATGCCACCTAAATGTTCATGCAAAGAAAGAAGCGTGGTTCAGTAACCGCAGTTAGTGTTGATGCAGCATGTCAGGGAGACGCAGTGTGTTTCTAGGTGAAAGCAAAAGCACTTATTTGGCCTTCCGAAAGTAGAATGCATTTAGGAATCTTTAAGATTACAACAGAACAGCAATGCATTTTAATGGACGACCGTTTCGTGAACCTAGGAGAGAAGGTAATTCTAACTTTGCTATGACAATTGGCTCTTCTGGAATCAGATAATGTTTTGTTATTAGTGCGTGCGTGCGAGAGAGAGAGAGAGAGAGAGTTAAGAGTTCTAAGAAAGGGAGTAAGCTGTCTTACCGTGCTTGTGTACTGCAAACACATACCAGCTTTATCACTGTGTCTGTCACGAGACTCTGGTCCCCTTTCGGGCTCTGTCTTTACATTTTTTTGAAAGATGAAGCTTGTGATTATGGTAAGTGGCGTTACATTTCTGACGAGTGCTTGGTGTTCGGCCAATCACAATGTACTGGGTCAGATGGCCAATCAGAGCAGACTGCACTTGTCGGAAGGAGGGACTTTGTAGAAAACGAAGCGTTTGAGAGGGGCGGGGCATAG
This sequence comes from Sinocyclocheilus anophthalmus, assembly GCA_018155175.1. NCBI lineage: Eukaryota > Metazoa > Chordata > Actinopteri > Cypriniformes > Cyprinidae > Sinocyclocheilus > Sinocyclocheilus anophthalmus. Next base: position 18,755 of record JADLZN010009116.1, read on the forward strand.
AGGACCTACAATAATTACGGTATTGAAAAGTATGTGTTTTTTGAACATTAAAGCATGTTGACATATTCTGTTACACCAAATACACAAAAATAATGATCTTTAAAAAAAGCATCATATGACCACTTTAAGATACTTTGTGGGACACTAATGATGATGAAAATTCAGCTGTGCATCACAGGAATTAAATTACATTTTAAAATATATTAAAAATAGAAAATATATTCAGCCTTGGTGAGCAGAAGAGAGACTTCTTTCAAAAACATAATGTTACCAATCCCAAACTTTTGAATGTGTGTGTGTGTAATGTATACCTATTTAATTTGGATGTTGGCAAAAGTCTCTTTTTAATTTTTTTTTTATTGCGTTTTAAAATATTTTTATTTATTTGTTTGTGTTTACAGCCAATGAGAGAACGGAACAGGCAAACACAACAGAGGCTGACAGCGAATCAGAGGAAAGAGGAGACCTCATCCAGTTTTACAACTCTGTTTATGTGCTAAAAATTAAATCATTCGCTCTCAAATATGCACATTCCACACTTGATAACAAGGTTGGTGTATTACTGTTTCTTTTGAAAATTGTCTTTTAATAACCTTTTTTTATTTTTTGTGATAATTTGGAAAAAATATTTGACTCTTTCTCCCTCTTTCTCTATAAAGATGGAGGCTCCTCCGTTATCGCCGTTCCCGTCGGTTCGCGCTCAGCCTCTCTCTCCTCGCCGTGTATCTCAGAGACACTCCATCTTTGTCTCTCCTCATAAAAACAGCTCAAGTCTCACACCCAGTACTGCCTACACGTACAAGTTCACTGGCAGCCCATCAAAGGTTAGTCAAACTACAGGATGTCACAAGCATCAACAGTAATAATTCCCTTAATTTAATGAATGAAAAAATTTAAGAAACTGGTAATAATTTTTAACATCCACGTCACCCAAATCAGTCGGGAATGCTTCTGTGGAACACAAAAGAAGGTGTTCTGAAGAATGTCCATATGCAATGAAATACACACAATGCAACTGGGTATTATCATAGTCAGTATAACTGATTGTTACATTTTTATTCAATTAAAAATCTATTAATTCCAATTTTGTGTCATTTTACATTTGAATGCTCACACTGTAAGTGTTTCCAGTTATAGTTGTGGATCTAAAAGCCTTCTGCATCCTGTTTCTTTTCAGGAGCTGAGTGACATAAACCAGATGATCCGTCAGGGTGGGGTGAGCAAGAAGCGGGCGTTCACCATGGAAGGTGATGAGACCGAGTCTCCATCTAAATGCCTGCGGCAAGAGAACGACGACGTGCTGCTCAAACGCCTGCAGGATGTGGTCAGCGAGAGAGCGAGTCTCTAAGCTGTGGGATGCCCAGTCTCCTTACAGACCCAATATAAAGCCAAAAACTCTTCCTATGTGCTGCTCAACGACTCCAGGATGTAGAGAGATGCGACAATCAGTCTCTTATCTGTTCAGAATCGAGCACATTAATTATGTCACCGAACAATAGCAAAGCCAAAAACCATCACGCGTTATCATTTTTTAATATCACACCAGGATTTCTGAATATCAGGGAGATTGGTATAAACTGAATCGATTTATACCGCATCATGTATCATGCTTTCATAATGAATAAGTTCTTACGTTATTACAGAGGTATTCTGTAGCTGTTGTTTTCTCAATCGAGTGTCACGTGACTATCGTTTTTGCAGTAGAATCTCCCATAATCTCCCAGATATATTAGTATATTTTTATTGTATTTTAATCAAGTTATTTACTGGCACAATGCACTGGGCAAATGTAATCTTTTTTTCTTTTTGTTTTCATTTTTGTATGTTTTTGGTGAACCTGCCAATGGTCGTATCAAAGTTCCGCAACCATCCTGCGGATCCTCTGTGCAGTTTTATATTCAGATGTGTGGTATCTACACCTCTCAATTAATCGTAATATTTCTCTTTAAAGTTTCATGTATTTTCTCAAAACAGTGTTCTGTTTCCTGAAATGGTCGTTTACAGTGCGTTTAACATCATCTTGCTCATGTGGTGTACAAATAACTTTTTCCAACACTGTTTGTTTAACAGTGATACAGGTATAATGGTATTATTTGGTTCAGCTCATGTTATTTCATTGACATTTATTGGTCACATGCTCGATGAGGTGGAAGTGAAATGGGTTTTCTTTGAATCATGTGATCAGTGCTATAGCTAGCTGTTTCTGTATTTCTCAGTATTGTCGGTTAATTTGGGATTGCAGTTGTATTCTTGTACAAATGTTTATTTTATCTATTATGTTCTTTTGCCTTCATCTAACTCTATCTCTGATGTCCAACACTGTTGATCTCTTTGCAGTTGGTGCTTTGTATATTCTCTGAAATACTTTTTGTTTGTTTATACGAACTCCATATTTTAAGCTTAGAAATAATTCTCTGCATTGTTTTTCCACAAAATAATGCCTTTTGTACTTTTTTTTTTTTTTCCCCATTGACTGTAATTTAGCTTTATTGTATTGTTGGTTTGATCAATCAGCTGTCAGTTCTGCAGTGAGTGCCTTAGCATGTACATAATAAAACCTTTTATCAATTCTCAAAGAATTTTTTCTTTATTAGGACTTGACGCTGCACTTGCATTAGAAGATATGATTAGACACTGTTTTTTGCTCATTTCTCCAGTTCTGATCTAAAAATGTAGAATACTTGTGTTATGGAGGAATCGGATCCAAGTACAAGCCTAAGTTGGATAAGAAAGTTGACAATTGACAGTTTTAATTATGTGTAAGTGAAGTTGCACAATTATGTGCAACTTCTGCACAATGACCCTGAGATAGGATATCAATTATTTATGTATTTATATATTGACCACTTAAGCTCATTTCAACACGTTTATTGAATGGATTTGGTCTTAATTTTGTTACTAAAATGTGACCCTGGACATAAAAGCAGTCATAAGTAGCACAGATATATTTGTAGCAATAGCCAACAATACATAGTATGGGTCAAAATAATAGATTTTTCTTTAATGCCAAAAAATCATTAGGATATTAAGTAAAGAATCATGTTCCCTGAAAACATAGTTTTAAATTTCCTACCTGAATAAATCAAAACTTAATTTTGGATAGTATCTGCCCATGCTAGAATTAATTGAACAAATTGAAAGGTGATGTCTCAATATTTCCGATTTTTTTGTTTTTTGCACCTTCCAGATTCCGATTTCAAATAGTTGTATCTCCGGCCAAATATGGTCCTATCTAACAAACAGAAACAATATAACTCAAATTTGTTACACTTCAGTTGAGTGTAAAGTCGCACGGTTCAAAAAACATGGACCCTCTGGTTTTGTGGTCCAGGCTCACAAATATGTCTACTACGTTGTAATTGAAAATCAATATAAAAACCATAACTGTGTCCAAAATCTCTCGTTATTTTCCATAAAGTGCATGGTGGTGTACCATTCATTACATACGGAAAAATGAGCGCTTTATGACATTTGAAGTAACTTTCGGACGCACTGACGCTAGAGGGCTGCCGCGGCCAGAGACTCTGAGCCAATCACAAAGCTCAGACCGAGTGACGCACATACGTCAAGTACTCGCCAGGCCTACGTGACGCGCGAGCTGAGAATCAACTGATGCTGCTGTGTGTAAATGAACTCTTTACGTGATTTCCCAAGATTTCCGCGCCGCGAAATGTATGAAGAAATGTCAGTAGAAAGAAACTGGACGGACACCGAGACGAGGGCGCTGCTGTACATCCGACAGGACGAAGAAATCAGTAGGCAAATCAGCGGAACGGTTCGCGACTCTCTTATTTACGCTGAAATATCAAGGCTTCTGCGGGCGCAAGGGATCCACAGAACCAAGCGACAGGTCACCACCAAACTGAAAACACTCAAGCAGAAGTTCCTGAAAATACACGAGCATCACAAAAACAACGGCCACGGCAGAGTGTACTGGAATTACTATGATCTCTGCAAGTCCATCTGGGGCAGCAACCGCTCCACAGACGCGTTAACAGTTCATAATAACGTCAAACTCGAAGAGCCCCAGAGTACATCCATCGAGGACGCGAGAAACGAGAGCAGATCCGCAGACATCGAGGTGTCAGTCGGTCATGAAGAGGAGACGGATGACATGACAGACGGTGTGTTATTAATGTGTCAAATAGAAAGATGTGCTACTTTATGGCCACATGACTTCACTTGCATCTTCACTGGATCTCGCGTACTACAAACATAGTATGCGAAACGGTGTGCAGTATACAAGACAAAAGCTGTGCAAACGTTGATGTAAAATCACCTCATTTGCATGTTAATTTGTTCTATAATTGTTTTATTTATTTACAACAAATAAGTCAAGGGGAGGCTGTTTCAAATTTGCCACTACCTGGCTTATTCTGCTAAGCATATCCATACCCATACTTCACAGGTTTATCGTTACAAGGGGATTATGGGATGCGATTTCAAGTTGCCCTTTAATCTGTGGCGTAGTAGCAAGGCTGAATTGGGACATTAGAGGTAAAGATCCCTTGAAGTTGCATAGATAAACAAAGTCTCAAAAACCAAAGATATATTCTTTATGCAAAGTTACGACTCTGCCAGACGTCCCCTAACAACGGCCGTTCTAACAACGACCGCCCACATATCTACCTCACTATGACTGAGAAAAATATTTGCATATGCGCGCAAAATTGTGAGCACGCAAAGAAAGAAGGCAGTGGTTTAAGAAGAACCGTCAGTATACGTGTGAAGCCCAGCGATGTCAGGGAGACGCTGGTGTGTGTTTCTAGGAGAAAGCAAAAGCACTTTATTTTGATGGTGAATAGTGCGAGGAGAAGAGGGGGGAGGGGGGGGCACATCACAAACACATCACTGTGTCTGTCACGCGACTCTGTTCCCCTTTCGGGCTCTGTCTTTAGCGTTCCTACAAAAGGACCTACAATAATGTACAGTATTAGAAAAAGAATGTGTTTTTTGAACATTAAAGCATGTCAACATGTTCTGTTACACCAAATACACAAAATAATGATCTTTAAAAAAGCATCATATGACCCCTTTAAAGTAGCTTGTAACAATGTAGTATGTTACTAATGTTAACAGTATGCAACTACCTTTTTGTTATACTACCTTATTTGCATGTTTAATTCCACAGGTAATGTCCAGTTATCATCAACTTTACAAGACATAAAATAGTCTTTTAGCATTTTTTTTATAATATTACAGTGTTTTAAAATTTCCTTTCGGATGTGTTTGAATAAAAAGATATTCAAAATTTGCTAATCAGACATCAGTTTTTTATGCTTTGTAGCTTAAAATGGGACAATTGTTGATTTAGCTCAAGGTTTCATGAGTTGATATAAAGCTAGTGTTTGATTAAATCATAAACATGTCAATTTAAAAATAAGTAAAACACTTAGTAAAATTTTGTTACAATTTTAACAATAAAATTTAAATATTTTGTTTGCCTGCATGTCATGTGATCATTAAATATGTTTTGACATAGTGTTTAATGATTGAAATATTCATTTGAAAATATTTTAAGTCAAGGGGTGATAAAAATATTTGGGAATCCCTACTTTACCTGAACATGAATGATGATGTACATAACTGACTATTGTGTTCATATTTTTAGTTGTTGCTCAACCTGTGAGGAAGAAGGCCAAAAAACATTCCATTAGCGACTCTGTGAGAGATCAAGAACCTCTCCACGTGCAAAACCAGAGGGAGTATGAGGAACGCTTGCGAAGGGAAGCCAGAGAAGAGCAGAAGGAGGAGCGAGCGAGTCTTATGGCCATGTGGAAGGAGATGATGGAGTTTCAAGGGAACCTCTTAAAGGAGTTTATTCAGCATCCATCTCTGCCTTCACTTCCATCTTACCACAGACATGCTCTTCACAACCAAGGACGCTCTAGTTTTCCAAGCACTAGCTACATGGTACCGTACGACTCTCCAGGGTATGAGCACAAACCTGTGATGACATGTTTTGTTTCCTAGTTACACTCTGATCAATCAGTCGTGTCCAACTCGGCACGATAATGTTGTCGAAAAGTTATTTTAGTATTATATTATTAAAAAACTACATTAGTATATACATTTTGAATTAGGGTTAAATAAGTTTCAGATTTATTTCAGTCAGTCACCACTGATAAGCTACCACTAAAAATTGTAGAAACTTAATTTGCTGTAAAGTTGCTTTGCAACGATTTGTATCGTGAAAAGCGCTATACAAATAAACTTGAATTGAATCAAAAACATTGTTTAATAATAATAATCTTGAATAAGTAATAGTAACATAAACAAAATTGTGGACATTTTGTATTTTCCTATTTTGATGTTTTTTGGCAAAAAAAAAAAAATTGGTGTAATGATTCAAATGAAAAGATGTGTTGAAGTGATTTTCACCCACACACACCCCTGTCCTTCCCCGATCGTATGCTGTTAATGCATTATTTATTATTTTGTAATGTATCTTTGATAATGATCTTTGACTTTTTAAAATACAACAAAGATGCAAATATAAGGAAAAAAGACATTTTGATTAGTTCAATTTTTCAAGTACAGTAGTTCTATTTCAACAGTAGCATTCAATACGAAATGAAAAAAAAAATCAAATGTATAAAGGAAAACACTGCCGAATTCATTCATGTAGTGAATAAAATAACATTGACGTATTAAAGCTATAAGTTATTCTAAGATCAGAGAACTACGTCTTTGTTTGATACCATAAAGACCGACAGCAGCAGGTTATTAGGCAGCTGTCACTTTGAAGAACTAATGCAAAAATCCACGTAAGTAAATTGTACACATCGATGTTCTCCGTTTACATTCACTTAAGAAATAACTGACTGTTTTGTGAATATTTAGGTTAAAATATAGGTATTTTAACATCCTTTGTATGTATTTGATCATGAAAGAGAACTGAATTCAGCCTGGGTGTATATCTGACAATCACCATGTTGCTGATTTAACAACTTTGCCCTTTCACAGAGCTGAAACTGAGAATAAAAGTGCAATCTCACACGAGGAAGAGGAGGAGGAGAAATATGTTATTCCAGCCGAGACTGCACCCGTGTTGGACGTTCAGCCTGTTAACCGTGCAAACGACGGCCAATCAAACACAGCAGAGACTGATTCAGCAGGAAAGAGCGATCTGGAGATGTCTGTGCTACGCAGGCAGGAAATAGTCTTACAGCTTCAGGAAGAATACTACTCACTCAAAATCAAGTATCTGAAACACAAGATGGCCAAGGATCCATGACCGAACGCTAAAGAGGAGTGTTAACTGTTCTGCTCTTTCAAGCTGTGAAAACTTGCTTTGCAAATGTAGATGTTCTCAGCTGGACTGTGGAAAATATCAATGTGTAGTTAGTTGTCTGTGCACCTCATATCTCTTGTAGGTCATATTACATATTTTGACCAGTAGATGGCAAGGTGGTTACTTCATATTTTACCTGCTGTATAGACATGTCCAAGAGAAATTAACAGGTAGGTCTAGGTTTTTCTTTAAATATGCGAATATTTATAAACATTTGCTCATTTTTATGGCAGTTTACCAGCAGTTATTGGTTTTTGGGACATTATTTTGCAAAATTCTCCCCATTTTCTCCACTATATTGGGCTTATTATAAATGATTAATTGGTTTGTTATGTAACACCCACCTTCACAATCAATTCCTGATGGATAACAGTCTTGCTCTACCTTTCATTTTCTGTTTTGCACATTACAGCAGTAAAATGTGTTGCAAATACATTTTAATGTTGACTAAAGGAATTAACGTGAGCTGGACATTACCTTTATTTTTCATTAAATTAATGAAAGCCATTGAGTCCGATACATAGTATTTAAAAAACTAAATCAAAAGCAAAAGTGGGGCCTTGGTCCCACTTTATTTTAGTATCCAATTCTCGCTATTGACAAACCATTAACTATGACTTTTGCCTCAATAAACTCCTAATTGCTGCTTATTATTAATAGTAAGGTAGTAAGTTTAGGGATGATTAGGGATATCGAATATGGTCGTGCAGAATATGTGCTTTGTAAGTACTAATAAACAGCAAATATGTTAATAATAAGCATGCTAATGAGCACTAGATAATAGTGAGAATTGGTCCCTAAAATAAAGTGTTACCAAAATTTTATTAAGAAATTGTTAAAAGCAGGGATTCCCAACCTATTTTTGTTAGTAAAATCCCTTTAAACTAAACTATTTTCTTGAGATTTAAATTGATTTGAAGTTATATTTAATATTTCAAAACATTTGCATGCTCATGGTTCTCCGATGTCAGTTAATGGTCACATGACATGTAGGTAAACAAATAAAATATATTTTTTAAATAATTGTTTTATTTGGATTCTTTTTATTCTAAAGTTATTTATTTATTTTACATTTTTAATAAATAATGGCTTTGCATTATCTCTCAACCCTCACTCTAAGAAATGGCGGGTTAAATACAACCAGTGCTGGGGTTAAATATTGGACAAAACCCAGCAAGTGGGTTGTTGTGACACAGCGGGTTGGGTTAAATGTTTAGCCTAACTTCTGGGAGTACCCAACCGCTGGGTCAAAACAACCCAATTGCTGGGTTTGTCCATATTTTACCCAGCACTGGCTTGTATTTAACCCAGCATTTTTAGAGTGTGTGCAGTTCCTTTGTGAACCCCAGATTGGGAAATGGTTCAATCAAAAAAAAAAAAAAGGGGTTCTGAACCCTTATGCTGTTATTTGTTCTGTACACAGCTCTTACAACATCCGTCAGTCCGCTTTAAAAGGGACCAAAAATGCCATAAAACTGCTTCATATAGAACTTTTAGACTTGTGTTTTAGACTTGTGCTTACATCTGTCAAACTCCAAAAAGACCCTTTTTGAGCTTGACAGACACGGGTCACTGTGAGCTCTGGGTGTATGGCAAGAGCTGTGCAACAATTCTTCAAAAATGTCAATATTTGTGTTTCACCAAAAAAAAAAGATTTGGAATAACATGAGTGAGTAAATAGTGACAGGATGTTTGTTCTATAGGCCTATGCTACAGCTCCAAAAGCTCCAGCTATAATGTTTTTATATCCTTCAGTGTTCTTTTTTTAACTATCACTCTATTTCTCTTGTATTTTCACATCCATCTCTCTCTTGTTCCAAGTCTCCCTCCTGCTATTCCTTCTCACAGGAAGACATTACGTTTATACGACAGACCGACAGTCTTTTGTTCAGTGTTTTTCTTTTAAAATGACGTGTGATGCCAAATTGGCCAGGATTTTCACTTTCTTTACTGTTGTGATTTATACCTTTTTTTATGTTTCAGTCTTTTTAGTTTATATCGATCTGAACATGAAAGTCAAATCAAAACAAAACAAAATCAATTCAAAGATTTATATTTATAAGCAATGTTTTGGATTACATACAAATCAAATACTAGAGCTTTATAGAGCTTATTGATTATATAAACACGAATATACATTTTAATTAATGCATTTGGCGGATGCTTTTATCCAAAGCAACTTATATTGCATTTAAGCATGCATTTAATACAAGTGCACATTTGATCAAGTTTGATCTCAGTGTTGTTAATGCATGCTCTGTTTGGGCTATAGAAATGAAGCTAATCATTTTGGCTTGTCCTTAAATTTGTAAAAACAAGCTAAAGTTGGTTGGTAATGCATTACTTTCTTTTAAATTCTTTTTTCAGTTGCCTAAAAAAAGTAGTCTCACCACTAATGGCATAATTTAGGTGACTTTACAGCTCACATAACATATATTTTGTTATGTGGAAGAATTAATATAAGCGCTTAAAAAACAAAAATACAAGCTGCACATTTTAAGCCCACAAAAGGTTCTTTAATGGCATGTTTGGTTCCATGAAGAACTTTTGTCATCCATGGAACCTTTCCATTGTACAAAAGGAAAAGGTTCTTTAGATTTTTAAAATTGTTCTTCACACTAAAAAAAAAAAAAAAGGTCACTGTAAGGTTCTTTGGGGAACCAAAAATCACTATGGAATCACCTTTTGGAAGCTTTATTTTTATGAGTGCATACCCTCCATAAGCATAAATTGTAAATATACTGTACACTTTTTTCTTTAACTGAGAGATTAGCTGAAAATGTCTGATAATCGATGAAATGCCACAGATGTCATTCATATATATAATACGTTTGTTAAACTTTGACAGTTGAAAGTTTGTCTGCAGCAGAAAGTACATATTGTAACCTTAAAGTATCTGTCAGGGCTTCACATCACAAAATGTCCATGGGGCTTTGTGGTAAATCTGAATGTTCTATTAAATGACACCCCTGTGAAAGCAGAAAGTAATTAATAAATAACTGGAATAAATATATAAGAACCTCACAAGAGTTCTCCTGTGGTTTTCCAGCGAGAGGCTGATGAGAAATGCCAAACATAATGGGCATGATTTTCTGTGAAGCAGCTGCTCTCGGGGTCTTGCTGAGTGGGATTACACTTAACACTTCCCTCCTGGGTGAAATGTCGCCCTCAGTCTCAGAGAGATGACTGTTACCAAGTGCTGCAGTCAAAATGAAAAACACTGCGACTCTTCAGATGCTTTGGAGTCAGTGTAGACTCTGGGTGTTCAGCACAGTGAAGCCCAGATCTCTAATGTCCCAGATTTGATGTTCTTTTAGAAAAATACATGAATACTTTACTCTGAGTGATTTCAGCTTTGTGATGTAATTGTGAATTTATGCCTGGTTTACAGGGAACTCCCAAGCAAACACTTGAAAGTAAACGCTTACATCGTCATCATGGCAATATCCAATGCTTGGTTAGTTTTTAAATGTGTATGCATTTTACTTGAGTGAATGAATCAGAAATTTAAGCATGCTCTATCAGTGTTTGCTATAGTTGTACTTTTTGTGGATTTTAAAATATTGTGTCCCATTTTTCTTTTATTGTCTCTTACACTTACAATACTGCTCTACAGCATCATGACCAATAAATAACAGTTTTAGTGCATTTAATATTAAATAATATTTTAATATTTAAATTTAAAATCTAAATCTTTTTATCATTTTCGATTAACATTATATTATATATATTACTACTATCATATTATTTTCAGATTCTTTGCTGAACACAAAATAGAATAGAAAATAATTAAAAGCATTTATTTGAAATGAACTGACTGATTTGTAAAATTGTAAAAATAAGTCTTTACTGTCAGTTTTGATCAGATTTAAGCATATTTTCTAAACAGAAAAATAAAAAGTAGGCCTATAGATCGTACTGTATATATAACCTACATTAAAATAGAAGATATATGCTGTAAAAAAATGTTAGCTTAGTTGTAATTCGTCTATTTTCAGTAACAAACCGTTACCAACTCACTATAGCTACTTCCTTTATTTTCACTTCTGGCTTTATCAAAGCTTAAATTGTATTTGATTTATAGAAACTTGGTTTTTTTTGGTGTGTGTTGTGTTAGGGGCGACCGGGGTCTGAGTAGATGATATATTGACCTGTGTGTTGCTTATATTAGATAATTTGCTGAGTCAGCGACAAAGGGAAAACGCGATGTTCTTAGCCCGCCTTGGCAGGGGGTGTCACAGCCGTTAGTTGATGGCCCACACAGAATCTGTGCCCACTGAACTCCACAGAAAGCTCAGCAGAATTGGACCGCTTGTCATTCACAAAGCTCCTCAGATCCCCCGCCTCCTCCTTTATGACGTATTTTAGAAAAATTTTTTGAACACATTTTCCTATTTGAATCCATTCCACGGATCCACAGATTCTGCCCGGGCCTCATTTAGCAGCTTGCAGGAACATTTCATGGGTCACCGCTATCAGGTTAACCAATGGCATCATCACCTCATTCTCTGGATCTCTTCCCTGGATCTCTCGGTTTGTATTCCTGCGTGTCTTAATTTCTTTCCGTTGAGCTGTTCGGATAAACCGGACACGGGCAAACTTGAAGGCAGCTTGATCCGTCGCCCCGTGTTCCCTGCAGATCTCAGTAAAATGCTTATCCTTCAGCTTTAGGTGGCTTTGTGACTGTACACGTAGGGATGATATCCGCACAATTTCTTTGTGACGTTCAAGAGCCCAAATATAACCGTCGTGCTGTGTGCGAGGCTGAGCCAACTGTCACGGCGAACCGTCGCGCGCCAGAGAGCTGAGCAACACTGTAAACAACTTTGAAAATATGCGAGACCCCCTTGTCACACCAATGTGTCCTGCGCCTCAACACACGGAGGTAGTGACACTTTTGGTGGGGCGTTCCATTATAATGAGGACTATTCTTGTAGGTTAGTTTAATTTTTGTTTTTTTTCTGTCCTCCCTTACTGTCACGGGAAGGCTTTGACAAGCCCTGTCACCTGGAGTGAAAAGCGGAGACAGAAGGAGTGTTTGCCCGCAGAAATGGCCAATCGGTATTAGAAAAGTTGGACATGCCCGTGACACACAGTCGAATCTGTCACCTGCTCGGAGTTCATTTACACTTGGAAGATTCCCAATTCATTTTACATTTGTAATTCATTGCACTCTCCGTGCAGAAGATAGGGGAGCATTTTAAGATGAATGCATACAAAATGAAGACTAGATCTGAAACCTTGTAGACCATGGCGGCAGTGAATGATTTTTACTGAGGTAATGTGCAAAGAAAAGTAATATATCCGTTTATTTATTTATTTATTTATGTATGTATGTAGGCCTATTTATTTAGTCAAATTGGTATTAAGGAAGACATGGTGCTTTTACAAGGGTATATCGTTAAATAAATATCGGATGAAAACTATTAAAATATTTTTGTTAATTAAAATAAAATATATTTACTAAATGAAACTGAAATTGAGTGAATGGAATTTAAGTTGATGCACTAAAATTACTAATAGAAAATAAATACAACTAAAACTGAACTGAACTGAAAATAAATTACAACGATTAAAAGAAGAAAATAAAACGAATAAAATGAAAAAAGCAGACAACTAAATCACTAAAAATTTAATACAAAACTAAAAATAAAATAAAATCTAATTCAAAATATAATAAAACTGATCCATGCAAAAGTTGGATGTGGGATGTTTAGACTTCCAACAATGGTGGTCTATATAGGGAAAGTTTTTCTTTTTGTAACATTTCAAAAAGTGAAACGTTCATATATTCTAGATTCATTACATGTAACAGTAAAAATTTCAAAAAAAAAAAAAAAAAAAAAAAAAAAGTTTTTTTTTTGTTTTAATTTTGATGATTATAGCTTACAGCTCATGAAAGCTGAGCTGAGCTGAACACCCTTCACAAAGAGGGTGAGTCACAGAAGGTCATTACTGAAAGGGCTGGCAGTTCACAGAGTGCTGTATCAAAGCACATTGAATGCAAAGTTGACTGGAAGGAATAAATTGGGTAGGAAAAGATGCACAAGCAACAGGGATGACCACAAGCTTGATAATACTGTCAAGCAAAGCCGATTCAAAAACTTGGGAGAGCTTCACAAGGAGTGGACTGAAGCTGGAGTGAGTGCATCAAGAGTCACCACGCTCAGACATCTTCAGGAAAAGGCACTTTTCCAAGCCACTTCTGAAAGAGAAACAACGTCAGAAGCATCTTACCTGGGCTAAGGAGAAAAAGAACTGGACTATTGCTCAGTGGTCCAAAGTCCTCTTTTCAGATAAAAGTAAAATTGCATTTCATTTGGAAATCAAGGTCTGGGGGAAGACTGCAGAGGCACAGAATCCAAGCAGCTTGAAGTCCAGTGTAAAGTTTCCGAAGTCAGTGATGATTTGGGGTGCCGTGACGTCTGCTGGAGTTGGTCTATTGTGTTTTATCAAGTCCAAAGTCAATGCAGCTGTCTAGCAGGAGATTTTGGAGCACTTTATGCTTCCATCTGCTGACAAGCTTTATGGAGATGCTGATTTCCTTTTCCAGCAGGACTTTAGCACCTGCCCACGATGCCAAAACTACTTCCAAGTGGTTTGCTTACCATGATATTACCTAAACCCCATATGGAATCTATGGGATATCTTCAAGAGAAAGATGAGAAACAGTCGACCCAACAACAATACAGACGAGCTGAAGGCTCAATAGTGCCTCAGCAGTGCCACAGGCTGATCGCTTCCATGCCACACCTCACTGATGCTGGAGTTTGTGCTAAAGGAGCCCCGACCAAGTATTGAGTGCAGAAATGAACATACTTTAAAGTTGAACTTGAACTTGAACTTTTCTGTTTTGCAAATCCTTTTTTTGACTGATCTTAGGAAATATTCTAATATTTTGAGATACTGGATTTTTGACTTTCATTAGCTGTAAAATGTAATCGTCAAAATTAAAACAAAAAAACTTTTGAAATGTAATGAATCGTGTATTGAATCTAGAATATATGAAAGTTTCACTTTTTGAAATAAGTTACAAAAAAAAACTTTTAACGATATTCTAAATTTTTGAGATGCACACACACACACACACACACACACACACACAAAACACTATAGATTTTAATATATGCACAACATTAATGCCAATAAACAGAAAAATTTACGATACTTTGCAAAGCTAGAATATTCGCTACACAATTCTCTGCAAGCTTAAAATATCTTAAAAATGAATGTTTATGAATATTGAATGTGTCTCTCTGGATGCAACCATGTTTAGATTTCATCAATCCTGTTGAAATCAGAGCTCTGGAAGCCACATATCACACTGGTCCATATTATTTGGAAACTGTGACTCTTAAATTGCATGGACTTCATGATTAACAAAATTAGTGCACTTTTATATTAAAGTAGACAAATTTAAGAAAGGCATTTTTGTGTTCTTGCAAAGACCATATGAAGTTGACATGATGTTAGTTAAATATGCTCAGCTTTGATGGCAGATAGTTTATTTTAACCTTATCCGAGCCCAAACTGAAAATATCTACTGTAGATTAAATCTGATTCTAGATTCTGATTCTAGGTTTAAACAGGCAGGCCTAGACACATTGTGCCTTATTTAGACAGGGAAACATTCATCATAGTTGCATCACCGAGACTTCATATTAATGCAAGGACACCCTATTTGACACTAGGTGGGAACTGAATAGCAAAGAGATATTATTAGATCTGTGACATTTTATAGATTGATTATAATCAATTTATTAGCCTTGAACGGAATGTATGCAAAACTATCTGAGATGAAGGGTCTACCATTTTGTAAGACTTATCTAGTCGCTCACATGATACTTGGAAAGAATCATGAGCGGTGGAAAGAAAGGAAAATAGTGGAAGTGATACATGTAGACCTAAGTCTAAAAAATGAGTGAGAATGTCAATCTGTATCATCATGTAAGGGTTAATGTACTATTAGCTGATTCGTATTGAAGGAGTGGCATCCTGGAGCCATCGCGACCTTCATAAAATATACTTATTTGTTTCTTCTTGAATAATTATTAATCAAGTTATTAATATGAAGTTATTAGTTACTATATATTAGTAGTTAGACATCAAAATGTATGTATCTGAATATCTTTCTTCCTTGTAGTTGAGGAGTTGGAGTTTTTACATGCCGAGTTCTGTCTTCTCCTCTCAGGGTCACGACTGCCATGTCAAAGGGGTCATGGGGACCTCTCATCTACGTGACCAATGAGTGATTAGAACATTTATCCATGTTAGAAAATAAGTTGAATATGGTTTTAGTCTGCCTTTTTACTCTCTAAAAAGCTGCTCTCGTTAGGGCCTTTCGCACTGCGGGAACCTTTTCATAATACCAGAACTAATTGTGGAACTACCCACTTTTTGGCGTTTTCGCACCGCCGGAACTGGGTGCAATTTTAGTACCGGACTGCATTTTTCGAGAACCAAATTAGCTGGTACTACCTGTGACGTAAGTAGACATTGATTGGTCAAACGCGTATGAAAACACCTTCACCCGCAATGATTTAAAACGCTGTGTAAACATACTGTAAACATTGTGTCAACTTATTTCGCAAGTATGGAGAACAGCGACAGATGGACGAACGCTGAAGTGCAGGCACTTTTAGCAAATGTAGCACTGCCAGTTATCGTTGGAGATTCTTAGTCCTCCTTTCCATTCTTTCAATCGTTTTACGTATACGTCTACATTCCATGTCCATTATTGTGAAACCCGCGAGACACAACAAAAACACAGCTCAGATCACAGCGTCCTCCATCCTCCGGTTGTTAATGTTGTTCTTCTTTGTTTCCGTTGTTGAACAAATGACGTCGCTGTCGACCAGCTTATGTCACTTCCTAGTACACACTGTCGGTGCGAATGCAACCCTTTAAATGGTACTGGGAAATAGTTCGCACAAAATCATCCCAGTACTTTAGTACTATACATTTAGTTCTGGAACTAAAGCGGTGCAAAAGGCCCTATTGTGTGTGTGTAGTGAACCATTTTTGACGATTCAGGGCAGAGCCTGGTAAGCTTGAAATACAGAGTTCTGGCATGAAACTCTAGATGGCGCAGTCCGATAGGTCTAACTCAATTTGACCTAATGGGGGGGGAAAAAAATCATTATCACATGGCTCAGCTGATTGGTTCTCTCCTGTATCGTAGCCAATGAGCTCGCTGCTCAACATTCAAATATATGACTAGTGCTTGTCGTAGCAGTTGCAGCTTGCTTCAGAAACCCTCCACCTCCACCTTCCCCAGCTCCACCTGCATAGATCTGCTTTGAGGTGATTCTTATATGCTAGGGGGTTATTTCATGCATGTTATATTTGTAGCAGCAATATTTCTTACATGCCCACAGCAGCATGTTGTGGGTGTATTGGCAGTAGCAAGTCTCGGTACTTGCTCTACCGCAGCAGCAGCAGAGTAGCAGATCTATTCCGCCAAGACCAAATACGTTAACATTTTCATGTACATTACCATGCCAATCCCTCCGAGAGTTGCCATGACAGAAGTACAGATAAGTGTTCTCTGCGTATGTGTGTGAGTGTCTGTCTTTGCAGCTAGATGCAGAGACAGCCCAGGAGGAAACCATAATTTGCCGTCACCCTGATGTCCAGGGTATCTGATATCCATCTCTGGAGAGAACTATTGTGTCTGACCTCTGATCACTTGTCACCAAAATAATCACTAGAAGATATGCTTTGAGTTTTATGTCCATGTGTGGAGATTTTCTAAGTTTATCTATGTTTCGACCAACCAAAATTTTGTTTACCTATGTATTGACGTAATTAGTGACCTCTGTTAGAGTATAATTGCTGGTGTCTTGAACATGTACGCAGAGTGGCCTACGAACGCCATCGAGAGTGTTGAAGCTGGCTTCTGCTGATGAAACCGCACATCTCTTCTTACAGTAATATTATTTAATGGATCGTATCTCTGAATCCTATATGTTGTGATCTCTATGGTTTTTGGGTTTAACGGCAATTACCCTACAGTATCATAAACCAAAAAAAGAGGCACCTTCAGAAGTCAAATAAAACATGAAATCTTGGTTGCATTTATTATGTGAGAATAAAGCATTGATACAAGACACGAAACTAGCACATTAATAGGGAAAATAAGTTGCAACAGTTGACCAATCAGAATCAAGTATTCCAGAAAGTTGTGCGATAAAACAACATAACTTTAATGGCGTAAGAGCTTTCAGTCTAACAAAGTCTATGAATCTTTCCTGGCATTTAAGGTAAAAGCTAACACAGCAGTCTGCATAAAGCAATTGTTTTTGACCTGAGGACATTTTTTAACAAACATGTTCATAGTGTATATCAACTGAGATGCTTTCAGGGTCTATTAGAAAAGATTTACTTTGGCTTTATTGCTGACGTTATTCCACCTTACTGCCACCAAGAGGTCCTTCTCCAGAAAGCTGATTGGTTTCAAGGCCAACTTTGATCACATGTGTGTATGATTTTTCAGTAGTCTGTTATATGGTTTGTAGTTATGATCAAACATTGTGCGTTGTGTCAGCTTTGTTGTAGATTCTCCTGGTAAGTTGGATCTTTGTCTGCTCTTGGTTTATTGTGATGCTTTGGTTGTTTAAGCGATTGCATATTCGATTTGATATTTTTCATCTTGGCTCATTTCTGATGTAGCTTTCTGGAGTTTGATTCTGATTGGTCAGTTGCTGCATTGAGAGGTTATAGTTTTGTATGAATTTGTATATTTGACTGTTGTAAATTGCATACTTGTCATGGTTGGATTGCAGATTATTAACAATAATATTTAAAGTCATATTGTAATGTAGTGTTTTTAAAAGTATTATTATTACTTTATTTTTATGGATTTATTTATAGTTTTTTCTATCTATGACATTACAACTTTAGGTGTGCTTTTAGTGTTACCTTGCCTTGTGCTTTTCATGTCACACTAAAAAAGTAATTTTATTGCACTATATTGCATAACCCAAAAGAACGGGACATCTGAAACAAATATCCAGTATTCTTAGTATCAGTTTTATTCTAAAAATATTGAAGAGCAATATCTTTTGTTTTTAGCCCTTAAATTAGTTGGGATTGGGGAAGACTATTCTAACTTATGAGAGCAATAAAGAAAATAAATGAAACTGTCTGTTTTATTGATCTTGCATTTTACAAGGACACTATCAAATATACATTAGGCCACCCTCTCATAATTTGGAAGAAAAGCTGAATCATATTGGACTAGCAGTTCCATTGCAGTGAATTTGTACTCAGGAGAGCAGCTAAAAAAAAACCTAAACAACTTTTTTGAGAACACAGATATTTGAGTGAAATCTATGCAAAGTTTTATGCATGAATCCCCAGGACTGATATTGTATTTCGCTCATATGCACCTCTAGCCAGGACTGTTTGCAAATGCACTGCATCTTATGATGGAAAGAAGCTCCATTTCGGTGCGTTTCATTCCATAGAAAGAGATAGAGATTTTTATCCTGTCCAAAGGAGGAGGAAGTTCTGTTCTCGTTTGTCAGTATATTTAGTTTTAGTTGAATGAGCAATTCCTGAGATGTCAGGACTACCGCAGAGCCTGTGCAGCAATGAGTTTCAAATTCACTGATGAAGTCTAGGTATCAGAGAGAGAGGAAGGAGAGAAAAACAGCTAACAGGTAAATAATGAAAGCTTAACCATGGGCGCACATCATGCATAAAGATTAAGGGTGTGTTCAACTGCAAAATAGATTAGAAATAGATTCAATTAATCAGTCATGATTAATCTCATGACTTTCTTGCTGAATTTAGAATATATAAATTGCATATTAACTAAATGTTAATGTTAATATCACCATAAAATAACTATGAAATGACAAAAAAGCTATTTAAATGATATTTTCATAACACTATATATACAGTGGGTACGGAAAGTATTCAGACCCCCTTAAAGTTTTCACTCTTTGTTATATTGCAGCCATTTGCTAAAATCATTTAAGTAAATTTTTTTCCTCATTAATGTACACACAGCACCCCATATTGACAGAAAAACACAGAATTGTTGACATTTTTTTGCAGAGATTTATTAAGAAAAAAATACTGAAATATCACATGGTCCTAAGTATTCAGACCCTGTGCTCAGTATTTAGTCGTAGAAGCACCTTTTGATCTAATACAGCCATGAGTCTTTTTGGGGAAGATGCAACAAGTTTTTCACACCTGAATTTGGTGATCCTCTGCCATTCCTCCTTGCATATCCTCTCCAGTTCTGTCAGGTTAGATAGTAAACGTTGGTGGACAGCCATTTAGGTCTCTCCAGAGATGCTCAATTGGGTTGAAGTCAGGGCTCTGGCTGGGCCATTCAAGAACAGTCACAGAGTTGTTGTGAAGCAACTCCTTCGTTATTTTAGCTGTGTGCTTCGGGTCATTTTCTTGTTGGAAGGTAAACCTTCTGCCCAGTCCGAGGTCCGAGCACTCTGGCGAAGGTTTTCGTCCAGGCTATCCCTGTACATGGCTGCATTCATCTTTCCCTCGATTGCAACCAGTTGTCCTGTTCCTGCAGCTGAAAAACACCCCCACAGATGCTGCCACCACCATGCTTCACTGATGGGACTGTATTGGACAGGTGATGAGCAGTGCCTGGTTTTCTCCACACATACGCCTTAGAATTAAGGCCAAAGTTCTATCGTGGTCTCATCAGACCAGAGAATCTTATTTATCACCATCTGGAGTCATTCAGGTGTTTTTTAGCAAACTCCAGGCAGGCTTTCATGTGTCTTGCACTGAGGAGAGGCTTCCGTCGGGGCCACTCTGCCATAAAGCCCCGACTGGTGGAGGGCTGCAGTGATGCTTGACTTTCTACAACTTTCTCCCATCTACCGACTGCATCTCTGGAGCTCAGGCACAGTGATCTTTGGGTTCTTCTTTACCTCTCTCACCAGGCTCTTCTCCCCCGATAGCTCAGTTTGGCCGGACGCCCAGCTCTAGGAAGGGTTCTGGTCATACCAAACGTCTTCCATTTAAGGATTATAGATGCCACTGTGCTCTTAGGAACCTTAAGTGAAGCAGAAATTTTTTTGTAACCTTGGCCAGATCTGTTGCCTTGCCACAATTCTGTCTCTGAGCTCTTCAGGCATTTCCTTTGACCTCATGATTCTCATTTGCTCTGACATACACTGGTGAGCTGTAAGGTCTTATATAGACAGGTGTTTTGCTTTCCTAATCAAGTCCAATCAGTATAATCAAACACAGCTGGACTCAAATGAAGGTGTAGAACCATCTCAAGGATGATCAGAAGAAATGGACAGCACCTGAGTTAAATATTTAAGTGTCACAGCAAAGGGTCTGAATACATATGACCATGTGATATTTCAGTTTTTCTTTTAATAATCTGCAAAATTTCAACAATTCTGTGTTTTTCTGTCATTTTGGGGTGCTGTGTGTACATTAATGAGGAAAAAAAATTAACTTAAATGATTTTAGCAAATGGCTGCAATATAACAAAGAGTGAAAAATTTAAGGGGGTCTGAATACTTTCAAGTATTCTAGATATATATACACACATACAAAAAAAACATTAAAAATAAAAATCATTTCAACTTAACTTTCATTATTTTAGTGTATTGTTTATATGGTTAAATTATGTGGGTTTTTTGGATAGCAGTCTGAAAGACACAAAATCACTTCCCGTTTTAACACTGTTGGCTCATTTATGTTTAATTGCTCGTGTTTTCCCTAATTTTTAAGTCACTTTGAACAAAAACATGTGCAAAATGAATAATGTAAACATTTTTCATTATTCAACATTACTAAGTGCCAACATTTGTCAACAATACCGATGCCGTTGATTTTATGATGGATGAGCCATTTTTTTCACTTACAAAACTGTGAACCACTGATTTCATCACTACCAACGAACAAGCTAGAAGTGAAATATGAAACAAGGCATAAGAAATCTGAACTGTTATAATGCTAAACTACATACAGATTTAGCAGAGACAGAATCATGCAGAGATAGGCCATAAAGCATTAGCATACGGTGCTTAGAAACAGCAGTGAGTGATGGCTCGCTCCTGCCTTCTGGCCACAGACTGCCATCTCCTCCCTGCTGCTCCTGAGGCTTTTGTGCTCGGCTGTGATCCGGGGATCCGAGATAATGTTCTGTTTGCTCATTCTGGCTTTAACATGCCCAGTTGTCTCTGTACCGCCAGGGGGTAGCAAGCAGGATGAATAGAGAGCAAGCCCATGTTAAGGTTCTTCCCTTGGGGGCTGGCACTGGCAGGAATCATGTGGAGCAACAGCCGCACTGCTATGAACACTAGAAGGGTGATATATAGCTAGTTTGTTCTGGCTTTTCAATTATTTTAAATGTTGTACTGTGTCTATTTGTATACTTATGGGCTGCTAAAGTGAGATGAATTAAATAAATGTAATTTATTTTAGGGCTATTCAAATTGACAGGAAGTACTAGAGGGTCTGTGTAAAATAAAATAAAATACATTTTAACTTTAAATTTTAAATATTTGATCAAAAAACTAATAATAAATAAAAGCATTTACATTACATTTTTAAATGTACTTGTTATATTTAAATTAAATAAAATAAAAAATACATATTTTTAAATGGAATAAAACTAAATATTTATAAATAAATATTTGTGATTAATAAATTAAAATAAATAAAAATTAAAATAAATCTACATCTAACAGTACAGTACTACAGTAAGTAGACCAAAAAAATAATGTTTCAGAAATTAAAAAAATTCCATTACACATGGCATATTGATAATATACATTTTTTATATAGTATTAATGGTGTCTTTATAAATGAAAATATATGGCTGCCGTTTAAATTTCAGGATGGGAGTCATTCATACAAGGATGATCATTGGGGGTTTGTGGCATCTAAAATATTAAAAACCTCAGATTTTGTGATTTCTTTAGATTTAATGCTTTTATCTAATTTGACTTTTAAAATGGCTGTTCTGTGTGTTTCCTAAGGACTGGTCATAATAAGAAGACCAGCACAGGTGTTTGTGTTCAAAACATTGCTGTAGGCTTGTTTATTGCTGTAAGACTTTTGCTTATCAGTTAATGATGGAGGAAAGCCTTTTTAAATGCAAATGTAAAAGTCGTTTGCGGATTTAGGCTGGGCATGCATGATGCTGTTTAGCCTGTTGTTGTACAAGTTCACAACTGTGGATTTCTTCCCATCGAATGTTTGCTGCTTGCACAATTGTCATCGAATAATTACATTTTACATTTATGACAGATGCTTTCATCCAAAGCTACTTGCATTGCATTCAAAGCAGGCATTGTATCAAGTGCATGTATTCCTCGGGAGTCGAACCCATCCCTGTGGTTGCAAGCGTCATGCTCTACTTTTCAAGCTGCAGGAATGGACAGTATAGAATAGAGTGCTTCAGGATGGCATTTTTGTTGACCAAAACCCAGAAAAGGTCGTGGTTAGTATTTCAGTTTCTGGTTTCATTGTCCTGAAGTCAGTGCGTTTTTAGATTGGGTTTTTGGTTTAATGTCTGAAATGAGGTAGGTTTTTACCACAAGCTCAAGATATTTTCACGTTTTATTCAACAACATAAAACATCAGTAATACCCCTTTGTGATTTTTTTTAAAGCTTTTACTTGTCTTGAAAAAGGCGGTTTGAACACTATTTGGAGTCCCAGCCTCAGAGGAGACAAGAGAGCAGAGTTTATGACGTGACGTGACATGTGGCCAAGTATCGTGACCCATACTTGGAATTAGTGCTCTGCATTTAACCCATCCAAAGTGCACACACACACAAATGAACACACACCGTGAACACACACCCGGAGCAGTGGGCAGCCATTTTTTTTGCTGTGGCGCCCGGGGAGCAGTTGGGGGTTCAGTGCCTTGTTCAAGGGCATCTCAGTCGTGGTATTGAAGGTGAAGAGAGCGCTGTACATTCACTCCCCCACCTACAATCCCTGCCGGTATGAGACTCGAACCCGCAAACGGGGCTATGGGTCGACCTCTACCAATTAGCGCCACGACTTCCCAAGGAGGCTGTTCTGCATTGGCCGGGATTCAGACCGGGTCTCCCGGTTGGGCAGGCGAGAATTTACACTGAAACCACCAATGCTTGACTATTTGAGGTATATTGCTGCTGCCACACAGATCTAAAATAAACATGCAATTTATTTACCAGCGTTTACTCTTCCACGGCCTACCAACGTTTTTGGAACTAAGTGTGTTTTTAACTAAACTTGTGTGGAATGAGAACTGAGTTTAGTTACTCACATGGCTGCGAAAAGCCGCGTTATAACCATGTGCTTCGGATTGTGCTCTCAAAAGACGTATATCAGAAGTTTGGAAAACGCCATGTTTAAGTGCGATAACTGATAATTCAGAAACCAAAACAGATATTGTTAGCATACGAGCGTAATGGGCAGGCGATTCTGGAACAAAGGGGGCGGGGAGGCAGCAGATCATTTGCATTTAAAGAGCTCGAGGCCCGAAAAAAAAGCGTACTTCTGCTTCCAATAAAATATGGCATTTAAAAATGATATAATAAATGACCTGTGGAGTATTTTGAGCTGAAATATCACAGACACATTCTGGGGACACCACAGACTTATATAACAATTGTTTTTTTGTAATTGTAAAAGGGGCATAATATGTATCCTTTACGTTGTGTTCATTTGTTAAAATTTATCACGATGAACAAAATGTGTAAGAATCATAAACATTTGTTCATCCCAGAGCTTATTTTCAGCATTAATCCAAAAGCCAATGTGAAAATCCTATTAGGTTTTTGTGGAGGGAACCAGCATGATGCAAACGTTTGAATTGGCCTACAAAATTATGTTATTCCTGTAGCACTTTAAAATTATACACAATAAGAGAAAGAACATGTATTGAGAAAGTAAACGATCCATTGTGATTTCATGTTGACTTAAATGCATTAAAATCAAGGGCACTTAATTTCGAAAGGAAACATGTGGCAAACTTCAGTTAATTCTACAGATTGCTCCCAATTAATTGTTTAAGACTATCGACTGTTCTAATCGTTATCTAAAGCTACCTAGTCAGCACCAGTCATTTGTCATGATCCGTCCTTTATGATGACTTGACCTGCCTGGATGTTGACGAACTGTGAAGTCGTCTAAGCCACGACAGCACAGCTCAGATGGGATAATCGGTTAATCCATTATCTGCTTAGCCACGGAGGTGACTGGCCATGTGTGTGTCATTGCCCCTTATTTAATGATGAAGAGACTTTTCACAGGGAGCGAGAACTAAGAGGCGAATTTTCAAGGCTCCAAAAGCCCTGTAGTGTCTTTTCCGCTGGACTATCCTTGTCTGACCCCTCGACATGATGAAATACTTAATCAGGGTTGCCTTTACAATGGTAAAGATCACAGAAGAAGGAAATCTTGTAAATCCTTGTTGTGATTGCTTCCGTGGCAAAACGTTTTCTCAGTTACAAAATGCTGCATCTTGGTATTCACCTTTCATCTCCAAATCCATCTCTCCAAAGTTTCACGGCGAAAACAAAACCGTTCTTAGAGGCCTGACTGTCAAAGTAGGATTTTTTTTTCCTTCAGGAGGGATTTTATATCTTTTCTCAAGCCTTCCCTCGTCTTTCTTTCAGTCACACAGTTTGACGTCTCTCTTCCGTAGGCAACGGGAGTCGTGTCTTGTTGCACAGAAGTCATAGCGAGAGGTGTGAGCGTGTATTTCTCAGTCAGGAGATTAGTATTAGCATTGGATTAGCAAAGGCCGCTGCCTTCGCAAGCTCCTTGTGTGTATCATCTAAATGCAGCGTTGGACCGTCTTGTGTGCGAAGCGAACACATTGAGACACCTATATATACAATTATATGTTAATACAACACAATATTTTAAATATATTGCATTTGGAAAAAATTTGGAAATAATTGGACATTGGGCTTTCAAATCAATTATTTGCCATAACAAATGATATATTAATTACATTTTAATTATATACTTTTCATATATGAACAATTTTATTTTAGAATATTCTATATATTGTTGCATGTATATGATTGTTAATTATAATGCATAAATGTTTAGAAGTTTTTGTGGGGGGGGGGGGGGATTCAGCTATACAATTTATAATTTTATTAATAAAATATCCTATTTATAATACGTCTGTATTTTTCTTTCTCTTTTTTTAAACTTTCTATTCATCAAAAAATTCTGGCAAATATGTGTCCCACTCACCACAAAAATATTACTGAAGATTTGAGGAATGGCTGTTTAAAATACACAGGAATAAATTACATTTTAAAATATATTCAAATGAAAAACTGTTATTTTAAATTGTAATACTATTTCAGAATATGACTATGACTATGAATAAATAAATGAAGCCTTGGGGAGCAAAAGAGACTTTTCAAAAACATTACAAAAATCTTACATGTCCCAAACCATTTTTGAACAGTTGCGTGGAGTGTCACAAATATATTCTTAATTATTAATAATGTTTTATTATGATAATCAAACTGCATCCTTTAAATATGTTACTTCAGATATAAAAGTGAATTTATTATCTGCTGGCACAATAATGTGAAATAATAAGAAACTGTTGTTTGTCTCTGTTTTATAAGAGCTCTCTCTCGCTCTCTCTCTGTGTGTGTGGTGTACCGCTGTGCTATGATGATTTAATAACAGCCCAGAGATGATTTCACTAGCACAGATCAATGTTGAGTGGCCGGAGAAAGAAAATTATTACTCTGCACTCCCAATACCTTTTACTAGAGAAGCCTCTCATAGCATCCCATTGCACCACTTTTATAAAACTGATGTGGAGGGGTGGAAAATCATATAAAAATGCTATTTATTTTTCATCTCCTCTTATATTACACTTGTGCACTTCTCTCCCCTTGTCTCCCCAAAGGTTTCGAGGTATTGTTCAGGATGAAATGCAGAGTTTCCATGCAGCTCTTTAAGAGAGATGAATGAAAAACATACAGTATATGTGTTTTGACATGCCATTATACATTCAGAACCTGTATGGGTTGTGTAGTGGTACCATACACACAAAAACTCCCATTTCTTAAATCTATAATATTATAATATAAATGCGTATAGTTCAGTTAAGTTTTATAAGTACACTAGCATATAGATGAGCACAGCAGGCATTGACTAAAAGCCACAAAACTTCCATTTTGATTTTATGTTCTCGATCATTTCAAAACATAAAGGCGTGAGTTAACTATATAATGCAGTCAAGGAAAGATTTGACTTCTCTGATGGAAGAAACATGTCTTTGTGACATGGACAGTGTGAGATTTAACACTCCATTCAGAATGCAAATGAACTCTCAGGTCCTTTTCTATGAGGTTTGACGTCCAAAGCCTGATTGCCAAGATTATTTAATTGTTTGTCCTATTCTCCATGAGTGCAAGTGAAAAGAGGCTATTATATTTGTATGAATTTCCAGAAAATGGTATTCATGCGGGTTATAATAGTTGACAGGCAATCATTTTGACATTGTTCAGAGAATTGACATCATCTGGCAAATATTTACCTGAAATTACACAAGTTCACAAATGATGTTTGTGAATTTGAGAGCATATACACACAGACTCAAGATAGCAAACATCTCATGCACTGTTATAAGCTTCAACTGCACAGATGAATATTTTTAAATGTGCTTGAACACATGAATTATTCATATAGTTAAAATCTTAACTCCCATGACAGTGACTGCTGAAATCCAGACTGGCGTACAAAGAAGTTATGTGATGTTGTCTTTAAACATGGTAAGGAACATCTTAACTTGATATGACAGATGAAAAAAAACACCTATTTTATATATATTAGATATATTTTTTATAGTATTTAATGTAACTTTAATTGTATTAATAATTAAGGTTTATTAAATTTTGTATGTAATTGTGGTCATTTGTATTCAAGAATTGTCTTAAAGGTACAGTGTGTAAATATTATTTTTCTTCTTATTATTATTGTTTCTCATGTTCCAGCGTCCCAACCAGCCTGACACAGCAGCAACACGGTTTGAAAAAAAAACACGATATTTTGTGCTGCTTAGTTTTTTTTTTTTTTGGTCAATGCAATGAATCATGGAGGTCAATGTCATTTGGACACCTTGTGTCATCGAAGAAAGTCATACAGTTTAAACACCATGTCGTGTAAAATGACAGAATTTCATTTTTAGGTCAACTTTCCCTTTAATCTATATATATATATATATCCTTTCCATTACCTTAATAGATCTCCTTTTATTTAATTTATCCATTTTCGTTGTAAAATTGAATCTCCTCTTGGCATTGTGGGAGTGTCATGAAAATATCCGTAATTGGCCATATTCAGCCACTGCATGATTGAATCAAAAATATATTATCTGTCATGTGCACTTACAAAGAATATTGTGAATCTAAGTTCCTAGTGTGTTTTCAGACTCTTTTCAGCCCAGTCCTCGTCTGGGCCCTTTGGTGCTTTTTCCAAATGATAGCCTCTTAATGTGCTCGGCACATAAGATTATGACTATTGATCTCACAATCATTAAATTATGTCCAAGATAGTGCATCAAAATTGATCCATGCAGTTCTTTAGGTGAGTAATGGGCTTCCATCTTCGCTCAAGTTTCACTCTACACTTCCCTTCTCCACCACATTCCTACCCCTAAACACTTTGAACTAACAGTGAGGTCTTCAGGTCACTGTCTGCATCCTTGAGATGCGGTCTTGACATCAGACGAGTTCAGCGGAAAGTCGCTTCATTTCCACAAGAGGTCTTTGTCCCGGGAGCTCTCGCTTCTTGCAAACAGCAGGGGGTCCCGAGTCTCTCGAGCACACATGCGTTGGTATTAAAAGGCCAGAGAGGCGCTTCTCCAGCACTGAGGTGAAGCTGATATTACACACATTAGTCGTCTCATTAAACGGCTCCGCAGGGAGAAACGTTGTTTGCGCTGTTTTAATTGAAAGAGAAGTCATAGGAAGGAGCAATGGGTCCATGTGAAGTTACGCAGCGGTGTCTGCCCTGGAACGGAGGACCTAATATCCCGACGCTAGGCAAACAAGATGAGCTATCCGAAGTTTCACAGCTGTGTAATCAATTAAAGTCAGTGGCCGTTGTTACAGAACTTCATTACACAAAAGTTGGTTTGATTAAACTTCATTGGCAATTACGACTGTTTGTGAAGGTGTTTGTTTAGCTTGACGCCAGAGGAGTTAGTTAATTGAACTGGAAGTTGTAGCTCGGCCACGACTGAGATTTAAGTTCTTTCCGCTTTGTCAAACAGTTTACAAACCCTTATAATCTTTGTATGCTCACTGACACAAGCATATTACTAAAACAATTGGCTCTTGGAATAGTTGACCTAAAAGGGATTCTGTCATCATTTACTCACCCTCATGTCGTTCCGAAAACGTAAAGACCTTTGTTCATCTTCGGAACACAAGAGAGAATGTCCCTTTCCATAAAATGAAAGCATATTATGTTCAATGGAAGAATGAAAGTTCTACAGATTCTGAGTGGCATGAGAGTGAGTAAGCAATGACATAATTTGAATTAGTGGAAAAATTAATCAATCAAGATTTAAATAAAATTATAAAGGTGTAAAAAAACAAGAAACAACATCAACCAAAAAACGCAGATTTAATATGTTCCATAAAAAAATGAAATCTGTCATTTTTAATCAAACACTGAGATATGAAAGTACCCATTGAAGATGCACTGTAACATTGCGTAAAATATTGTAACTTAGTTAAACTTTAGTTTTAGTTAATTGAATTGGGTGTTGCAGCTTGGTTGTGATTTTGTCTTAAGTTCTTATGAACTCTCACTCAAGAATATGAGTGACCCTTGGTCCCCAATGGATAGTTGACCCCAAAAATTTAAATTCTGTCATTGTTTCCTCACCCTCAAGTCTTTCCAAACCTCTATGACTTTTTTTTAATTCACAAAAGTCTTTCTAGTTTGGAATGACACGAGGGTGTGTAAACAATGGCAGAGTTTTATTTCTGGCTGAACTATCCCTTGAACCTGCATGAAAAATTAATACAATGTCAGTGGTCTTATAATTATGATAAGAGGCGACTGAAGATCCCAGTGAGCGATAAGTTAGTTGCACACCTGTAATATCCCAATAAACTGACCTCCAGTCCGACACTGGTCTCCAATAACTTCCTGGGTGCACAAGTATCTGAGCTGATGGACCACAATTACCTGTTGTGCTATCTAGTGTATTTATTAAAGGAGCGAAAGTGTTAGGACGTGGCATGCGGGAAGAATTAAAATGAAGTTCTGGAGGAGTTTTGAAGGTTGTGGGGCCTATTTGCAATGAGAGTGAAAATGAATATTACCTGAGGAGCTTCAATAAACAACAGACTTTATATTATAAAAATATGAACCAATATCAAAACTTAAATACAATCAAAATATAATCAGAAAGATGTGGGCATAAAAGCTTTTCAGTATGGCCAATGAACTGTCAAGGATGCATTTTAATAAATGCATAATCTTGTGTTTCTATTGGTAGAAATGCATGGAGACAGTGCTTAATGTATGTGCATTCTGGACTAAGTAGAGTTTCTTCAGCTATAGGCACTCTCTGCCCTGTGGACTAGTTTAATTTGATTGTATACATCACATATACTGGTAAAACTCTTTGTTGTGATGGAAATTGGGGTACTGAGGTATGGATGTAATATGTTGAAATGGTCTCTGGTTGTTTAATTTAGTCTCCGATTATAGTCGAAGAGTGAAATAATCATAGAATATTTAAAAAAAAAAAAATATTGGTCTATCAACATAAAATGTAATATTTAATTTTTTTATGGATTTAATAATGTTAATAAACAATAAGCAATTACATTTTATTTTTAATATTTAATAGCGTAATATGTCTTAGACAATCTAAACAATCTAAAAAGCATTAGGAAAGTTTGAATGTGTCCTTTATATAACAAAAATAAAAAGATGAAAATGTTATTTTAATCATAAAATTGGCCATAGCTGAAGAAACTTCATACAGCTGTGTAAAATACTGTAACTTGGCTATAAAAATCACATCATTCACTGGAAGAAACATTGTATGGTATTATCTATAACGTTATGATTTGCATTTGGAGGTTGTTGAAGATTCCAAACATGCAGTTTAATCAATAAGTTGAGAAATAATATTTATACATAATGCATGAATTTAGCACCACACAAAAATCTTTCTTGCCCTCTAGTTTGCAAGAGACATATTGAATCCTTAATGGCCAGTCCATCTCTCTGGTGATTAGAAAACTCTTTTTCTTAACTCATAAAAATACAGCTAATTCCCTAGTTTACCAGTTTCACTGTTTTCCAATGCCGCCCAAAGAAATATCATTAGCTCACACTTTCTTTCTTTTTTAAGCAACGCCTCTTAAATTGTCCAACTCGACCCAGCAGGCTTTGAGCAGGCCAATTAAATCTATTGACTAACCGAGAGATGTTCCCTGCATATCAAGCGTACGGTTAGTTCTGGCAGGTCACATTAGTCAAGCTCGCATCAGCTGACTCTCAGCTGATCCCCATCAACCTATGGGAATACGACACCTATCTAAGCATTCATATATAAGATCCCTCAGTATTATCAGCAGTTTTCGCATTGCTCAATAGCTAATTACCCTCCTCCATCCCCAACTCCTCCTCTGTCAGTCAG
Organism: Sinocyclocheilus anophthalmus; assembly: GCA_018155175.1. Lineage (NCBI taxonomy): Eukaryota > Metazoa > Chordata > Actinopteri > Cypriniformes > Cyprinidae > Sinocyclocheilus > Sinocyclocheilus anophthalmus. The sequence goes on from JADLZN010009116.1 coordinate 49,698, forward strand.
GATTCAGCCTTCTGATTCTCCTTGAATCAGACTAATTCTAAAATGTGTACATAACATTATTGAATTTAACGATATCTGCATACATTTATGTTGGTTCTGTTCTGTTTCTGGGGGGGGGGGGGGGGGGCGGGGTTGGGGGTTATGCGCTGCTCTTCCCTGGCTCTGATATTACATGCTAAGCTGCATGGATGTGCAGGGAGTTCTTGCCCAGAACAGAACCATACCGCCAATCCAAACTGTATGCTAATTGTCAATCATCTTTGACGATAGTGGTCCTGACAGAAGTAGGAGAAATGAAGAGTGGATGGCACATTGCATGCATTTGATGGTGGACAGTCACGCTTATAAGAGTTCTTTATGACCTTTCCGATGATTGGGATGAGCGTGGTAAATGGTTGAAACCTTCAGGCACAGAGTACATATTACACACACATTCAAGCTGTAGAAAGGCCTCCTGGTGGCTGTAACTATTGGCAGGTGTGTGGGGGGGACGACTTCCCACCTCTTGCATCAACAGAATGATTTGCACCTACAGTATGGTGCTTTTCAATCCACAGCCCCCTGCTGTGTTTATTAACTCTGCTGCCTGACACTAGTTCTACTTTTGCCTTTAAGTTTAATATATCTGTAGAGTGGGGCACCAAAGTTTGAGGCCATGAGGCCATGCTTATATTTTGTAGTCCTATAATTTAATATTTTTTATGTATCAAGTGAGAGTATCAGCATAAAAAAAATTAAGTAAGGTTGATTTGAAAAATTAATATGAATTGGTATTTAGTTTGCCACCTCTTTGCGTTTACGACATTTCTTTATCATTGTACTTCCTGAGCTTGAAACAGCTCTACTTTGTTTTACCCTGCTAAGCTGTTTTGGGAGCTGAGACCAACAGATGAAACAGCATATCACGCTGTGTCTGTGTGCATTCAGAGGAAGGGGGAAAAACTACACTCAGTTGACTCTTGTCCTCTAATTGTAATACTGATCTGAAGTCATTCTAGTTAGCATGGAAATAAGTTGAGGCTGTTTTGCAGAGTTATGAGATGGGGAGTGACTGGCTGGGGGCCATGGGGGGTGTACATTGATCTAAAGTCATAAGGAAGTACATTTGAGATGTGCTCTCTCTTACTCACACAAACAACTCCCGCACCCACAGCAATTGTCATTAGCAGTGATTATATTTCGGCTAGAGTAAGGCTGTTATCTAGGTCTAGCACTCTTCATGTTTTATGAATATTCAAAATGCTAGAGTATTTGTATTTAAAATAGTTTTTGAAGGTTATTGAATGCTTGTAAAATATTTTTGAAGGTTTTTGAATGTTAGTGGTGTTGGCCCATGCAGAACTTGATGCTCAGGTGTTGTGGTTGTCAGGGCGTAGTTGTGTGGTTGCTAAGATATTCGTGGTCCCGCAGTGCTAGGTGGTTGCTATGTTTCAAAATATACAGTTGTCCACAATATTGCTAATATAGATGTTATAATATCTTCACATAACTAAAGCTTAATTAAAATATTTTTGGCCATTTTATGATAATTTTTAATGTAATATATTGTACAAAACAGATAATAATAAATATGTTTTTCATTTACCCAAAATGTTTTTTAAAAATTACGAATATTATAATATATATATATATCTATTATATATTATTCCTTTTATTTATGTTATATTATGTTTGACACTTTATAAAAAATGCATAACATTACACAATACCTATTTTCTAAAAGAATGCTACTGATATTATTTTGAATGATTCATTCATGTGTTAACAAATAAAATATGTTTTCTGACCAAAATATCATAACTCCGTATATTTTGGTGACTATATGGTGACATTTGCTGGACTCTAATCATTTAGTCTGCTTAAGTCCTGCCCCTTTCTCACAACAGACTGCAAGTTCACATTCAGCTCAGCCTCCATTCAATCAACAACCAACTGATTCACCCTACAAATTTTTATTTTTATTTTCAGTGATCAGTTTCACTCTGATGTACATCACTATATGGAAGAAAAAATCGCTACTTCTGTTTTTTTTGGCACTATTAATACCAAATAAATCTGCTTTGTTGATAGCTCTGTTTTAATTCAGAGTTTAAAAAAATACGGTTGCCATGGAAACATGGCGTTGAAAGCACAGGATTGGATGGAGCAGTGACAGCAAGGGAGTTTCATGTGTGAATGATTTGACGGCTCAACTCATTTTGCCTAGAGTGCCTGGTTTGGGTATAATCGTCAGTTAATCTCGTGATCCAGCAAGGGGTGCAGCTGCTATCTGATTTTGATGTAGGTGTGTGCATATAGGGTCGAGGTCGACCTGCATAAAAGGAATAATCAAAATGAGGTCTAACCAGCAAACCATATTCACTGAAAAGCGGGCCAGGTCAGGTGGTTTCTATCGGACTAAAGGACCTGGAGCTTGCACCAGAAGCCTTATCATTGCACAGATCTTGCGGCTCGTTGCGCCAGAGGAAAAAGCTACAGCACGACCTATACCCTCCCATCCAACACAGGTTTTTGGTGTGGGTGGCTTTAATGTTGTGACGCGCCTAGGCCGTAAGAGGCTGGTTTAGACCATCTAGACTCCGTATCATCCCGATGGCCCTACACCAACCCTACCCCTAAAACCTACCCCTCACAGGAAACTTTCTGCTATTTCAGATGTGCAGACACTCCATTCTGTGTGAGTTATAAGCGTTTTGAAAAGTGGGGACATGGGTAATGTCCTGAAAAGTCACCTTCACCTTGTAATACCTATGTCATGCAAGGGGGGAGTCCCCTTGTCATTATACAAATGATTTCCTCAATTTGTCAACAAAAACGCGCGCGCGACACACACACACGCGCACACACACACAAACACACACAGACATATAAATGAAAAAAACATAAGCAAGGATTCTTGATGCAAAATGCAATGGGGATTGTGTGCAGTCAAAAGTTGTGTTACAGCTACATAAAGCATTTGGGTATTTGAATATCAAACCAGGTTCCATCTTCACTGAAATTAATTCTATCTGTCCATCCATCCATCCATCGTTGTAATTTTTTTTTTTAAATCTGTCGTTCTACCTGAAATGTTTAAGTCAAGTCACCTTTATTTATATGTAAGTGCTTTAATGCAATGCACAGATATTTCTATCTATCTATCTATCGATTCTATCTTCTCTATCTTCTAGCTATCTATTCTTCTACTAGTCTATACATTAACATGCACTTTTTCGAGTATAAAAGACTTCTGCTCGTGTACATCCATTTATACTACCATTTATGGCGCATTATTTGTCACACTTGTCCATCAATAGACATGTCTCTACAGCTTTCTGAACCCTTAATACCACCGCAAAATACCGTCTGATTTTAGGCAGCACACGAGGTGTTTGCTCACACACGCCTTATCTAATTTTGATTTAATCACCCGTCGTTCATGATTTTGGAACTGTGAGGGCCGCACTGCTCCTCTCCCTATAAAATACGCTCCCTATTTTTTTTCAGCCCTCGCTGTTCGTTTTTTGGAGTTACATAGACGGAGGTTTGGGCAAATATTGTAACATGATCAATGTGCTGTGTCTAACATACGTCTTGGGAAATACGTGGTCTTGAGGGGAGGGAACAGCTCTACCACAGCTTCAGTCTCCTTTTGTTTACATACGGTGGCCTTAAGGTGGGTCCGCCCATACGTGTGGTGCCGAGCGGTGACTTGTAGTGGTGCATGGTGTCGCTTGTTTTATCTCGGTATTATCTCCCCTACTGTATGGTAACCATGGAACAGAGTTGTCTTGACCTCTTACTCCCTCATTTCTCAGGGTGTTGAATTACTGTATGCCCGCGGCCAGGGCGCACCGTTAACGCGCGCGCGTAGTGCACCAGAAGAGCGTCTCCAGCGCACGCCGTATGTGTGCACCATTACTTCACCAGTATTTCTGGCAGGCAGATCTAGGGACCTGGGGGATATTGGAACCCTCTCCTCGTTCATTCGCACCCACTCTCCTCCCCACACACCCTGTCGTAGCAGTACAGAAAGCCAACAGTCAGACAGCTGTCGACCTGCGGCTTGAGTCGCGGCGCTACATCACCGATGCCTCGAGAATCCGTCAGCTCCCCCGCGCGCGGACGCACAGCGAGTATGTGAAGTAGTGACCGCGAGAATGGACCAAAGGAACTACTTCGCCGTTCTGCTGCTTGTTTTTCATCTTCAACTCACATTTGGGGAGTTCTTTCCAGGCAAGTTTGCATTCTGCTCTCTAGCCTTTTGGCCACTTTGCGGAGGTTGGCGAGCTTTGAATGCCGTAACCCAAGACGGGATGAAACTTTAATATTTGTATCTTGTTTATTAATGACGATGTTCTAACGTTAATGTGGGATGAATACGAATTCCAGAAGATCTGGTGTTGCTTTGTTTATCGTGTATGACTTTTTATAGTCAAATCATAGCTTACTTTTTAATGACGGATCTGTATCGTTATTTACCTCAGTTCTTTCGTGTGTAGACACGGATCTCATTTTGACCTGAAAGATGACTTTAAAAGTATTGTATTACATTACAATACATTACATTACGTGTATCATATTTAAAATGACTATGTGTTAAGGCTATTCTATGCTCAAGCTGTATATTTATAAATGACACCTCAGACTGGATTTAAAAAAGTTTACTCGGTCAATAATTCATACTTAGTGCGCTCATAATTAAAACAGCTGTTGGTACTTTGTGACTGCGATAATTAATTTGATATTTCTGCGTCTGTCAGCGGTCGGTTTGGGGAACCGTCGAGCACGGCGATTAGATCTTAAATAGTCTCGTATCGAGTGAGGGAATCGGTCACCGTGTCCGTGCCGCTGTGAAATGGCTGCAGTTCATCTCTCCGCCGGAGGGTGGCGCTCTGGGCACATCCAAACCCTGAACCACAGCATCACTGCTTGAATCGTGGGTCGCTGAGAAATTGTCCGGAGAACAGGAAAGATTGATCCGTTTCTTTCCTGGAGGACCCCCTGCCCTGCACATTTTGTATGTCTCCCCCAGACACACCCAATTTAGTTTTTGCAGTCTCTACTAATGAGCTGATGAATGAGTGGAATCAGGTGTTTTAGATAAGGGAGACATACAAAAGGTGCAGGGCAGGGGGGCCTCCAGGACAGGTTTGGGAACCACTGGTTTAGGACATGATAAATATTTTTTTGAAAAGCATATTTTCTTTGTCGTAAATAACCCGAGGCGTTCAAATACACCACATAAAAGCTGAATTATAACAATAATGATAGACTTATAGCTAATTGATAAAGAGGATTTCTGAAAAGAACCAAGCACGTTTTCACGCGTTTGGAAGAACTTATAGCCTGTAAGACAAACTAGAGAACTGTCCATTTTTATTTTACCCGAAAGATTAGAAAAGTCAATTATTTTTCAAATAGCTGTTTCAATGTTTAAACAAAACCAAGAAATTCTAGAAGAAAAAGTCTTGCACATTAAAACTTAATTGATGCCTTAAATTTAAATAAAGTGATACGTTTCTTACACGTGTTCACTTTGAATTTAATTGCTGATGTAGAAAATTGAGCTGAATCTCTGAGAACTCTTACAATTAAGAACAATGGCAGAAATGTTGTAAAGTAGATGGATGAAAACCTCTTTATCAATTAGCTATAAGTCTATCATTATTGTTATAATTCAGCTTTTCTGTGTTGTATTAGAACGCCTCGGGTTATTTACGACGATGGGTGATAATTAATAAACTTAATAAACCGAATTAATAAAGAGCATAATTAAACATTTATGCTTAATATACTATTGATTAAAATATTTTTTGTTCTGTTTTTTTAATCATTTATTACAAATAACGTAGAGAAATCCCCATTGTTATCTCAATACCTTTGTTTCCATCCATCTAACTTATTACATTTCTGCCATTGTTCTTAATTGTAAGAGTTCTCAGAGATTCAGCTCAATTTTCTACATCAGCAATTAAATTCAAAGTGAACACGTGTAAGAAACGTATCACTTTATTTAAATTTAAGGCATCAATTCAGTTGTAATGTGCAAGACTTTTTCTTCTAGAATTTCTTGGTTTTGTTTAAACATTGAAACAGCTATTTGAAAAATAATTGACTTTTCTAATCTTTCGGGTAAAATAAAAATGGACAGTTCTCTAGTTTGTCTTACAGGCTATAAGTTCTTCCAAACACGTGAACACTTGCTTGGTTCTTTTCAGAAATCAAAGGTATTGATATAACAAAGGGGATTTCTCCACGTTATTTGTAAAAAATGATTAAAAACCAGAACAAAAAAATATTTTAATCAATAGTTTATTAAGCATTAAATGTTTAATTATGCTCTTTATTAATTCGGTTTATTAAGTTTATTAATTATCACGCATGCATTGTTTAATAAGTGTTGTTTGTGCATTTCAGCTTTTGGCTTGAGGTCTATGTGTTAAAGGACTAACACTCAGACAATAAAGTTAATCAACAGACAACCACAATGGACACATATTAAAATAGAATTAGCTAATTTACTCTTGGGCCTTGACTAATAAAACCAGGATCATTTCACAGGACTTGCAGAAATATCTGTAGGCTTTGTTTGTTTGACACATATAATGTGCTGTTGACCTGTTGAGCAAATACGATGTGCTTCTGTTATATCTTTCATGGCTTAACATGTTTATTTAATAAGCCCCCAGACCAGTGTTTTAAAATTGCTTTTAGTGTCATGCCTGTAGCCTGGCTCTTGTTGCGAGGATAATTTGTGTTCCATTCTATCTTTGCTTGTAATTTTGGCAGGGCCAACAAGACTTTCTCTGTGCTTCAGTGAACAGCTTGACAAGTATAGGCCTATCTTTATTCACCAGTCTGAGCAAGGCTATCAACATAAAAAGACACTAACAAAAAAGTACATCTTTTTTTGGATGTGGTTCTATGGTGGTACTGTATTATTCTTTGAAGCAGCATTTACATTCTATGGCATGTGAGCATGGTGGTCATTTAGTGCCGTGATATATATCAAAGCATCATGGTTTTACTGTCTAATTCCATTATTGTACCATGAGAGCCTCAGGGAAAATGGGACTAAATGCTTCCATCACATTTATTCCGCATATCGATGGACGTCTCTTATACTTTATTGATGTTTACTTCATTTAAAAGCTGTTTTGGTGTGCAACTGGTGCAGTAATCTACACGTTTTATGCCTATGGGCGAAGCGGTTGATTGTGTTGATTTAAAAGTGGCGGTTATCCCATTGAAAGATTTCCATTCGGCATTTAACTGAATATCTTCAGCTGGCAGCAGAAAGACAAAGAGGGAAGACCTGACATGTCTGACTCTCAGCGTTTCTTGTCATCTTCCTGTCATAAGATGTCATGCTTTCAGAACTGTCTTCTCTGTAAAAGTTATCTGTCTTCGTGTGATGAGAATATGAACTTCTGTAGCAATGTACAGTACCAGGGTATGAGATGGTAAAACTATGATACTTTGGTATACACTACCAGGTTAAAGGTTTGGATACACCATCATACTTTCTCATTTTTATTATGACTATTTTGCCCATTTTAGAACAATCAAAACAATATTATTTTTATTTCATTTAGTGTTCCAATGTTTCAGCAAAACATGTTAAATGTTGCATTGCATATTTAAACAGTATTGAAGAATTCACATGTGTGTTGGACACTTCTTGACTGCTTTGACTTCTCAAAAAAACAAAACAAAACAAAAATGGTAAAAAGTACAAAGTAAAATAATAAAAAGTATATAGTTTTAAAATAAAAAAATGTAAAATTTAGAGTATTTATATTTTGTCTTGAAGTAATTTCAGGCCAGCAGAGCTTTTATACCACATTGTTTTAAGCATCATGAGAACAAGAAAGAGAAAGGTGGTCCCACTTTTGACTAGTAGTGTATATTTCGGTACTATATTCAAGTACCATGGTATTACCTTAGTATTTAAATGTACTTCAAAGAATATCATCGTATTACGATTGTACTTTTTGCCACTCTTTTTGTTAATGATAACATAAGCTTGTTTGAGAATGGAGCTTTCTTTCTATAATGTAGTCTTTAATTATTTTAGGCTGTTTAACTTCACCATTTAGATGGCAAAAAGGATTTACCGAACAAAAGAAATAATTCAGTTGTATCAAAAAAAAAAAAAAAAAAAAACCATCGGGAAATTTCCTGGGGCCCTGTGATGAAGAGGGCCCTCTATGTTTCTGTGATATAGCTTAAGTTTATTCACTGGAGCCAGAGGGTGAGGCGGCCCACCCATGTAAATTTATCCCCAGGCCCGGTCTGTTTCAGCAGCGGCATAATAATTTATTGCAGGGCCAAGTTAGTTTATCTAACTCAGACGCATCTTTTTTTTTTTTATTTGCCTTGCAGAATTTTCAATTTCATTGAGTTTGCGAGGAGACGCCTATTATTAATAAGAATGATTAATTAAAACTAATGAGAGATCATATACCCTGAGGGAGCTGTGGATTTGTCTCCCTCTCCCTCTCTGTCTGTCTCCTGCTCTCTGACAGCTACTCATTTGCAGCTCAGTGAAGTCTCTTATCATCCGCACACTGCCAGACTAATAGCTAATCCAGAAACTGCCAGACTACTGGATAATCCAGTTCACCCAGTGTGTGTTTCTTGGGGCTTCTAGATTAATTTTCATATCCTTGAGCATGAGGCATTTAGGAATTAATATATACCTCTTTTTGCACAATGTTGCTTCTTTTCTAATATTTTCTGTTCATCTTTCCCTGATGTCTTTCTGAAGGACTGACTGTGTTTCTTTGAGTGTTTACCGCTGTAGTTGAGGGGATTCACTTATTGCATTCACTTATTATTTTTATGCATTTAACCCTCGTACCTTTGAATGGATTGTATATATGTTTATGAATTCATATGCAGTCATATGATTATTATTTCAAAATGTCTTAATAAGATCCATTGTTTTTATGGAACCCTCAAGTATAGATCAAGAGTAGGTCATAAATATTTTTCAGACTGTCACCCCCTACATTTTATATAATAGAATAGAATGACAAACAACTAAGGTAGTCTGGCAATTATCTCAAACCAATTTGTGTGTGTGTGTGTGTATATATATATATTCTAGATAGTATATACACACCACACACCACAGGCACAATACACACAATATAACACAACACACACACATATATACACGGCTCACCACAACACCACCCCACCAGGTTTGTTTTGTATGTTTATGGGGACTCTCCATAGCGTAATGGTTTGTTATACTGTTACAAACCTATTTTCTAATTGACCCTTACAGAAGCTAGACACCACCCTACCCCTAAACCTACCCCTCACATGAAACTTTTGTCTTTTTAGAATTTCAAAAAACTCATTCTGAATTATTTAATAAGCCTTTTGAATTACGGGGACACTGAAAATGTTCTCATAAATCACCTTCTTGTTGTAATACCTATGTTATACCCATGTTATTATACAAATTTGTTTACCACATAAACATGCACACACACACACACAGCACACCCATTTTAATGGGTTGCTTTGTAATGATTGGGGGTTGGGGCGGGGGGTGGGGGGGGGGGGTGGCTTATGAATGTTTCACATTAAGATCGGGGAACTGGCACGGGGTTACAAGCGTATTCACTTGATGGCTTATGACAAGAATTTTGTCTTAATGAATGAATTAGGCCTACTGACACATTTGCTTAATTGCCCAATTAATGTCTACACCAACACTAGTCTACTTCCTCAGTGTGGAGAGTTTTTTGAATGTGTGCCAACGCGCCCTAGTTTACACACATTGCAATGCATAGTATGAGGCGTGGCCGCACGGTCCAGGTGGGCAAATCGCCCTTATAATGACAGAAGCTCATGTCCTATCTCCAACCGATTTGTTTATCCCAGTTGAATGAGACACTGGTCACCCTATGTCTAATGGCTGCCACGGCTTGTAACGCGCACGTCTCTCTCCGAGAGTCAAACAAAGTAAACACGTTGTTAAAAAAACTTGAGGCAAGTGTAGCAAGTGAGATGTGCAAATTTCTGAATACTTACAGGGATAGGCAACAGACGAATCTCGAGTTTGCGCCCTTCAGCTGAGAGTATTCTAGGTTAGAGTGATTCTTGCCGGAGGCTGGCAGGCTCATGAGGCAGCAGTCTGAAGCTCACGTCCGTCGCAACTGTATGGGAAACAAACGGTTGCGCCTTTACTGTGACGTTCCCTGTTTTGTTGTGCATAGCAACCTGCAATCTCATAGAAGCCTAGATGGAGGAGGCCTGTCTGAGGGGGTGATAACAGGGGCGAGAATACAGGGAGAACATGAAACGCTGAGAGCCGCCCAGCTGAGAGATAGACAAGAAGAGAGCGAGGAGGGAAAGGGTGAAACCAGGTGGCACGAAAGAATGAGACACCTTGATAGGGACCAACAATGACTTTGCAAGGGCTTTTCGGGCATATGATTACACCACAAACACACACACACACCACACACAGGAACATTATTATTTCCCATGTGCCCATTAGAAAGCGCCAGGGCCGTAATTGTTTTCTTTGACCTGCTTGTTATCGCCCTGCTCTTGGGTTGCCGGGTTTCAGCGCTCCACTCTTGCCCTCTGACAAGCTGTCACTCAGCAGCCTGTTTAGTATTCGAGCGAGAGTGAGAGAGAGAAAGGAAGACTGTCAGAGGTGTTATCTGCATAACTGTGCTGGTCTAATCCTCCCCACTTATTCTATTTGGCTGACTAAATGACAGCTCAATACTGGAGTGCGGGCCAAGTCCACTATAAATGAGATGTCTCCTCCTCGTACTGTACAGAGAGCGAAAACCTGTTGGAGCAGCCATGTTTAATTCCTAGGAGTGTATTCGGGTTCATCACTTTAGTCAGGTATTTGTTAAAGTGGTAGTTCACCCAAGAAGGGAGAAGTCTACCTCTTCAACTATTTGATGTTGCTCAAACCACATTTTCCCCAGTGAAAGACTTTTTTGTGGAAAACAAAGTTGCTTTCTCATACAGTGAAAGTGAATCATGTAATCTATACCTATATTACATTATTACTTGTATTATATATATTATATCTATATATAATTAATTTGATACTAACACATTAATTATTACAATATGATAATTTTTATATTATAATCATAAATAATATTTAATTATATTATTGTATTTATATTATAATTATTACATAAAAAATATTATAGTAATTCAATAAATCAAAAATCTCCCATTTGAACAGGTGTCACGAAATAAGAGGGTTTGGTGACCAGCAACCCAGAAAAAAAAATAGAACATACAGAATTGATATTTAAATAGTCCCCCTTTTGGTTGTAGAATTGTAAATCGTGACCATGTAGAGAAGAACTGACATGCCGTCGTGTAGCATAAGATAAATACAAGGCTTTTGTTTGAATGAAGAATGAATGTATGGAGAAACGGTAAATTGACATTTCTTATCACGGTGTAAGTGGACCACAATTATCACGGTTTATCATATTCTCTGCGGTAAGTTAAAAATGGGTGGGCTGGAGATGTTGCAGAAGTATACCGACACATAAATCAGCTTCACCATGGTTTTATCTTTCAAAAGATCACAAACCACAAATAAAATAGCTTTTTGTGTTGCATATCCTCAACAACAAGTCACTCATTATACCAATGATTGTTTAGATTTTCAATGACCTTGACTCGACAACATTTAATAGCAGTTCAAATAGCGTAATTAAACAGTGTTCCAAAATACATGCGTGAAAAGGTTTCATACAAAAACTGTAACCTCCCATTCAAGCCTGTTAACTAATGATAAAATAATAAAGTCAAATGAATAATTGATTAATAAATGAGTATAATTATTTATCTGCTCCATAAATATTCTATAAGTTTATCCCGCATTCGGTTTTAAATTGTAGAATCACATAATTGTTTTTTCTTCAACCGTCTAAGTCACAAAATTTACAGCTAGGGCCTGCAAATTCGGCATCCCAGTGTTTGTTGCGCAGAATACCAGACAAAAAGAGCTAAATGTATATAATCTCTGTAAAATACCCTCCTCTGACAGCAGTTGCGCTTATGGAAAGAATTGATTCAGCTGTTTCCCGATAAACCTCCCGTGGCAAGGCCGCGCGTTGCCTCCCCATCGGCACTACTCCCGCCCCCGGTCCGTCAAGATGATGTGTGAAAATAGATTTTTATTTATGAATATTGATGGTGTTATGTTTAAAAAATACAGTGTTGCCAAATGCATAGCGCCTTCAGCAGTGAATGATGCTACTGACCCAAGCACATTTATTGTCAGTAATTCCCGGTTCCACAAATTCCACGTTCAATGTTACATCTGACACACCAACTTTCCGCGCAAGCGGTTCAACTAGATTCACTGCCTACTGAGTAAGCAAAACGGTCATTGATATCAATAGTTATTTAATTTAGCTAAGGGCGTAAGATTGTGCATGAAGTTTTGAATTATTGTCGCTGTATTGTTAGTTTGGTTGGTATGCTTGTTCAAGTTTGTTCTAATCTAAAATGATCATCTGTTAAATGGGTCGCAATGAATGCGTTACGTCAGGGAATCGGTCGCAATTAGCTTGTGTTTCATTGTAAAGCAGACACAATAAAGTATTTCTGGTTGTTGTGGTGGTATCACTTGTCTGTATTTGTGGTAAAACCGCAAATTATTATACAAATTAAAAATACATTATTTCCTGGATGTCAGATTTTCAAATTTGTTGCCTATGTGATTTTGTTTGATTCAATAGCTACTCTGCCATCTGTATTTACTAAGTACCTTTTACTTAGCGCCATAGTAGGCTCATTCACTCAGAACGCATTCCACTGCGGCACTTTTCCATTGTATTTCAAACTAAATGCACTACGGACGTCTTTGAATTTGTGTTTGAATGCTACGCTTATCTCAGGTCGTTATAGCAGCTTGTCGCGCATAATACATCATTCTAAAACACGGTGCTCAAGTTCAAAGAAATTCAGCTTCTAAAAGCACGTCTCTAGACCTTGCGGTTTAAAAAAAAAAACTTCCACTGACCTGTCTCACGACCAAAACACTATATGTGTGAACCCAGTAGTCTAATATACTCGGCAGGTTGTTCTTTCAGTCCGACAAAAGAACGTGGAAATGGGCCACATATGTTTGTTTTTTTCTTTGTGCTATGTCTCGCCCCCCTTTCCTTACCTCGTCCGACCCCGTCATCAGTGCTGGTGCTGGGCTCTGGCTCCTGCTCCGTGAGCAAAAGCATAGTGTGAGCGATTTATGTGCTACAACAACATGACAGACAGATAGTTTCTGCTCCTGTTAGCATCAGTCAGCTGCACTATTTTCAAGTGTTTTCTGTTTTTGGTAAAAGATTGTTGTCCTTGGCTCAAGTGATAGATCGTTGATATACAGAAAAATCTATTTACCAAAAAGCGTATTCTTTGAACTTTCTGTTCATCACAGAATCCTGAAAAAATTTATCGCTGTTTCCACATAAAAATTACAATAGATACGGTTCCGCTGTGGTGAACGTGTTAATAATATGAATGCTACTGAATGCCAACTCCTCTAAGAAACATTTTTTTAACATCATGGTAGCTGGTCATACTGTGCATATATAGATGATGGTTGGTGGCTATTGATAACCCCCGGCAGAAATTACCGTAAAATGCATACTATCTTACCAATACTCTATGCATTTTAGCAGCATTAATACTAGATGAGAATATATATGACACACACACATATGTCTGGTTCACCACCCAAGCAAAAAAAAGCATGTATGTCTTGCAAATTGCTCCTGCTGGTACCTGGGAAGCTGTTACAGGGGTTAGGCGTATATCAGCGCCTGGACGCATAGCTTAAACAATGTCAGGTCTGCTATAGATGTGAGAGTTAGAGAGCTTAGGGCCCGACAAGGGGTAGATTGTGGGATATGTGTGTGGGAGAGAGAAAGAGAGAGAGAGCTAGTCCCATAGTGTCTGCTTGCTATTATAGTCATTAGCTGAGACGGCAGTTAGACCATGCTCACTAAGTAAATTCTGCCTTTGGTGCCAATTAGAATAAATCATCTGCATCCGTCACAGAGGAGGGAGGATGCTTCTTGGAATGATGTGGAATCAGTTTAAATGGTCGGCTGATCCCACGGGATGTGAGGGTGTAGTGAGGGAGGGAAAGAGAGATGGGGAGGAGGGTGTCTGTTCACACCTTCATGATTTGTCTGTATTTTACCTTTCAGATTCTTTGAATGTGCATGTGTATTGTCCAAAAATAAAACACTTGATTATCATTAAATATGAGTAATGTTCCTGTGGCTCAGTGGTAAGCATTGCGTTAGCAGCGCAAAAGGTAATGGGTTCGATTCCCAGGGAAAGCAAAAACTGATCAAAAAAAAAATTTATACCTGAATCACTGTAAGTCGCTTTTGGATACAGCGTCTGCTAAGGCATAAATTCCATTAAATTAAATACTTGTCATTGATTCCACTCCCGAACCATAATGATAGGAATAATTATTTTGTTTTATTTACAAAAAGGGAAATTAAATAAGAAAAAGATTAAGATTGTAACACCCTCATGTATTCAAAGTTGTAAGTAAATATATTACTTTTCTTGTTTATGAGAATTTTTAGAGTGATTAAATCCAAACCTTTCTTGAAAAAAAATATTCATAAATCATAAAACCAATGTGTTAACTTTAAAAGAATGTATATTATATATATATATCATATATATCTATATCTATATAATTATAATATATATATTATTATGTGTATTATTCATATTTTGATTTAATTATTTTTAATATCAGTTATTCATTTAATTTTGTTGTAGTAATTTTGTCATATTTTATTAGTTTTTAATATTTCCTTGCCTACTCTTTCTTTTTATTTCAGTTTTGTCATTTAAACTTAACTTACATGGTATTTCATTGTTGTCCAAGGCAGCATGTCCAAGGTTGGTGGGAGTTTAGTTTTTCATCTACTATCTTGTTATTTGTTATTTTTAATATTTTATAATTTTTATAAACAGTAACAACAATGAAACGAGTAAGGCTACAAGCAGAACATTTCTAGGAACTTGGCTCATGTGCTTCAAACTTTAGTTTTTTTCCTTTTCTTACAGATTTTTCCTTTATCATAAACACTGTTCTGTCATTGAAGCACATTCTCTGTGAAATTCTCTACTAATAGATCTGTCAATCACAAATTGATTTATTTTTATTTTTTCAAATGGAAAAAAATGGAATAGAATCATGAGACATTTTTGTAGGATGGAATATTGGCCATATTAAGCAAAATCACAATGGGTGATCGATCGGTATAAACACAGCCTGTCATTACTGTGGCAGGTGGCGTTACCCATCATCCACTGTGGTTTTAATCACCTGGAGACTGTTTGTGCAGAATGTGACACAAAGACCTGCACTATTTGCCTCAGATATACAATGATTACCAGCTAAATAATTCCATTATGGATTTATTAATTGCATTTAGAATCATATGGATGTATTGGATAAGTTTCATGACAGGAACTATTTTTTCAATTCCCTTGCCATTGGCAAGTGTGGCAGAAAGTCACTTTGGGACCTTGTGTGTAAATAAAGCAGCAAATAATTTTTTTAGGGTACTAGTACTAACTTCCGTTCCACTGTGGGACCAAGCCAGTCTAAACCCCACAGTCTGTATGGGTGCAATGCCACAGAAAAACGTAAACACTTGTTCTACCATGTCATCGTGATACTCCATGCCAATGCTACTGGTGATGCTTCTGCCGATCTGTCAGTTTGTGCCGATTTCCCACTTTCTCTCCAGCGAGGAGAAATCACTAATGGCAGACACTTGGGTCGGGAACAGTTTTGTTCCGTTTAAGGAGATTATTCAAAGTCGGGTTCACGGACTGAAACGCACCCCTGCATTTCCATGCATATTATTAGAGTCGTGATTGAATTCGTCCACTGAGCTGATTTTAGTCCCGCTGTGCGGAGAGGAGATTGTGCGTTGTGCTTACCACTTGCCTGCAGTTTCCAGCTATTTTTAGAGAGGGTGAATTGTATGTGTTGTGTTCCTATACGGAACAGTGTGCAGCATGATGGGTAAATTTCTTTACTCACTGTGGAAGAAATGACACCACAATCTCTCCATCGTGCAAAGCCTCCTTATTTAGAGGTTGCCTGCCAATCAAAGCAAAGAGCTATAGCTTTATGGATGTGATTGGTTGTGTGTGACACTCACTCTCTCTCTCTCTCTCTCTC